>JAULUF010000042.1:24805000-25377500 GCA_031834385.1 Semotilus atromaculatus | reverse complement strand
TCTTTGGTTTCCTGCAGGAAACGTAACTTTGGGATTAGCTACTTGTCCCGTGACCGAGGGGGTTTGGAGGTCTACGTGTCTCTGCTGTCTGACTGGGATTTAGATGCCGCATTTGTCAGTGCGGCAAAGCCTTTCCTCCAGCTAAAGATGGACATCAAACCATCAGAGGACAGTGAGTGAACCCTCCTGTTTGGAGGGTATTAAATGTCTGTCAATCTCAGTAGATCCTGGAAATCTTTGACTGCTCTATCTTCCTTTATGAGATCTCTGAATTAAAAAATCATCCACAAATCAATCAGTAATAATAAAAAAACCTCTTTATAAATTATTTACTGGATGATTTCTAATTATTATACTGAAGCTATATGTATTGAGTGCATTTCCTGATATAAAAATAATTTTTAAAGGGGGGGAATTCAAGTGATTTAGTGTATTTTCTTGAGAAAAGTTTTATATTTTCAGTACATTATTTTATAGAGTCTACATTGTGTCTTTATTGGACACTGGAATTATTTAACAAACATTCTGCATTCATTGACCTTTAAATAAAACTAATCCAGTTTTAAATGCTGTTTTTTATGTTTTGTTTTCTTATGTTCTTCCCAAGGTCCTGTTTTGGAGGATTGGGACATCATAAGCCCTAAGGATGTAATTGGCTCAGATCAGTTGCAGGGAGAGAAGAGGTCATTGACATCTGCTGCACTTCCCTTCACACAGTCGCTGCTGTCCCAGGTTACTCATGATGTTCTTGACCCTGTCAGCCAGCTGTTTTACCAGCCAGTGTCCACTGCGTTCAGTCAGGTTCACAGTCTGCTGCATTTATGTTGTAATTCGCCCCAAACAATGGAAAGCATTAGATATTTCAGGAGTCCTTGAAGGGGAAAGGTCTTTTGCTTTGTGCTGATTTATTCAATCAATCAAAGATAGAGGGAATTTTTTATGCATTTTCTGCATTTCACTGGTCATGTACACACTGTAAAGTTTCAAGAGTGACAACCGCATTTAAATACGGTAGTGAATCCCCTAAAAATTATAGTTTTGTGTGTGTGTATGGAACATAAATAATTTCCAAAATAGCGATGATTGACACATTGGTAACCATAGCTAAATCAGGCCTGGCATCTCGCGCATTTGGTATTCACAATTTTTGATTAATGTAATATTTCAGTGACCAAAGACTTTAACCAAACCACCATTGATAAGTTTATGGAGTTAATAAAGGGGGCAGGAGCGTGTCTCAATATCGTATAAAACATTTGGATTTATTCAGGTTTATTATGTGCTTGTTTTAGTTTACACGCTGCGTAGAATTTTGTAAATGTTAAATTCACAATTTAGGTGTACATTGCCACTGATAATTAATTCATCTTATTACAGATGTTTTATGTGTTAGGAATGTTTCTTTCTAGCTATCTTCCAACTAATATCATAGATGTAGCTAGAAATCTACAGGTGAAACTCGAAAAATTAGAATATCTTGCAAAAGTTCATGTATTTCAGGAATTCAAATTAAAAGGTGAAACTAATATATTTAGTATATATAACTATATACATATGCATGATTATACTTTTCAGAGGGCCGACATTTCTGTATTTAAAATCCTTTTTTAAAATTGATTTCATATAGTATTCTAATTTTCTGAGATTTTGAATTTGGAGTTTTCATAAACTGTAAGCCATAATCATCAAAATTACAACTTTTGCACGATATTCAAATTTTTCGAGTTTCACCTGTATATAAATTCTGAACATTTCTTTTACCTATTCCTCACTCTGTATCCACCTCTACATTCAGGTGGGTCGCACTCTATCGCGTGTGCAGCAGGCCTTGAGTTGGTCCTATGGGGAGGAGGTGAAACCATTCAAGCCCCCCTTAAATGATGCTGAATTCCACTGTTACCTGAACAGCCAAGGTCAACTGACCCGACCAGAAGAACTTAGACTTCGTATATATCATGGTGGGGTTGAGCCATCCTTACGCAAGGTAACCAAACTGCTTAACCATTATTTTACTAATCGACCATGAGAGAGTGAGAATGGGATCATTGTGAGATACAGTGATATAAACCTTTACCTTGACAAACATTGACAAAAACATAATGTGTATTCAGAGCTAGAAAAAATACATTTGATTTATTATATATAATACATGTATATATGTGTGTGAGTATTTTTACGACCCTGGGGTTCTAGGGTCAAGGAGGTCAATTTAAATAAAACCGTTTCTTTTCTTTTTTGTTTCTTTCAGTTTCATCAAAAACAAAATGAAGCAAAATCTTCAGGGTTGGGCAAGTCCAAAACAATAAACAAAACGGGCACTGACTAAACCTAATTACAACTAAATAAACCCTGTAAAATAAATAAAATAAAATACAGTGGTCTTACCCAACTCCCTGACTATCCCAAACACAGTAGAAAAAAAAGAAAAAAAATATATATATATATAATATGAAAATAAAAATGGCTCCCTACTGCTTCAGTATTAAAGGAAAAATTATCTATGTACAATATTTACAGAAAAAGGGCAACACAACTGCCACAATACCTAAACGGATGGAAACACTAGGAACAAAAGTCAAAATAAGACACTTTACAAAAGTACCAAGCGAAAAAATATATACACAATTTACAGATCAAGAATCACAAGCAAACTACACCACTGCAACACTCTCTTAGAACAACATGCTAACAACTTCATCTCTTCCACGTCAGCATATGGCATATTTCAAAAGACGCTCCACTTCAGTCAGCCAATCCCGTGGATACGCGGGACACTCAAACATCCCCACACACAGGGAAAGAAAAAAACAGTAATACGTCTTCGGACTTAACAGTATTTTGAGGGCAACTTCCACCCTGACAGACAACTCATGTCTACTAAATTCCATAGCATATTGTCTTCTTTGCATTTTTAGCTGACTTATTCTCGTCCATCTCTGTATTTTTGTGACAGGTTGTTTGGCGATACCTCCTTAATGTGTACCCAGATGGTCTGACAGGGCAGGAGAGAATGGATTACATGAAGAGAAAGACGAGAGAGTACGATCAGCTGAAGAGTGAATGGACGGCACGGGTCAGCTCAGAGGATCTGGAGTTCATTCGGGGAAATGTTCTGAAAGATGTTCTTCGAACAGACCGAGCACATCCTTACTATGCGGGCTCAGAGGACAGTCCACATCTCACCGCCTTGACCGACCTCCTTACCACCTTTGCTATTACACACCCACAGGTAAACATATGTGTCAACCCTTTGATGTCACTAGGATGTTGCCTTTACTTCTCTGGAATATGAACTTTCCTCATTTGTTTTCGTAGGTGTCTTATTGCCAAGGCATGAGCGACATTGCGTCACCAATCCTCGCCGTCATGGACAACGAAGCTCATGCCTTTATCTGCTTCTGTGGCATTATGAAACGTCTTGAAGGCAACTTCCGCCCTGATGGACAACTCATGTCCATTAAGTTCCAGCATCTCAAATTGCTTCTGCAGTATTCAGACCCTGAGTTTTATGCCTACCTTGTCTCGAAAGGTGCTGACGATCTGTTTTTTTGTTACCGCTGGCTGCTTTTGGAGCTGAAACGTGAATTTGCTTTTGATGATGCACTGCGAATGCTGGAGGTCACCTGGAGCTCCTTGCCACCTGATCCACCTGAGACAGAGGTGGAGCTTCTGGGGCCAGCGCTTGAGGCGGATCATCCCAACGGCTCACAGAATGTCCATCAGAATGTGGACATGGAGGAGATGGAAGAAAAGCTGACAGAAAGGCAGAGGAAACGTCACATGCTAAGACCGTCTCGAGAGGAGGCAGATGGAGGACGTTCCCTAGTCGTAGAAGAGGAGAAGGGGCCTCGGAAGGAAGGCGAAGGAGAGTACGGTGTAGATGAGATGGTTAATAATGATGTCATAGCTCCGACTCGTTCATTTGAAAAACAGGCCAGTTTTGGGGAATTCAAGTATTATAGTGGCCGCAACGAGGACAGCTTTGAAATGAATGAGAACGAATGCTCCGATCCCACGTTATCTCCCGTACAGTTTCAGTCTGCACACTCTACGTTGCAATTCTCAGTCCGCCAGTCCACAGAGGAAAGTGAGGACGACCCTGGAGAAAAGGAACCTCTTATCGGTAATCATACGCCGTCATCTCCAGGACAGAGAGACTCTCCCAATGGTGAGGCAGCTTCCCCAGCATCATCTCTACCTTCCTGTCCACCAAACTGGAAAAGTAGCTCAAATCAGTCACTGGAAGCATCTAATTCTGCGACCAGTTGGAGAACGGCATCTCCTGATGCCCTGTCAAAATGCACATCTTCTTCCTCTAGTGGGGACAAAGCCGAGTCTCCTGATAAACCTTCTGCGGGGTTTACATCCTTACAAGCTGTAATAAACGGAACTGGGTCTCAGTCCCCATCAGTGGTCGCAGGGAAATCTTTACTGGCGTCTCCATCGCAGGGTTACAATCGTTCACTTCTCTCTTCGCCAATTTTATCTTTCAGCAAGTCCCCGTCTTTGCCCAAAGCATTCTCCAGCAATCTCCCCTCGCCATGCAGAACCACTGGGTCTGGCTTGTCCTCTCCAAACACAAACAAACCAGAAGGAGGTGGAATTAAACCCTGCTCGCTTCCCCCTCCACAAGAGTTTGGGAAAGGGAATCCCTTCATGCTTTTCCTTTGCCTTTCTATCCTACTTGAACACCGTGACCACATTGTCAAAAACAGCCTAGATTACAATGAGCTGGCCATGCATTTTGACCGCCTGGTCCGTCGCCACAACCTCGGGCGTATTCTGCAGCGAGCTAAAGCTCTCTTCGCAGACTACCTGCAGAGTGAAGTGTGGGACTCAGAGGAAGGGGATGAAGTCAGCTTGGACTCCCCAGTCACAGCTGATACATCCCCCCAAACACCCAACACTAGGCCCCCTTTCCTCAATGTACAGCCCTCTCAGGGTACCTTCCCGAATTCAACCTATAATCTGGCCAATACCATTCCCTCTCCAACAACTCCCATTGCCCTCTCTCCATCTGCTTCTTGATTCTGTGCATTAGTAGATCGTCTCCAGAAACCAGCTCCGGACCACAAACGGACCCAGAAGCAAGTTTTTCTGTACCATGCCGAGTCACAGCTTACCTTTGTGCTTTACATGGGCTTTATGGAAATTAATTTATTTTGTTAACTACCAAAGCTTAGTGACTTTCTCTTTTTCTTTTTTTGCCTTATCCAACCTTCCAAGTGAAGCCCCTTTCATTGTACTGGATCTTTTTTATTGCACTTTATTGATTGTCCTTTCAAAGGGCAGGGCAGTTTGTGTCTCATTTCACTTTGTAAATAACACTTTTAAAAGGCACATTATGGGCACATAAAACCCCTGTTATAGTAGCCTCACTTACCTGAGACAAAGCAACAAGATTTTACTATTATTTATTTCTCTGTGCATTCATTATTTTGGATGAAAATGGTTGAAGCAGCTTTTTCTAAGGTTATTCTGGCTCTGTTGTAAGGAGGCAAATGTTTACTCAAGGTAAGATTTTGAGATGCCCTCGGAAATGCATTAATTAATTTTTTTGACATTGCCTGCAGCAAAGGTGTGTTTGGTATGCTGATATTTGTCAGTTGTGCTTTGAGAACCTTAAGCCTTGACTTTTGTTTGTACAAAACATTTGAGCAGAGATGAAGGTGCTGATGCATTATCCAGTATCCCACCAATGTGAAACCTTCAGTTGTAGAATAGATAACATTCAGCCCCAATCTTTAATTAATCTCTGAACTACTAATACAGATTTACTCTTCTCCAGTGTACAACAGCTATTTGACCAGTAAGCTGTAGTTCTACATGCAGTGAATGTTTCGGTAAAGCACCACACCTACTAAGATCAACATAGAGAATGGCTGGTAATTTGGTGTCACTTATCCTCGCCTTTGTTGGAGAAGTGCCTCGTTTCACTGAATTTGCCATTTTTGTCTCTCTTTTTTCGGTGTAAATATAATTTCATTGCTTTCATCCATCTTCCACCAAAGGTTTGTCTGGTAATTCGTTGCCATAACGACTTTGTTGTCAAGAGGCAACAATCAAGGATCCCTGCTGTTAAAAGAAAATCACAGAGTATTACAAAAGTGTTTAATGCCTTTAACAGAATGCTTTTTATCTGATACCTTGTAGACTCATTCTTTATGTCTTAATACCAAGTGTTCTTTTAAGTGCTAAAATAAACGTGCACATGGACTAAAAAAAGGATTTTCCTGGAAAGTGGAACCGTTATAAGTCCTGTTCATCAGCGTTATGTATACAACATGTATGTATGTTTCTGATTTTGATTTGGTTCTATATGATAGTATTTTACTCATACCTGTGGAGAGACTTGCCAGACTGAATGCTTGCAATACTCCTATTTGTACAATAAATTAACTGAATATTGATTGAACAATGATCATTCTTTCATAAAGCAAACAACATTTAAACCATAACACATAAAAAGAGTAAACACTATCCCTGGCTGGAAATGTAATCTTCATTTTGGAACATGGTAGGTGGTTTCTAGCAGGTCCAAGCTGGTTGATTGTCTTGGGCCATCAACATGGTAAACAAGCTAATGACTAGCTACCATGTTCCACAACAGAACAATGTAAAGGGGTAGTTTAAAATTGTGTCATCATTTACTCGCACTCAAGTTGTTCCAAACCTGTATGAGTTTGGCTTCCATAGTATTTTATTTCCTAATATGGAAGTCAATGGGGTACATCAACTGTCTGATTACCAACATTTTTTTAAATATAATCTTTTGTGTTCAGCAGAAGAAAGAAACTCATACAGATTTGAAACAACTTGAGGGTGAGTAAATGACAACATTTTTGGGTCAACTATCCCTTTAAGGTAGATTTTTTCCATCAGGAAATGTAAACGTAAACATGCTAAAAGTACCACTTTCCAGAGTAAATTAAAAAGTATATATGCCTTGATTTGGTAGACACAAGGTACCTATTTAGGCATGAACAATAGTTTTATTTAATTATTAATGAGTTAATTTATGTGGGTTTTGTTTCTTTAGTGCCATAAGTCATTTGAGCATCTTGTTGCTGAAAGGAATGTGTATTTTTTATTATGCTTGTTAGTTACATGTTGTCTTTTTCAGTGCTTGTCTTGGAGACCCCCACCACTGCACATTTTGGACATCTTCCTTATTGGACAAAGTCATTTCGGGTCTTGCAGTCTCTTCTGCAATGAGCTGATGAGTTTAATCAGGTATGTTATAGGGAGACATCCAAATGTGCAGTGGTGGAGGGTCTCTAGGACAGGGATTGAGAAGCACTTATCTATAATTCATTTGAAATGGCCAGGAAAAATGTAAGTCTTGGAAGCATTATTGGTTTTATTGTATTGCATTATTGATTTAATGTAGCTTTGAGTCAATATAACTTCAAAAGCAAGATTCTTGGCACACAGCTATTATGTCATTTTTTGGTTTTGTTTAGCATGTTAAACAGTGTTTCAGTTTTTCTAATGCAATTGTGTGACCAAAGCATCTTTGATCAGAAACACCATTCTAACTTCCAACATTGTGCAAAAGTTTTGATCAGCATAATACGGTCTACTGTCTTGCAGGATTCTAACATTCCTATAGTACCAGTCCAGAAGATAAATGGATTTTATGTTCTCATTCATTTGCCCTATATGGTAAAGTTTGTTAAAGTTTATTTTTAGGTAAAAGGAGAAAATAAATTTGTTTCCGCTAGGTTTCGAACCGGAGACGTTTGTGCGAAACGAAGGTGATAACCACTAGACTAGACTAAGGAATATAGTCCAAAATTAGGGCAGGGCATATAATACTCAAATGACGTATGTACATGTTAAAAATGAAGTTAGCTCAAGTAATGTGTTATTTAAACTCTGGCAGATTTTTAAAGATTCAACCACCATCATAAACTCAAAGTCTACTGACCCGTTTCTTTCTTTAAAAAACACGTGCAATTCAATCTGTTCTCTCCGACCATTTTAATTGAGAGAATAGCTGTTTTCACATTTTTCTTGCGAGTCTTTTGAAACTACAAATGACTCGTGGGCGTGGCAACTAAAAGTATATAGTTTTGGATCAAAATGCCGAAACCCGGGATCGAACCAGGGACCTTTAGATCTTCAGTCTAACGCTCTCCCAACTGAGCTATTTCGGCAGGTTAGAATGTCCTATCTATGTTTTAACTAACGAGGGAACTATTATAACTTTTGATTCGTATAAGTCGTTGTATACAAAACGATGTCCCACAAGAGAGTATAACTCTCTGAGACTGACAGATTTGCCAACCATTTTAATTAAATGACAATCTACCAAATTAATTTAAAGGGATAGTCCGCCAAAAACAACGGCATGTCATTTACACAATTGCATGCTTTCTGAAACCTCTATAGTGACTTGTTTTAAAATAACCATACCACCAGTCGCTGTCGCTCATGTTAAAGGCTGCTGCGCCCTCCAGTGTTCGCATAGCCGTATACGTCATCGAGGATGTTTTATTTAAGAAAAAGAAAAGTAACCTTCATAACCTGTCGCTCTCACGTCTGTGGTCATGAAGTCGTTTGAAAGACTGGTGTTGGCCCACCTGAAGGACATCACTGGACCCCTGCTGGATCCCTTTCAGTTTGCCTACAGAGCAAACAGGTCTGTGGATGATGCAGTCAACATGGGACTGCATTATATCCTGCAACATCTCGACAGACCTGGGACTTATGCAAGGATCCTCTTTGTGGACTTCAGTTCGGCCTTCAATACCATCATGCCTGATCTTCTCACAGCCAAAATGACCCAGCTCTCCATTCCATCCTCGATCTGTCAGTGGATCTCCAGCTTCCTGACGGACCGGCAGCAGCTCGTGAGACTGGGGAAACACACATCCAGGACTCTCACAGTCAGCACTGGTGCCCCCCAAGGGTGCGTTCTCTCCCCACTGCTCTTCTCCCTGTACACTAACGACTGCACTTCTAAAGACCCCTCTGTCAAGCTCCTGAAATTTGCCGACGACACCACTGTCATCGGTCTCATCCGAAACGGTGACGAGTCTGCTTACAGACTGGAGGTTGAACAGCTGGCTGTCTGGTGCAGTTATAACAACCTTGAGCTGAACACGCTCAAAACAGTGGAGATGATCGTGGACTTCAGGAGGAACAGCCCAGCGAGATATATCCAGCTGCAGACCCGCAGCACCACCAGCACCAGCGCCAGGACCGCCAGTACCAGGACCCACCAGCGCCAGGACCGGAAGTGAGGGGCGGAGTTTACCGCCGAGTATCGGTTTCATTGTATTGTATTGTATTGTTGCCATTTAAATTTGTTAATGATCTCAATTTAAGTGTATTATTTATTATCAGTAAATAATACAACGAATTTTAAGATGCTGTAAATGAATCTATATATTAAACAATTCCATTTGAAATAATGTCATATTGTAAAAGAATGAGCTAATTTTAAGTATCTCAACATTGAAACCACGGGTGTGGGACATGAGCAAAAATGGTGTTTGGACATAAATGCTTCATAATTTTACATTAAATCATATTTTTTATTATCAAGGTGTGTATTGACACTACGTCTATATTTATGAAACATCAAATGACAAATGTTAACATAAATAAAAAAATTCACTCCTGGGACTTAAAGGTGCCTGTAGTTGCAGAAACACCCTTATATGTTACATTAGTTACAGTACAATAAGCATTTTAAAACGTTAATCTTGTGTAATGTAATTGTATAGTTATTCGTTGCATTGTATTATGAGAGTTACTTCCTGATCACGCTTTCGAAAAAGAATGCTTGAAACTTATGGGCACTTTATATAAAATATCTTTTATTTTACAAGAACATGTGCAGCATGCATTTTTTATTTAAAAAATCAAAATCAAAAAAAAAAATCAAAAAAAAAAAAAGAAGCCAACCATTCTTTTAATGTGTAATGTAATTTATAATTTACAGTCTGCAAAACATAAAAAAATTACACAAAATAGAATGTAGTTGTTAAGATTTTAATCTGGAACATGTTTATTTTTTATGTTTTTCGGGTCATCTTCTTAATGTAAAATTATGAAGCATTTATGTCCAAACACCATTTTTTCTCATGTCCCACACCCGTGGTTTCAATGTTGAGATACTTAAAATTAGCTCATTCTTTTACGATATGACATTATTTCAAATGGAATTGTTTAATATATAGATTCATTTACAGCATCTTAAAATTCTTTGTATTATTTACTGATAATAAATTGAGATCATTAACAAATTGAAATGGCAACATCTGTCATAAAAAGTTAATTATGTTATCTTTTGTTTGTATGGAAACAATTGACAGCTAAGGTTACTGTAAATTTTTTACGTGGCATAGAAAAAAAAAACATGAAATTCCCAATTTTGTATAGGCTATTATTTGTTTTTATATCAGTATTTAAAAAGCTGTTTAAATATATTACATTTTTAATAGAAATTACTAAAGGAAAATGTATAAAATTATCGTCATTGTAACGTTGCGGTAAGGACCCTTTGAAAATGACCCGAAAAACATAAAAAATAAACATGTTCCAGATTAAAATCTTAACAACTGTAAACTCCTCACTTCCGGTCCTGGCGCTGGTGGGTCCTGGCGCTGGCGGCGCTGGTGCTGGTGGTGCTGCGGGTCTGCAGCTGGATACTATTGAGCCCAGCACCCTCCAGGACCTGTACTCTTCCAGAGTGAGGAAGAGAGCAGATAAATCACCACAGACTCCACTCACCCTGGACACCACCTGTTTGAACTGTTACCGTCAAGACGGAGACTCAGATCACTGGCCACAAGAACATCTCGGCACAGGAACAGTTTCTTCCCACTGGCCATTTCCCTTCTGAACAGTTAACATACCTCCCAAGGCATATGCCCTTAAGTGCAATTCTCCCACTGTTTAGTGCAATAACTTACAACTCAGGTGATACTTATATGTAGACTTATGTAGATTTATTTATTTATAATATTCAAAACACTGTAAATATGTCCATAATCTGTAAATCTGTAAATGTTTATTCTGGCTAAACCCAACTGTCATACTTTTATTCTCTATTTTTATATTCTTATTTTTTATTCTTATAATTTGTATTATTATGTTTCTTGTTGTATTTGTATATGTGCACTGGAAGCCTCAGTACCAAAACAAATTCCTTGTGTGTGCAAGCACACTTGGCAATAAAGCTCTTTCTGATTCTGATTCTGATAAAAACTAACCTTTATGCCTCGTGAGCATAAATTATTGTAATTTATTTATTTGAGATGTAATGGTTCCTTTTTTGAAATGAAGCAGCCTCGATTATTTTACGGTCGACAAATATGACCACAAGAGGGCGTAGTCCTCGAAATGAAACAGCTTATATGGTCATACTAGATAGAGTCACGTGGTTTTTCTCCTGATGTGTCGGGCCAGTATTTTGGCAATTGGTACTGTGAGGAGACAGCCACTGAATCATTCACCGACTGGAGGGCAGCACTGCAGACACGAGGATATGGCAAAAAGAGACAAAGAAGTGAGGAGTGAAAGGTGGAACTTCCAACAATTCGGAATTTGGAACATTCCACAGTGGAAGACGGGACTAAACTGCACCACACTTTTTGCACCAATTGTCTGATATATTATAATATATCATAATATAATATAATATATCATAATATAATATTATAATTTATTGCATGTATATTATTATAATTGATTTTACTATTGATATAATATATTACAATTATTATACTCTATTCTGTATCTAGAATATCTATATTCTGTTTTGGATTACGATTGGATGATTGCACTGCAGTAAATGTTTATTTTGGTATACTTATTTATTATTTTAGATTGTGTCAAAATTGCACTGCAGTAAATGTTTGTTTTGGTTTGCTATTTATTATTTTAGATTGATGTGTCAATTGCACTGTAGTAACGTTAAATGTTTGTTTTGGTTTACTATTTATTATTTTAGATTGTGTCAAAATTACACTGCTGTTTTAAATGTTTTATTGACTTCTATGCAAACAAATCTATGCAAATAAAAAGGGTTGTTCATCTTTGACTGTCATTGACTTTCACATTACTGTCATTCTGCCTATTTGTATACTTACAAGATTTGTACCTGTAAACACTTTTGTATCTAATCTAAATACTTAAAATTACAACATTTCAAAGGGGGTGTGGGTAATTGCTTACAGTTAGAAAATAATGGGAATATTATATATATATATGGTAATTTGATGATTATGATTGGTTTCTGTACACTACATTATATAAGGGATTTCCTGATAGTACTTCTACGAGGCAAGTCCATTTTTGGACTTTCTGCGAGAGAGCGCCCTCCGGCGTCCACTATGACATAACGTGAGAGTGTAAGTGCCCGAATAAAAGTGCGGGGGACAAATTTACGTTTTGATAAAGTGCGTGGGACAATGATAATTCCACACGTGTATGCTACACCAGCGATACACTTGTAGCGTTTTACGGACACATTCCACAAGTTCCATCGCTCGTCAGACCGGGACGCGAACCCACGTTACTATGCATCTTTTGGTAACTCAACCTCGAATAACAAGCGCCGTTTTCATATTATTGGTAACTCAACCTCGACTAACAAGCGCAATTATGGATAACGCGTCTGACTACGGATCAGAAGATTCTAGGTTCGACTCCTGGCTGGCTCGAATCTTTTAATAGTTAAAGGGCACATATTATGGCATTTAAAATGTTCCTAATATTGTTTTGGGAGTCCCCAACAACAGTTTTACAAGCATGCAATGACAAAAAAACACTTTTGTTGTTTTATAATATACATATATTTTTACCTGATTTGCTCAGTGACTCCCATATGAATCGTTCAGAGATTCGTTTTCGTTCACTTAGATCTATGTTACACACTACATGAAAGGTAATTTTCAAAATTCCATAATAGGTGCCCTTTAAGTAAAACATCAAATATTGTCTCACATATTGCATTACTTTAATATTTTATTGTGGCAGCAAAGAAGAGTTTACAGAAGAGTGCATTAATCAGCAATTAATCTTATCACATACACTATGTTGCTTTAGTTTAATACTTTGTGGCAGCAAAGCAGAGTTTACAGAAGTGTGCATTAATCAACATTCAATCCAATCCATATAACAAAAGCTAACAAAGCAATATGTTTTTTCTGTTATAGCATATTTTGCTTCAACTGCTGTGAACTGTTAGTGTGAACAGCAACTGGTCCTCTTGTCTTCAACAGCTACTGGACTGTGCTCAGTCACCCTGATAAAAGTGAGAAATATGTAATTAAATTAAAATCTATTCAATTTAATTAGCTAAAATGAATATACATATGATCTGAGCATAATATTATAACCTCACCCTTGCACTCAGGGACATTTTGACATGGCCTTCTTTCAGTTTGATGTTTCAAATCCTTACAATCCAACTCTGGCTTCCCTGAGAATATACTGAAGTCTTTGGTACTATGAGAGATAAAGAAAACCAAAGAATATGTACACTGATTGTGAAACAATGCACAACCTATATGATTTATGTAATGGAATTGCACCCTTATATTATTTATTATAGACAAAATGTTCTTTCATTTAGTAGCATGAGATGTTTTCCCCTACCTGTATATAGAGAGGTCAGGAACACACTTTCTTTCTCTTGTTTGTGCAGAGTCTGGTCCACAGTTAGGTTTGCAATAACTCCACTCGCTCCACTCAGACAAGACAGCATCCACTGAACATATAAGAGAGTGTTATTTGTTTGAAAAACTGACCTTCCACCTGTGGTGTTTTGGAAAATCCCATTTTTGTCTGAAACTAGAAGAAACCATAATCTAATACCATCATTCACAATCGAATGAATGTCCATTTTGTTTGAGATGTAATAATATTAGGTTTGTACATTTGTAAAATGTTAGACATATTGAGGATAAACAATAAAAATGAGCACGAGTTGTATTTATGTAGCTTTCAATTGAAAAAAAACATGCGCTGTGCCCGAATATGCTTACTTCTGTACATTGTATTCTAAAAACAGTACGCCAAAAGTGTAGTATGTCCTAATAATTCATAGTATTCGTAAAACAGTACACAGATTACCAACTATTTCTGCCAAGATTGTTGAGTGCGCATCCAATGGACAGTTTACAATACCATGAAGCAACAGCACAGGAATTGTGAACGCCAGTGAAGTGTCGCAACTGACACCAGTAGGTCACGTGTGATGACAAGGCAGAAGCACTTCATCTGAATTTTATTCATACTATACAGAACATACTTTTTTTTAACGGTTGTGAAGTAAGGTTCAAACCAAATGTAGTACCTACTAGAGAGAATGCAATTTCAGACACAGCTATGAATTTTCTTTGCACTCACTTTTACAGCCTTCAATGTCATAGCAGTTGCCATGTTGAACAATCTCTCCATCACAGAATTTTCCCTCGTATTTTCTACCATCACAGTCCCGGTCTCTCCTTCGGTTTCCTTCCCTTTTTCTACATCTGATTTCTCTAGTGGAAGGTTTCCTACATTGTCCCCACTCACTCCATGTGGTCCACATTCCATCAACTGACAGAAAGAGAGAGAAAAATGTATTAAGTTAATTAAAGGGTTAGTTCACCCCCCAAAAAAATTCTGTCATCAATTATATGACCATATGTCATTCCAAACCCATAAGACTTTGACTCATCTTCAAACCACAAATGAAGATATTTTTAATGAAATCTAAAAAATTTCTGTCCCTCCATTGAAAGTCTATTCACCCAAAACTCTGACTCTTCAAAACATTCATAAAGAGAATATAAAATAAATCCATATGAATCGAACGGTTTATCTCTGAAGAGACATGCTCACTTTATTTGATGAGTAGATTTCATTTAGGCTTTGTAAGACTGGGAAAACTGGTTGAAGAGAGACCTGACCACATGGTCTATGAGACAGAGGACTTTGCTGGAAATTAACATTTGACTTCCCCCTCCTCCCCTCTCTCAGGGACATCTAAAACTCACAAGAATATATATGGTTTAATGTAAATGATTATCATTGAGTATTATGTTTAGTGTCATTTAAACGGTCTCAGGGTGACTGGTACAAATGTCTCATTTCCTTTGTCAACTAAAGGAAATAAGATTTTTAGAAGTTTAGAGAAACTGGCACAAAAAGGAAGATAGGCAAATGGTCCTTCTACCCCCCCAAAAAAGGTGTAACTTCTGAATTCAAATTACCATTGTTAGCATGTTTCCATCATGTGAAAGAGGTTTTGGCTATTTAATGGAATGCAGCAAGGGATCGGGCCCTTTTCTGTACCTCAGCAGTCTCGGCCGAGACTCTCAGCCTCATGTCTTTCTTAATGTCAGGTTTGCATCTCTTTCTCTTTATTCTAGAGCATTCTATGTTATTGTATTGATTATCTTTGAACTGATTATGAAATTGGCATGATACACTTACCTGACATAATAAATTGTAGACATTTGATTTTATTCTAACAGACTTTGTTATTATTTTCATTAGTTAAAAAGAATAGTCAAACATTCGCTCACCTTTAATGATGCACAGATATCATTAAAACCTTTTCATTTATGGAGTCAGATGAAATAACGAGTTAATACATGAGAAAATGTATTGCATTTAATCAAAAATCCCTTTGCCATGAGAAAAGACAGAACACGTGTGTGACCTTCCCCGCTAATCGAATGCCGCCATTGGATCGATATAGACTGGCCTTACAGCTTTTATTCACATATAAACATTGATCAGCGAATATGAACATTTTATATATACATATGAATTTATTTTACGATTTTACAATCTCTTTATGAACATTGAGTTTGGGGTGAATAAACTTTGAATAGAGGAACAGAAATCTCAGATTTCATTAAAAATATCTTCATTTGTGTTTCAAAGATAAAAAGTCTTATGGGTTTGGATGGAACGACATTAAAGTGAGTAATAGATGACATAATTTAGATTTTTGGGTTCCCTTTAAGAAATGAATTTGTATACCTGTATTATCACACATGCTTTTTTGTTCGTTTAGATCAATATTTCATTGTGTCACACCACTTACTTGGACAATGGACAGGAATGGTGCAGAGATCATGTTTTTTCTCTTCACCTTGACACTGTCTGCCACCATGTGTGGGTTTAGGAGTATCACACAACCGTCTTTGCTCCTGCAGGCCCACTCCGCACGTCACAGAGCAGGATGTGGAACCTGTCCAAGGGCCCCAGTTTCCATCAACTGTGGAGTAGAGATATAAAGCTCTGGTTTCTACAATTCTCATCTTTTTGGCAGTTTTGTAGAAGAAAACAAAGTATATTACTTGGGCAGGAAGGTAGTCCATTGCAAGGACGGGTGTCTGTATCAGAGCCCTCGCAGTCTCTGCCAAGTGGAACCGTGGATGGAGTGGGGTTGGTGCAAGTCCTTTTACGACGTTCTTTATGATTGTTATCTCCTTCAGCAATACATGTAACTGAACAGGGACCCCAGCCTCCCCAACTGGACCACCCGCCATGAGCTAGACATTAAATGGCAGCATGTTCTTAATTTTTAGTATCTTCAGTAAGTAGAAAAAAAAAAACTATACTTACTCGGACAGATTATTTCAGTGTGGCAAGAGGCGATTTCTTCCTCTTCACCGCTACAGGAGCCCCCACATTGTGGTAACGGCTTAGAGCAGGTTCTTTGCCTTTTTTTTTGTCCCTTTTCACACGTGACTGAACATGGCTGCCATTTCCCCCACTCTGACCAGCCACCTTCCTCTGGACAACACAAATTGAAGGAAACATGAGAAAGCTCATAGAAGCCTTTATGTCTAAATGTAACAATTACTTAATGTTCTTTTTACCTGGGCAGCAGTCTTTTTTGGTACATGGTTCAGTTTGAACAGTTCCTAGATTCTCAGGGTCTAAACAATCACCATCTCCAAAACAAGAGCGTCGCCTTTGCCTAACTCCAGCTGTACAACTCACCGAGCACTCGCCCCAGGAAGACCACTGAGTCCATGCTGCTTGCCTGGAGGTCAACATACAACACTCTTCTAAAGAATATGGGCATCATTTAATCTCATTCGTTTCAGTTCAGCTGAATCAGTAGCTTGAAGTGTTAGATGAAAGACCCCATTACAGCGTTGCCTGCGTTTTTGGTCATTTTCTCAAATATTTTATGGCTCTTAGAATATTTTTTTGTAGCCTATATCTGAACATGCAATAGGCTATATGAAGAGAAAGAACAGACCCTCTGATTTTAAAAATCAGTTTTATTCTAGCTTCATGTTTAATTTTTCTTAAATATGTAAATACTTTTAATTTGATCAATTAAGTCCCACTCTACATTTGTTCTTGTTTGAGAAGCCGTTTCATTTGAATATACAGTAGGTCACATAATAGCAAAAAAAAAAGACTATCACAACTTCTGTTTCAAGCTGACCATAAGCACAAAGGTATGGAAGCTTGATTCCGCCACAGAATAAAAAAAAAGGTAATTGCGACTTTTTATCTCACAATTATGACTTTTTTTCTCACAATTGTGAGTTTGCATCTCAGAGTCAATTCTGAAAGTCAGAATTGTGTGATATAAAGTCAGAATTGTGAGAAATAAACTTGCAATTCTGACTTTATAACACGCAACTCTGACTTTATTTCTCGCATTTGTGAGTTTATATCTTGCAATTGTGTGTTTATATCTCGCAATTCTGACTTAAAAAACCCCCGCAATTCTGACTTTAAAACGCAATTGTGAGTTTATATGTCACAATTCTGACTTTATAACACGCAAAAGTCTCCAAAATTGTTCAGTAAAAAGTGCATTACGATTTAAAAAGGTTTCCTCAAAAAAGAATATTATCATTGCATTATTTTAAGTCGCGATGAAACAGAAGTAGTGACAGATCTATGCCATATTGTGACGTACATTTTGTGACAGATTATCAAAAAAGACTTGGTTCTATGCATCGGTTGTTGATTAGATTTTAAGATACAAGCTTGCAGTTTATTGTGAATGGGCTGGGATTAAGTCAATTTAATGATACAGAACTTAATGATCGGGATATGTCAACAGAGAGAAGTCTGTCATATTCACTGGAAGATCGAGTTATGACATTATAATTAACATCCAAAAAATACAAATTAAATTTTAAAACAAATAAAACAGACATGGATGAACCGTTAACAATAAGATCTATATGCATTTGATAGGGTGATTTTTCATTTAATGTCAACTTTAAAATTGATTTAGGCTAATATGAAAATGTATGCAACATCACTTTCTTTGTGGAAACAAATTAACTAGTATATGAACTTGAACAATGAACAAATGTGTTAGGAAATAGTTCTCCCATCTTAAAATCGTCAACTGGAGTTTTTCACTCCATTGAAGCTCAATGTGGCATTTATCATAATAGGATTTTGAACATGAACATCATACGCATCAGATCAATGAAACTTACCCACAGGACCTACACACTCCATCTGCTTCTGTGTAGCCGTAGTTAGGGTTCATACAACAGGCGTCTTTTGCAACCTGACCCAACAGACCATCACATTTCCCAGTGGACACCGAAAATGCTGAATAACAGACTGTCTGTGAAACTTCAGAAAGACACCAAATGAATGAATGACAATTTGGGTATAATTAAACTTATTACACATATTGTCTGATATCTGTTATGGCACAGATTTGTATTATATTCAAATAATTTGCATGATTCAGTTGTTTCAGTTATTACATTTGGATTCTGATTCACAAACACAGTAAAGTTATACCAACTGAAATACCAACTCAGTATTCGGTACAAAAATTTGTCAGTGCGCTAATATTATTTCTTAATATTCATTTACATATTATTACATATTGTCACAAAATTATCCAAACCTGATTGCTGGACATAAATCCCGAGGAGCACAATCCCCCACAAGATCAGATTCATGGCTGAATCTGTGTGACAGAAATTCTAGATTCTGAATGTGGAAAGTCTAGTAAATTGGATTTAATGAAGCCTGTGTGTAAAATACACTGACTAGTCAAAGAAACTGCAAACAAATGTGGTTGTGGGTTTTTGATTATTAGCGTTGATCAAACAAATAATTAAAGGTTCAAATGTTAAGTTCATACATGATAAATTCACTATTTTAATCTATTTAAATGTTAACCACTTACCTCACACACTTCTCTTTCTTGTGGCAGTTAAGAGGCAGTAAACTCGAGTGGTTTGTTTCGCCTTGCCTCAATACTGACTTTCAAAAACTTTTTTCAAGAACTGTTTACGAAAACAGGGATTATTAATTGTGAAACTGCTTAACCAGTTCCCTTATTTGAATATGATTTTGCAGATTCATCAGCATTTACCTACTATAAAAGAATTAAAGTAGTTTGAGTTCCACTTTCACACCCTTTTAGCATTTCATCAGATGTTGTGTAAAGTCACGTACGGTCAAAACGTGTCTCTGTTTCTTCAAATGTATCATAACCCCCACAAGGCCCACATGCATGCATATGTTTTGGCTAAAAGCTGAATACTGAAATCAATTTTGAATGCAAAATATAGGCTAGGCTACTCGTGCGATCCGTTCCGAGATTTTCAGGAGTGGTGGAAGGGGGTCATCGGTCAAAAACTTAAGACCTCCTCCGCAGACCTAAAAAAAAAGTCCATTTACATTTATGATTATTATGTAAATAGCAAATGTAAAAGATAATTAAAAAAACAAATTCAGTCATTTGCCCAAAACGCTTTTAAAGGTTATATACTTGGGCCTCAAAGACATATTTTCCACTCGAATAAAATAAATAATAGCCTATACACTTAATGATGGCAAGGAATCTGAGCCTATTTTGGGAAAGGCAGAAGTGCTACTTTTTCCTGCGTTTTCCTCTCGAAGTGCAGATGAAGAAAGCACATTGTTTTTTTATGTTTAATGAATCAAGAACAACAAACCACCACAAGCCACACACAAAAAGAGAAGGAAAAAGGCTGATACACCAAATGAAAGCTTTTTTTATTTTTATTTTTTATTGACAATTCGAACAGCAAAACAGGCAATTGTTAGGCAAACCATCCATTAAATCATAAAATGATAAAGCATATCAGACATAACAATTGAGCAAGGAGAATATAAAAAAAGATATATAAAAAAGAAAAAAAGATGACAGCCTACTTCAATGGTTGTATAGTTAGCATTACCTTTCATTCTTTTAAAGGAAAAATGTTGAGTAAATATCAGTTATTAGCATAGCTTTCTTATTTTTTAACCAACTTCAAACCACCAAATGAAAGCTGAAAGGTTTTTCTGAGCTGCATTGCGCAAGCCGTATTTTCTGTCATTTTTCTATGCATTGTGCAATCATTTGTTTTCTTAGCGGTTATGCACTAAAATATCTACATAGTGTATGTGCCAACTGAGATCTAGTAGCGCCAGGGGTGCCGCCAGAAATTCTGGGCCCTTTGGAAACCAAAATTTCTGGGCCCCCTACATTTTTTACAGATAAAATTTAACCCAATAAACATGCCCAGTATTCTTTAAAAAAGATACTTAGCACATTGCATAGTTAAAATGTCTAAAGATGAGTACAAAGCCTACAAAAACAAGAAAAAAATATAGAAATATGTACTTGTTTACATAAAAGGCAAACAAATAAAGCTGACTCTGCATCTGTAGCCTATAAGTCAAAAACACACACGTAATAATAACCATATTATTTTTTTTGGCCTATTTAGTTTTCTTAATATAAAATATTAAAATATCTATTTTGTAAACTCCTTCTAGCCAATGGTTACTACAGACACATGTTTTATTAAATTTTATATTATTTTTTCTGGGGCATTTTATTCACATTAAGAACGTCAAATTTGACAGAATCGATCGTAGCAGCAGCACTGTCACTTCACAGAACACAGGACACACACACGGCAAACTGATTTTGTAATTTTTGAAGCGTGTAGATTACTTTTTGTTTTGTAAAGTTATAATCATGTGGCGAACACAGTAGATGTGTTTAGAGGCTTCAATCTTATGGTGTGTTCTTCACACCGAACGCGATTAGAGCGTCAAATACGCGTCCATCGCGTCTAATTAGACGCTTGAACATTCGCTCGAGTTCAAATTTTTCAACTTGCGCGGAAGACATTCGCGGCAAACGCGTAGCCCAATTCGACGCCCGGCGCGAATGATGCGTCTTTGCATTGACTTATGTAATCTACTCGCGCAAATAATTAAATTCACGTTCGGTGTGAACACACCATTAGTGAAGTTTCGCGCTCAGGCTCACCTAGCAACAAAATAAAAGTAACTCTGAAAGGTTTGGAATAGGCCTACAGGAATAGGGCAAGCTTTCTAAAAACTGTGTGACATACTGTCGACTTCGGCGTTCTTTGTCTTCTCTTTCCTTCTTTTCTTTTCGTTTTTGATGCCCTGACTTTTGATGTGACATGCCTGCGTGTGTCACTGTCTGCACTGCATCATAGCAAGTGCAATAAGCAAGAGACGCTACACTAGCGATCGTAGCTCGGACAGCGCAGGTGGAATGAACCATTGTGAGGGGGAGGGGTGTGACTGAAACAAATCTATGGTCAAAACGAACAAAATACACATTTAGTGCATGAGGGGCCCTAGCACATTTAATGTATGTATAAAAAAGAGAAAAGAAATAAGAAAACAAAAGGGGGGTCTGCTCTTCTGGGCCCTAAATCAGCCTGGGCCCTTAGAATCGTCCTAACCTTCCACCCCTTTACGGCGCCCTTGAGTAGCGCCACACATTTCTGCCCCACTGCATGATATGGCGTTAAATATTTAAGCTAATTTGATTGATTTAAATCACAGCCTATAACATGTAGCCTACTGGATGTGTATGAATGTGTGTGTGTGTGTGTGCGCGCGCTTGTTTTTGTGATAGGCTATATGAGGACACAAATGTGTTTAATGACATGCATATTACACTAGTATTACAATTTACACGTGATTTATGAGGACATTGCATGAGTCCTCATATTTCAATTAGCTTAAAAAACATAAAAAAAAACAGTTTTTTTTTTTAAATGTAAAAGTGCAGCATGTCTCCTGTGATGGGTAGGTTTAGGGACAGGGGCAGTGTAAGGGGATATAATGTATAGTTTGTACAGTATAAAAACCATTACGCCTATGGAATGTCCTCATAAATCACAAAACAAAGGTGTGTGTGTGTGTGTGTGTGTGTGTGTGTGTGTGTGTGTGTGGGTTGGTTTATGTGATTTGAGGACACAAATTTGTATAATGACATGTGTATTACACTGGTATTACAACTTATGGGTGGTTTATGAGGACACTTCAAAAGTCCTCATAAATCAAATGGCTTAAAAAACATAAAAAACAATGTTTTATTAAAAAATTTAAAATGCAGCATGTCTCCTGTGATGGGTAGGTTTAGGGACGGGGCAGTGTAAGGGGACAGAATATATAGTTTGTACAGTATAAAAACCATTACGCCTATGGAGAGTCCTCATAATGCTGTTGCACCAACATGTGTGTGTGTGTGTGTGTGTGTCACGTGTGTCACGTGTGTGTGTGTGTGTGTGTGTGTGTGTGTGTGTGTGTGTGTGTGTGTGTGTGTGTGTGTGTGTGTGTGTGTGTGTGGAACAGCATGGACATTCAGCTAACTCTTCTTAATGCACGATCGTATCTTCAGTCCATCTGTTTGGTCAAGTCCAGCTGTTAGACTCCTGTCTAATGGCCCCATCTACAGGAGCACTTTGGAACTCACACAAGTCATTAAATTACGATGAGCTTATTTGTTGACTCATTACTCATTAATACTGGCTAAATGTAATTAATCTTCATTAACATTTAACAACTTTTATTACAATGTATTTTCCAGTAGTTGAGAGCACCATTTAAACCCTCGCAGTCGCAGGAAATAACATTTATGATTCATAGAGCGTCATTAATATTCATCTATCTGCTACTGGCTGAATCTAGCCACCTTGTATTCATAGACTGCTTGTATTACGTAACATTCACGCCATGATTTTTCGTAGCTGTAAACCACACAAGCGCCTGTAATACATAGAAAGGAAAACAGACTCTGAAACCAAAGTCCCTTGACTAAAACCCTTAGAATCGAGCTGTCATTGGACAGACACATATCACGTGATTAGGTCACACGTCAAAGGAAAAATTGTTGCGCTCAAGCAGAAAAATCGTTTATAGAGGTGGATTTTTCTACGCTTATTATTATTTTATATATATTTTTATAATTTTGAATATGGTTGTACTAAATGTCAGTGGTCAAAAGGGTTCGATTATTTGATTAGCTCCTTATTGGTTAGTGACCTCATGAACTACTTTGGGCCGAGGAGCGACACCTGCAGGCATATTATACACGCATCTACTATACACGCATTTCCTATACACGCCTCTTTTCTAGTTCCTTTATTTCTGTCATCCCTGACAACCGAGTAATCAAAGTGAATGGAGTTACTAGACCAGATTGAGCAAAAGTATAGGAATAACAGCGCGATGGTCATAGCTTTATCCGTATTCTGATTGGGTTTTAGAAGAGTGGATAGAACAGAAATATGAAACGAAAACGCCTGTTATTTTAATCGTAACCCTATTTAATCGTAATTGCTTGACCAGGAGTAATTTGAAAGCGTGTACAACAAAATAAAAAAACTAAACAAAAACATGTTAGCGTTAAGCTAGCTAGTGCTAACCTCAGACTAGCATGCGTGGAAAAAGAGACACGGGGACACAGTGATGACCAAACTGATGTAAACCGACGGACTATGGGCTCATTTGAGTCTAAAAACAACTTAACTTCACGTAAGAAGAGTGTATTAATATTTGATCGACCGTTGGGAAACTTTGAACCTGGCCCGTAAAGACCAAGGTAAACCAAAACAGCTAACTTAGTTAGCCAAAACTCGCTGTTTTTCTTAAATAAAGTCTCGTGTGTACTTTGTCTGATTAACGTTACTAGCAAACTATATGTGGCAATATCAGAATAAATGTTTGTTGTAGTCTGTTAGCTAGTTGATGTCACCGTTTTGAAGTCATGATTTTTTTCAGCTAGGCAGATTTGGTGTGTCTGTCAGGCTGTATCTGGCTAAGTTAGGTGTTTGGCTATTTTGTATTATGTCAACACACATTTGTTAAGGTTAATACGCATTGGGTTTCATGTAATTCACTGTTTCTTGATTATTTTGAATTTCACCACGTATTATACATGTAAGCTTTGCTGCCTCGGGCAAGCGTTGGTCATATTAACTTAAGTTAAATTTAAACCGATAACTATTAACTGACAGTAAGCCCAGGAATGCATTAGTCAGAACTTGCTACGTAGAAAAGTAAATCAATAAAAAAGACATTTTACTTAAACGTTTTTGGTTGCAAATATAAAAAAATGGTGACTGGCAAATTAAAGAAACATATATCATAGGAAAATGAGCAATTGCTTGCAAGAGTACTGTTTTCCGGATCAAACTGACACCATCACTTTTAAGAGATTAAAATAAGTTTTGAGGAAGCTTGTTGCATTGCTAAATGTTTATTATACTGCTTAGAATAAGTTAAAATTGTGTTTTTTCTATCTGAAAGGCTTTTTGTAGAAGTATGAAGTGTGACCTTGTGTACACAGAATACTGCATACTTTCACTTTGATTACAAAGTTAAAGTTTTAACAATGTTAATATCTACTGTCTGGTCATGGTCAGCAGTTGTTTTGTACAAGTATATCTTGTCATCGTGCATTTTGTTGTGCCTTGAGTTTTTTGCTCTCCTTTTATCCTTAAAGGTTGTATCAGTGATTTCGGCCCAAAAAAGGACGAAACATAAATGATCACATTCATCTAATCTTTCCTAACGAGCCTAACTAGCTGCCCGCGTTTTTTGGACGGCATGCTTATGGGGCAGGCAGCTAGCGGCTCGTTAGGAAAGATTAGGTAATTGTTTTTGGGCCTGAAATCACTGATACAACCTTTAAGGCAAGACTCCATGTGAATAGAGTAAGATTTTAACTTACTCGATAGGAAGAATAGATATCCCCATACTTCTTCAGTTGATTAATCACTGTACAATACAATTGTTCTGTATTGTTTTCTTGAAATGTTGTTTATGCAATCATTTCCATACATTTTCAGAACAAAGTCTGAACATTCGATAAAGCTAAGTTCAAAATGCGTTTAATTTAGTTTTTTTTTACATAAGGGACTTTAACTTTTTATATCACTCAAAATCAGAAAATACTGTCAGTGGTAAGGAAAAAAAAAACATTTTCATTTTTTTTAGGAATAAAGTGGTGTATAAATCAGGCAAATGATAAAAAAAAACTCATAAATGTGTATTCTTCAAATTTAGTCTTAAAGAAGGCATGTTATGGAAGCAAAATAGTCCAACATCTCAAAATTGAGCATGGAAAAAAACAACAATTTGGTTTTGCTTGTAGTGTCTTCCCTTAAAAACAAAGCAGCTGAGAGATCCAGAGGCTGGTATGCATGTCTGTCATAACCTCCGCACACTGACTCATTTAGTTCCTCTGTGTGGGTCGCCACTTGTTTGCAACCTGGGTACAATGCAGATAAGCTGAAAGCCAGAATGACGGGTTGCTGACAAGTCTGAACACTGGTTCAAAGCATTTCTGATCGCTTCATTTACTGTGCATCTTTATAAGTTAACGTCAAGCCTGCTCGTATATGGTGGTGCCGTTTTTCCCATGTTACATAGTGTTGTTCAATAACAACTGAGATATCTTATTAAATTGCTGTGTCTTTGTTTGGGGCTAGTTACATCGATGTGGCTACTGCGTAATCCTCTTGTCAGAATCCACGGATTACTGTCTGTTTGGTAGTGGTTTCCATCCTATGACCCTCACATCTGTTATCATTGTCTTCCTTGCTGAGTGCTAGACATGGACGTGACCTCATTCATCCGAAGTCAAATAGCTTTGTCCCTCATGTCATTCCAAACCTGTATGACTTACTTTCTTCTGTGGGGAATTTCTTTTGTCCATACAATGAAAGTCAAGCAAGGTTGTTCGGACAAATTTTTTTTGTGTGTTCCATAGAAGGTTTGTAAGGAGATGAGGGTGAGTAAATGATGACAGGGCTTTCATTTTTAGGTGTACTATGCCTTTAAGACATTTTATTACTTTGTAAGTAGTCAACCAGAAGCAACACAGTATATCTTGACCTTTGTATTGACTGATTTTTTTTATTCTGTTTGCTCATGCAAATAGGTCTTTCTCCATTGATGCACCATTCTTGTTCGGTCACTTGATTATATAAGTTTTGAACAACCAACATTTTTTGCAAGCTCTTTTTATAGTTGTCATAACATCTTCCCACAGGAGCTTTCTTTGCAAGGTTATCTTATCTTTTTAAGTAAACAATCTAGCAGAGTCTCATAATGGATGTATCACCTCTCTCTATGTAGACTAAATATACCACAGACAGACCTGTAATTGCTGACTGCACAGTTTGCGACCACGTCTGACTGCTTCAAAAAGATAAAGGTCATGTAATCGGAAGTGGTGAATGAATGAAAGGCCAGGTAGATAAGACACAAGCTACTTTCTTATTTTCTATGTTTATGGATTAGCCTAACTTTTCCTGAAAGGGTTTGAGCCAGCCCTAAAACGGTAACAGCAACAGTAACCGCCCACTTTTTCAGTGGCCTTGGTTATGCAATTTCCCATAAATTTTTTCCCCATAGGCATTTTAAAAAAGCTCAATGCCATGAACCAAACCAACCAACACTGAGATAACAGATTAAAACTTAGATTTGAAGCACAAAATAATTAAATTAAATTAAAGGTAATTATGACGGTATGAACTACTCATCCCAAGAAGCACTGCAAATCTTGTAGTTATAATCATATAAGCTACAATTCAAAAGTTTTGGGGTCAGTAAGGTAAAAAAAATAATATTGAATGTGTCTTAATATGATCACCATGGCTCCATATTTGATCAAAAACACATTAAAAACAGCAATGTTGTGAAATTGTATTGCAATAAAAAAAAAAAAGAAGTAATTTATTCCTGTGATGGAAAATCTGAATTTTCAAAATCACAACTCCAGTCTTCTAATATTCTGATTTGGTGCTTAGAACATTAGAATATTTCTTATGTTAATATTTTATATTTCTGTTTAATATTTTTGTGTAGACTGACCCCAAAAATGGTAGTGTGTCAACAGCATATGACATCAGCTTCTGATTGGTGGATCTTCTCATGTATGTTTGTTTGTTTTGTTTATTATTAAATATATCTCTGCGGCGAAAATTAATGAGATTTGTACTTCCAGAACCCTACTTTTGCAGTTTATGTTTTGAAATATCAGACCCTGCAATCAGATTTTAATAAATAAATTGGGTTTCTCCTCCAGTGTGAACAAAGCCTTGCTGTGCTTGATATTGATGCTGTCATTCAATTTTGTCTTTGATTTTATTTTTAAGTCAGCAGAGAGGTGATGGGGGTTGGGTGGAGTCAGGAAATGACACTAGCGGTATTGGATCTCAGGTCAAACTCAGGTCACCTGCACAATCTCGGGAGCATGTGCACTACACACTAGGTCACTTCTCCAACTGTGATGGTCTTATTCTGATACGGTGTTGTTGTATTGAGGCACTGTTGCAATAATTGACCTCCCTTTTCCGGTCTTTTGTCTTTGCAGAGGCAATGTCACTTGATGGATGGTTATGAGATTTAGCAGCCAGACGGGAGAACCATGGAACCGGTTGAGCAACCTACCTCAGAAATTAAATGTGAAGGCCCAGTAGATGGAGTCACGAAGGGCCAGTCGTCTCCACGGACCGACTTGAAGTCTGTCCCGATTCTTGAAGAGACAATATGGAAGGCAGTCCAGGAGGGTCAGTCTGCATCCTCGGACTGTGGAGGGATGTCAGACCTACAGGAGCCGGGCTCAGCTTCGGGTGAGGAGGTTGAAGGCAGCGAGACGTCAGATGCTACAGGATTAGCGGTCTCGCCCGGCAGCAAGGGATCATGGGGGGCGAATCTACAGAATGGAGACGGAACGCCGCAGGAGAGTCCTCAACAGAATAGTGACACTTCTGTAACAGGTAAATACCCATCCTGTGGGTTTGCTGCAAATAACTCTTCTTTTTTCCCCCCTTTTAGACTCTTTAGTTTCATCGGACCATAGAACACAGTCCTGTTTGAAATTCCAGAAGTGTCTGACAACTGAATATGCTGGGGTTTGTTTTTGGATGAGAACAGAGGATTTTTCAGGAAACCCCCCAAAACACCTTGTGGGGATGTACTGTTAGATATTTTTGTAGGCTTTCTGACCCCAAGACTTAACTATTCTCTGCAACTATTCCCGGCTGTGATCCTTGGGAGAGTCTTTGGCCACTCGGACTATCGTGCATTAAGACAATAATATAGAGACACCTGTCCTCTTCTAGGAAGATTTGTAATATCTTAAAGGTTGTATCAGTGATTTCAGGCCCAAAAATAAATATCTAATCTTTCCTAACGATCCGCTAGCTGCCCGCCCCATAACCAGGCTGTCAAATATACGCGTCTCTGTAGGCAGCCTAGGCTCTAAGATCTGCACACAAAAACAAATGGGTACAACCACCACTCAAAACCAAAATAAACAGTGTTTAAACCAATCACCGACAGGGGCGGGTGTTGTGAGGTTTTGCGCTCGTGCACGACTGGACGCGAAGTCGGAGCAACACCCGCCCCTGTCGGTGATTGGTTGGGGCGGGCAGCTAGCGGATCGTTAGGAAAGATTAGATATTTATTTTTGGGCCTGAAATCACTGATACAACCTTTAAGTTGATTGGAACTTCTTAATTAATGCCCTGATGGTGGAAATGGAAATTTTCCATGCTTTAACTATTTTCTTACTGCTACTGTCTTTGTTTTGTGAAGTGTGCATCAGAACTATGTTCTTTGGTTTTATTTTCTTCAATTTCAATCGTTTTACTGCAACGAAAGATTCATTTTTTGTGAATTGTTTGAATGTAAAATCAAAGGATAAACAATGCAGATTTATTGCCATAGCCATGTTTGCTCATATTTACCTAAGGTGCCAATAATTCTGACCACAACTGTATATTCATGTTGTAGCGGCAATGACTTTCTTGTCATTTAGAGGTGTTGTAGGATTATTTCTGATGCGTGAGATCCAAACAGGACGCTTCCAGTCCAGTACTGCATTTATCCCTTTATTTGTCACAGTTCCAATGCCAAAACACATTATAATCCACAAATTAGCATGTCCACATATTGTTTGCTTCCCTCAGTAGTTACACCTGACCTGACTTCACTTGCTCTCTGGCTACCTTTAAACCTATTAATCCCACAATCCACCCAGTGTCCAACAGTGGAACTGCAACAAATTATAAATAGAACATAATGGCTCTTACACATTTATTATTTTATTTTATTTTCTATACTTTTACATTATACACAATGACTTTTATGATTTTTAACTTGGTTTCACCCTTGATTGAAACTCAACAAAGAAAAATTAGTAGGAGATTAAAATCAATACAAGTACTTAAATTGTAAATACATTGTTTTATCTATAAAATGCCATAATATCGTGATTCGTGATGTATAAAAAATGGTGCAATTTTTTTTTTCTTTTGTGCATTTCAATAGACAATTTGACAGATTTATGGCAGATTATACAATATTGAATAGTTAATGTTTTATAAATGTTCTTCATAAAACATGTACTTTTGTAGTGCTTTCATAAGAGATGCTTTAAGTAGTTTCTCTTGGTTTCTCTCTCACTTTTATAGATCCATTACAGGCACCCTCTCTCTCGTTGTCAGACCAGTTACGGCTAGGTCGAGATGACCCCAGTGCTTTGGGCCTGAACGTTGAGTGCCGCATATGTGGAGATAAAGCCTCAGGATTTCATTATGGAGTTCATGCTTGTGAAGGCTGCAAGGTAATTTTCCTGAGATTTTGCAACTACTGCAGTCAAGGTTTTTCACAAACCGCGGGTGCATTTATGACCTAAAATAGACCATCTATTATAAACCAACATTAAAGGTACCGTAAGCGATACTACCTGACCGATATTACTGAAATAGATACCCTGAGAAATAACACCTGTCTCTGTGACAGCCCAATGTTCTGTAAACAGCCAATACAATTTTTTTAACCATTCATAAATCCAGTCTGGATGATGTGAATTTACTGACATGACTTAGAGGGAGGCAGGGTGTGTGTTTGAAGGGATGAGCCATCTAATTGAAGTCTAAATAAAATCTCTTTCAGCATCTTTAATGAATCCACTCTGTTTCTTTACCTTAAAGGAGAACTCCGGTCAATTTTTAACATTGAGCTAATTTTTTTGTAAATTGGGAGTGTTGTCAGTATAGAGAACGATGACAAAAATCAGTGTTGCCTACACAGTGTTATCCTCTTTTTTAAAATTTTTACCCTTTTGACTTAAATGGGGCAAGTTTTAAACCTGCTTTTAGCCTCTTAACATCCTTGATGTGTCATTACAAGTGCACAGCCATGTGAGTGATTTTATTCAGCGTGAACACGGTGAATCTGACTGCAGTAGATGTGAAAGACATGAATAAAAGTTATGTTAATTCAGCCAGCTCACATACCTGTATTTACTTCCTGTTTTCAGTCGAAGTCCACAGTAGTCGATTGTCGAGTTCGCACGCGCGATCATTGCTAACTAAGCGACATGTTAAAATTGAGTTCTCCTTTAAGTCACTTGGCTTCCTAATGCTCAGTTGCATTTCCATGGTGAAATAATTCAGCAATCCAAGCACATGTGTGCCTTGCTGTTTTTCAGTCAGTTATTTTTATTTTTAAAGGGTTTTTTCAGACGCACCATTCGTATGAAGCTGGAGTATGATCGTTGTGAGCGTGCCTGTAAAGTCCTTAAAAAGAGCCGGAACAAATGCCAGTACTGTCGCTTCCAGAAGTGCCTGGCATTGGGCATGTCCCACGATGGTGAGAAGCCTACATGCTTTAAAGCATTAGGAATTTTACTGCTCATTTTACATTCACTTAACTGCTTATTAATAGTCATGCTCAGCAATTACTATTTTTCTCGTACATAAATAGCTTTTTGAATATATTCTGAGCTTGTTTTTGTTTCTTTGTCTCAGCAATCAGGTACGGACGTATGCCAGAGGCAGAGAAGAAGAAGCTAGTGGCAGGGCTCCTCGCAGGGGAGAACCTGAAAAGCTCTAGTGGGGCCGACCTCAAAACACTGGCTAAGCACGTCAACACAGCCTACCTGAAAAACCTCAACATGACCAAGAAGAAAGCACGAAGCATCCTCACGGGCAAGACGAGCTGCACAGCGGTATGCTCTCAGCTTTTAGTAAGATGCCACCAACATTCTCAGTTCATTTTAGCAATGATACCCTGATATTAAAATTCTGGCAGAGACAATAAGCCAATATTTATTTTGATGTTATTGTTGTTTTGGAGTGTTCTTGTTATTTGTTTTGTATTTTACACAAAAAGCATTTTAGTTCTTTTTAATTGTGTTCTCATTTCATCTCCAGCCTTTTGTGATCCATGATATGGACTCACTGTGGCAGGCAGAAAACGGGCTGGTCTGGAATCAGCTTAACGGAGCACCACCCAATAAAGAGATTGGGGTCCATGTCTTCTACCGCTGCCAGTGCACCACAGTGGAAACTGTGCGAGAGCTAACTGAGTTTGCCAAAAACATCCCTGGCTTTGTGGATCTCTTCCTAAATGATCAGGTGAGAACCATCCATGTTACCTATTTAACTTATAATTGGTTAAATCTTTTGTTTAAAGAGGACCGATTAAGAAATGCTCACTTTTATTTGAACATAATTATGTCTGCATTGTTTACACATCCACCCTATTGTAAAAATCCATCTACTCCGTTTGTTGTTTTCCCCATAAATCTGAAACAGTGTCTCAATTTTATGTTGTAAATATAACATTATGTTGTTTGATTAAAATCAACAGCCTATACAGCAGTAGGTACTGTATATTACGCTGCTGTCGCTTTAATACACAAATCTATTATACACATGCAATTTAATCCCCCTGCAGTTTACATTCACAGACATAGCTGACTGTGTTTGTTTATGAAATAACCTTGTGTGTTTAAGTGCTGTAAGAGTAAAAGAAAACGTTAGTTTAATACTCACGCGACACGCTGTTTGACAGCCAGCTTTCTGTGCATGTGCTTTGGGTGTGTGTGCTCAGAAAACCATATATCAGAAGTTTAAACTGATATAGCTTTAAAACGCATACAAATAATACAGTTTGTGATGACGAAGAACTGCAGTCTCCCATGAGTGTGACCGGGATAGAGATATTTTATTAGTATCTGAGGCACGCCCTGTAAAGGCACAGCACTGTTCTGGATAGGGGCCGGTATTAAAGATACATGCATGAAAACAGTGTGTTTTGCCTAAAAAATGAGCATGTACAACATGGTATAATAAATTATCTGTGGGGTATTTTGAGCTCACATTCTGGAGACATCTGAGACTTGTATTACAACTTGTAAAAAGAGGCATAATAGTGACTACTAGTGATGTTTGTGGCTCCTTAGAAGCAACCCATCCATCATAAAAGTAATCCATACGGCTCCAGGGGGTAAATAAAGGCCTTCTGAAGCTACGTGATGGGTTTCTGTATGAAAAAAAAAAAACATTTAAAACTTTTATTAGCTATAATAACTATTTGCAGCACAAACAGATAGTCTTTTGCGATTTGATGAGGACACTAAGCCTTAATGCGCTTTCGATTTTAGTTTGTTTGACAGCAACGACGCAAAACACGACATTAAAGTCATTTTGTGTTATGAGAAGTTTAAATATATTTCCGGGCCGAAATAGTTAATGAATGGGAAGCATTGAAATCTATTTGTGGAGGTCTATTTATGTGAAACACTGACTTACAATAGGCATAGTGAATCAGGGTAAGACAAATACACATCAAAGGATTGATGTATTGACTCATTATTTAAATTTTGGTAATTTTAAACTAAAAAAAGTTAGATATTGTACCTTTTTAAGTGTTAATGCATACCCTTCCACTAAATTCGTCTCACACCTTTTCAGGTAACTCTGTTACTTATTAGTTAACTCTGGTGCTCTTTCAGGTAACACTGTTAAAATACGGAGTCCATGAGTCCATATTTGCAATGCTCCCATCTCTCATGAACAAAGACGGGCTGCTGGTGGCCAATGGGAAGGGCTTCGTGACCAGAGAGTTCCTGCGTAGTCTACGCAAACCTTTCAGTGAGATCATGGAGCCCAAGTTTGAGTTTGCGGTGAAATTCAATGCCCTGGAGCTGGATGACAGTGACCTGGCTCTGTTTGTGGCAGCCATCATACTGTGCGGAGGTAAGACCATGCTGTTTGATTGATCAGCATGTTTTCTTATGTCCTCTGTTGTTATTTATTTACATCCACATCTGAATTTGTTATGGGGTAATGTCAGTGAAATGAAAACACAACAAAGAGATCAAAAGCTTGTTTATCATAACAGGAATAATAGCTAAAGGAGAAAAGGATAGCTAAAAAATTGTCTTTTTTTTGTTGCTCTAGATCGTCCTGGGCTGATGAACGTGAAGCAGGTAGAACAGATTCAGGATGGTATCCTGCAAGCTCTGGACCAACATCTTCAGGTGCACCACCCTGACTCTTCTCATCTCTTCCCCAAACTGCTCCAGAAGATGGCCGACCTCAGACAGCTGGTCACAGAGAACGCCCAGCTGGTTCAGATGATCAAAAAGACTGAATCGGAGACCTCCCTTCACCCGCTTTTACAGGAGATCTATAAAGACATGTACTGAGCTCACAGACTCAAGGACCTGACTAGAGAATGCTCTTCAACTTCCCTCCTGAACGGAGAGAGTGCACACACCTTTATGGCGCCAAAAAACGGTGCCATTGGGTTTTTTTAAATGAATTTTTGTAAAGGACTTTTACAAATATTGACTTTGAATACTGACTTTTTCTCTGATTTTGTGGAGTGTTTTTTTTTATTTAAACTCAAATCTGTTGTTATAGGCCTATACAGGACGCAGAACATCTAGTCATTGTTTACTACTACTACTACTAGTGTCATGTAATTCTTCATGTGCTTGATGAGGGCTAACACCTTTAGAAGTTGTCTTTTCCATTATGGTTTTGTATTGCAAGTACATTTAAGTGATATCTAGTAATGTTTCTTTAAGGAATTCAGAGCCCAATCAAGCTCTTGAAATGCCACTTACTGTATGTGTTTAACTTTGTAGGGCTTTTATTTTTGTGATTGTTCTTGTCCACCTGATTCCATTTGATTAGGCGCTCTTACTTAAGTGAAAGGGACTCCACACAATTGTACAGCAGTCAGGTATATTATTTTGGAATTATGTTACTTTGTTGAGGATGTTGTTTTCAGCGTCAGCTGCTACAAATATATATTGGTATTGAAACTGAAGACAAATCTATGTTTAATAATTCACTTTAATTCTTTGGGATAAACCTACAACAGTGATGATTTCGGTTGTATGAAAGGAAATGTTTTTTTCACTTTGTTCAACATACATATATATGACGAGTTGAGATGCAAAAGGCTCTAAGTGCCATTTGAAAAATTCTTCTAGAATGATAATTTTTATCAAGCTTGTATGTTTAGGTTCAGTAATTTCACTTAAATGACAATTAATAGGTAATCTTCATTGCCATTTAAGTGAAAGTACTGAACTTAAATATACAAGCTTGATAAAAACCAAGCTTGAACAAGCTTATCATTCTAGAAGAAAATTTCAAATGGCACTTAGAGGCTTTTGCATCTGAACTCTTCATATATATATATATATATATATATATATATATACACATACACATACATACACATACATACACACACACACACACTACCGGTCAAAAGTTCGGGGTCAGTAAGATTTTTTATGTTTTTAAATGAAGTCTCTTCTGCTCACCAAGGCTGCAATTATTTGATTAAAAAAAAATAAAAAAAAGTAATATTGTGAAATATTATTACAATTTACAACAGCGGTTTTCTATGTAAATATATAGTGAAGTGTAATTTATTCCTGTGATCAAAGCTGAATTTACAGCATCATTACTCCAGTCTTCAGTGTCACATTTTTTTAATTATTATAATATGAAATTATTATAATATGATGCTCAAGAAATATTTATGATTATTATCCATGTTGAAAACAGTTTTTTACATTTTTATTTCAGGATTCTTTGATGAATAGAAAGTTCAAAAGAACAGAATTGATCTGAAATGGAAAGCTTTTGTAACATTAATCACTACCATTCAAAAGTTTGGGGTCAGTAAAAATTTATTTTTTATTTTTGGGGGAAAGAAATTAAAAAATACTTTTATTCATCAAGGATGAGTTAAATTGATCAAAAGTTATACAGTAAAGACATTTATAATGTTAGAAAAGATTATATTTTAAATAAATGCTGTTCTTTTGAACTTTCTATTCATCAAAGAATCCTGAAATAAAAATGTAAAAAACTGTTTTCAACATGGATAATAATCATAAATGTTTCTTGAGCATCATATTATAATAATTTCATATTATAATAATTAAAAAAATGTGACACTGAAGACTGGAGTAATGATGCTGTAAATTCAGCTTTGATCACAGGAATAAATTACACTTCACTATATATTTACATAGAAAACCGCTGTTTTGAATTGTAATAATATTTCACAATATTACTGTTTTTTTTATATTTTTTATCAAATAATTGCAGCCGTGGTGAGCAGAAGAGACATCATTTAAAAACATAAAAAATCTTACTGACCCCGAACTTTTGACCGGTAGTGTGTGTGTGTATATGTGTATATATATATATATATATATATATTATATTATATATATATATATATAAGTGCTGATCCCTTTAAGCACTGGTACCTTGATCGTACTTATATTTTGCATACTGTCCAGTAACGGTCGTATTTCATTAGGTCATATTTACTGAATTGAGACACGACTTTAATTATCTTTAATTTCTCCCTGATTGACAGTTGTATAAAATTAGGTCTTCCATGTTGATTGAAAATGTTTTATGATTATGTATTGTGTGATTGAAAACAAACAAGCAGGCTGTGGTTACATAAAGACTAGAACGTTTTGGTCAAATTGGTTTATAGTAGGCCTACTCATAAATTTAAATGTATTCTCTAAGTCAGTTGCATTAATTAGTTAATGATCATGTCATGATGGTTATATGTACATTGCAAATGAATGGTTTTATTGAGTCAGTTTGAGGAAAACTTGTATACTTTATTGAAGTAAGTTGGACGCTTATGAGTCTAGAACAGGTCCTTTCACAAACTATGCTGAATAATTTGGAAGTTCAGTGTACACGTTAAAAAAGCAGTTTTAATGGTAAATTACATTAATTAGCTGTAATATGATGTGCAACACATCTGCTGTTTCACATCCAGAAGTATCTCAGAAATATCTGAAATTTGATCTTATGGCTGAAATTTGCTTTTCTGATTTGTTTATTCAAGATGGAACTTGATTTCAGAGATATATGGTCATGTAGAAACCTGTTACTGTGAAACTAGAGCACAATAATATGAAACATTGTTTTCCTTTATTCTTAAAATACATTTTGTCACCCAGTTTCACACCAGACATAGGCCAATATCTTTCTACCTTTCTGGTCTGATCTGTCTCAGAAACGTCTTGCTTCATTAAGATCAGACATAATGCACAAGTGTTATGGTTTGTGGAATATTATTTTGGATCAAAGTAAAACAATTCCAGACATCACTAAGTTTCTTGTGATTTTTGAAAAGCTCCAGCGTTTTTTCACTCGTGTTTCGCAGTCATAATCAAATATTAATCTTATTTTAATCTTTAATTTGTGGTTTACCAAATTATTTATTATGTGTAAATAATTATTAATTTTAATAAGAAACAATTGGTGTCTATCATTTAATTTTTTAATTAGAGACCAAATGTCCCATTTTATTCGGTACAATCTTATATTTCACGATTTACGTATGGGCTAACGTTAGGCCTGCAAGGCATTGTAACGAATCGTTCTTTTCGGATTATTTTTATTTTATTAATCAATTCAACCACTTCATGAACGGGTTTGACCTACTGAATAGTGGTCTCTCTCTGAATGATTCGGACTGAATCGGTCCTTGAGGTAGGCTACTGGAGTGATATTGAATTGAGAACCGTCCGAATTATCAGAGCTGGTATATAATTATGTATTATAAAGATTGAATTATACCCATAAAAAAGTAATAGAAAAAAGTATCTCGTGCGTGATGTCGCTGAATTGACTTTCTGAACCCTTGCTGTTAAAAATAATACATATTAATTTACTGGAATTGATTCCATCACGTTTGAGATGCGTCCCTGTCCATCACACGTACAAATGGGAAGGCCCCGCCCAACAATTATAAAAGTGTGGATGTCATTAGCTATTCATCAGACAAAGAGGGACAGGCGCAAGATGGAAAGGGACGCACAATCATCCAAGAGCTCAGGAAACAACAGTGCAGTTTGTAGGTGGGTATGTTCGTCACCCGCAAGTATTTGCACTAGTGTGCAGATCAGTGGTATGGTTTGCTACAGTACCACCAAGCAAACAATTAGGTTAAAAATATATCAAGAAAAAATTTTAATACTAATTGTTCATTTAAATTAATTCTGCGATCAAGTGTCATTTGTTTAGATGTCAGCTGGCAAAGTGGTTTTTTTTTTTTTTTTTTTTTTATTCTTTAGAAAAGACACGGACGTCCCTGGTTGGCCAGCGCGCCTTCTGCGTGACGTGGGTCTCCTGCGCTTCACTCTCGCCAACTCTATCCGTTTACTCGCTCGACAACTGAATAAATCAAGTTTTTGGAGGCTTTGAAAATGGATCGTTATCGCATACATTATAGACATTCGAGAAAAGACAGTTCAAATGTGGAAAGAGAAGTTTGCAGGTAGTTTTGTGGTTTGGACTGGATGAAAAGTTCGTTTTTAGCTCCGATCATCTGTTTGAAAGAGTGACTTTTCCTGCTTTAACGTTTCTCGGCACTGATGTTTACATCCGGTTAAGGCAGCGAGCGATTTAACTTTTAGTAGAAAGAGTATTTCTGTTACTGTTACAAAACCAAACTATTACAAATATACTTTTCAACTGACACGTAATTAGAAGAAAAAGGACCGTTGTAAGATTTGTTAGTTCCTGAACGTGTAACGTTAACGTTAAAGACCAACAGTTGAGTTTACGTTTAGCACTAGTGCCGTAGTCAATAACAACACGAACGATCGAGGGGTCAAAACGACTCCATTGTTTCCCCCTGCGTGTGATTTTGTGTGTGTGTGTGTGGTGTGTTTTTTTTTGTTTTGTTTTTTTTTAAATCCTGCAGCTTTTCCAGAATTTGGGAAACATTTGTGCTGCAGTTGTCAACAAATGTTGTGTTTTGCAGGCAGTTCATCAATGGATCTTGTCGCTATGGTCCGAGCTGTTACTATCTCCACGAGTTTCCTGCAGTACCGTCATTCCAGGTTCATTGTAGGTACTTCCAGAAAGGTGGCTGCTGGTTTGGTGATCGATGCAGGTAAGCAGCCAGATGACCTTTGTCAACATCATATACTGTATATAAGAACAGCAGGATACAAGTTTCATCCTTAAATTGCAGGTATCTCCATGTTCCGCAAGGGGGGGAGGGCTCTTCAGGGAGCAGCAGACGTGGTTCAGCTCCTGCCGTTTTCCCCTCTGCGCTGGCGGGCCGTTCTCTGGCTTACCGCCGGGGATCTGAGCCCGTTCTTCCTCAAGGAGCCTACAGCCTGAATCGGAGGGGTTCTGAGCCCCTGGTCACAAGTATGAGCGTGCTGCAGCAGAATTTTGAACGTTTGACCACAGGAATTGCTGAGGAGGAAGAGTCCGGGACTGTGGAGGATGTACCTCACCGGCAGGGTATTGCTGTTTATTCAGGTGTTTCTTTGAAACTGCACATCACATTTTCCTTTTATGGTTTTAATTATGTTGTCCTCTTCAGGTGCATCGAGACCGCTGCAACAAAGCGGCGCTGCACACTCCAGTTCTTCACATAACAGCTCAGCCGCCTTTGTTCCTAGTGCAGCACCTGCTGAAGTCCAAAAAGTAATCATATCTAAAGCTAAAACACAGGTCACAAAGCCGATGCATTTCCCGGAGCTCGTAGACGATGCTTTTTGGGTTTCATCAGCCTGGGTTTAATGAAGTGTTGTTGGATTATAGGAAACCAGTTCAACTTTGCCAGAGAGACCAGATCAGGGCGGTGCTGCAGTTTCAATGGAGCAGCGACATTCAGGGGATGTGGCTTGTGGCATCTGCATGGACAAGATTTCTGAGAAGATCACCGCTCAGGAACGGCGTTATGGCATCCTACCCAACTGCAATCATGCTTTCTGCATCAGCTGCATCGTTACCTGGAGAAAAACTAAGGACTTCCAGGAGGATGTCATCAAGTTAGTTTAGTCTCACTCCCATTTTCTTGTATGAATATGTAGAATAACTATATATATATATATATATATATATATATATATATATATATATATATATATATATATATATATATATATATATATATATATATATATATATATATATATATATGTGTGTATTATTTACATAATTTTTTTTTACAGGGGCTGCCCACAATGCAGAGTGAAATCCTCCTTTTACGTTCCCAGCAAGCACTGGGTCTGTGATGGGGAGGAAAAGGCATCGTTGATAGCCTCTTTCAAAGAAAGAAGCAGGTTAGAATGGTTCAAATTCATGCTGTCAAGTAAGTCTTCTGTAATGGTTTATTTGACCCTTTACATTGATTCTGGAATTCTGTTTATCTCTAGAAAATTAAAGTGCACTTTCTTCATGCGTCACGGATGCTGCCCCTTTAAAACGGAGTGTATCTACAGTCATGACATGCCGCCTAATCACATACACCGGCGCAGGCGCTCGACACCCAGGGTAATTGTGTTTTTGGAAAAATGTTTGCTATGCTGTCTTGCCGTGCTATATTGAACATCAGTTGGTCATTTTAATCTGTCTTTAGGAAACTGCTGATATGTTGGAGGATTTGGGGATTGATGGCCTCCAAATTTGGAGCTACATTTTTGCCCTAACCCTGTTGGATGAAGACGATGATGACTTTCTGGATTTTCTTGATGATTAAGGACCTTCTAGAGTCATGTATATGTTGGCTCAGCCTTGAGTGAGCTTTGCTTATCTTCTGCACTGAAATGTAATTGTCCCTTTTTAGGGTTGGTTTCACTTTAGCTACCCCTACATGTTTGGCTAATTGTTTAGCCACGTAGACTCAGAGTGTGTGTTTCTGTATGAGTGTGAAAGTCTTTTGCCTTTAGTTTAAGGAGGTTGGTGAAAGTTTGAATGCTCAGATCTCACATTGAGTCTATATCTTCAGGTTTAGTTGGGGAAGGGACTATGGCAAAAAAGTTGAGGGGGGGAAAAAAGTTAAAATTGAATGCATGGTCACTTATTTCAGCTAGCTTTTTCACTTGTTGATCTAAAACTTCATCTGTGCTGCTTCCAGATTTTCGCACCCTCTTTGTTTGATACCTTTTGTATGAAATCAGATTTTAATATTTTGTGTACTTCCTAGTTTATATTATTGCCAGTATTCTTCCAAACACTACGTGTGCAACCTGTCAGCAGGCTTTTGATGTACTGTTCTCTTCAGCAGTGTTAACAGGTTATACCAAGACTTGATGTCGTATTTTATGACTTTTAGTACATGTTTGTATTCATTCAAAGAAAAGTGAAAATAAAAAATGGTTCCACTGTTTGCCTGTTGATCTTCTCTTTGTGTGTGTGCTTTGAGGAATGTTACACATTAGACTGGTTTTAACCTATATTCTAACAATTCCATTTTTAGACTTAAGATTGATACCATTTTGTCACGGTGCACAGTTTTTGCTTTCAGAATCTCGCGAGAGGGATGACTTATTGTAATTCACCTCCAAACCTACAGGTGTCGCCAGTGTTCAATAAGCGTTTGTTTAGAGCCACATAAAGAACTCATTCGAAACATTTTACACATTCGTGCTTGCATGAGCTTTCAGCAGTGTTATGATAAACTAGTTTGTACCATGTTTCTGCTGTATCTGGGACCGCTACTACGACTTTACTTTTAAAAATGATTGTAGCATGCTTTGTCGGTGATGTATGATTAAGTCCAGTGATGGATCTGGATGCTCTAATGCAGCGATTTGACGGACGGTCCCGGTTGTTGGTTCACGCTCTGCATTTAGGAGCAAACGGGGCGAATAATGCGCAGACAGTTTTCAATAAACAGCGCAGATGTGATCCAGATTTCACCCTTAATCCGTTTTTAGAGACTTTGTGCCAGCAGGAAGCATGTGTGCGCGAGGACGCACTCGTTCTGTAAGTAGAGACTGTCATAAACTCTCGGCTCGACTGTTTATGTTATGCTGTCATAAATATGTTAAGATCAGAAAATAACGTGGTTTTCCACTTACTGCAAATAAATGCCTGTCAAAATATGTTCACTTATAAAATAAATGTGCACATATAAATAATACATTTGCACTTGTCAACAAAAGAGTTGATTATACAATCTTTTTTTTTTTTTTTTCGTTTGTTTTACAGGAAACCTTTGGTGTGCTTGTTTTCTGAAGGCTTTCAGCGAAATCTCCTGTGCTTTCTGCATCTGATTCACCCTGGACTTCCTAAAGACAGTGTTCTCCATCTGCTTCACTGTCTGACTCGGGATGACAGGGAAAATCAGTGGGCTTGTGCCTTAATCAAGCAGGTCCAAAGAGATATTGAGGGCACTAGGAAAGGGACCCTCCTCACCTCAAACTGTACTGAGACTCTAGAGAGTCTCTGTGCGAGATTCAGGAATGCTAATGCGAAGGGAGGTTGGGCCTTTTGTTTTGAGGGGCTTAAAAAAGAGGGTAAAGAGACCGACTTGTCTGTTTTATATCAGAAAAAAAGGAAAAGTGACAACATGGATCATGATGGAAATGCCCAGGAAAATCATCAAAGTAAAAGGGTAAAGGTGGATTTCTCTCCAAGTAAAGAAGAGAGGTTGACTGAAGAGGAGAAACATGAAATGAGAACACAGCAGAACCAGAGTGCTGCCTCTATATCACAGGCTCATTCTGATCTGTTGGGGTCTTCAAAAAACCTGCCAGACAACATGAAGGTAAAGTGAAGTGCAGTTAAACTGATATTTAATTTAAAGTACATTATTTAAATCACTGTAACGCTTTACAATAAGGTCTCATTTGAGTTAATCCATCAACTGAGATGAACTAACAATGAGCAATATGTTGTTACAGCATTTATTAACTTTTGTTAGTGTTAGTTATTAAAAATGTTCATGTTAGTTCAAAGTGCATTAACTTAAGTTAACCGATACAACATAACCTTAAAATGTTTTAGTAAATGTTGAAAAATAAATATTAACTAATACTGTTAAATGCTGTAGACAAATGCTATTCATTTTTAGTTCACATTATAACTAATGTAGTTAAGTAATGTTAACAAATTAATCCTTATTGTGAAGTGTTACCATAATCTGCTCATGCATTGACCTCTGGAAAGTTGCTGTTATTCAGTATAAAAAAAAAAAAAGATGGATTAATGTTCTTGTGTCAGAATTAATGGATGAATTTCTAACATTTCACATTCCATTTTTAGGCTGCCATTCCTGTGATTAAAGAATTACTGGATCCAGAGTCGGTGGTAAGAAATGTTTGTTTTTTGCAAATGTAACTGCTATAAATCATCCCGTTTATATAATTCCTTTTTTTTCTTCTTCACAGTGGGATGAGAGCTCTGTGTCTGCTCTGAAAGTATTTCATGAATGTGACCCCATTGAGGTTTGTGGTGTTTCAGTTGAAAATGAAATGCTTTTTGGATTAGTTACTCCATAAATGTTTGTATCTGATCACAGGTGGAGGTATTGTGTTCACTGCTGTGTTTGTCTGAAGCATCTGAACAGAGTTTACCTCAGTTCTGTAGCTGCCTGTTGGAGCTTTCTCCAGACCTCAGTCACAGCACTGCTTCTGCTGTGATCACACACCTGCTGCTCGACAAGGTCAGTACCTTCATTTGTCATGGGTAAAAGAACATCAACAGGGGAGTAATATATACACAGAAATATTTTTGTGATATCACAAAAAAGATACACTATAGCCATATATATATATGGGTGGGTGTGTGTGTGCGTGCGAGCAGCATTGGTAAAAAAAAAAATGGAATGAATAAAATTAATGCTTTGCAATACATTAAAAAATCGGACCCTCCTTTTATGGTTCTTTCAGAAATATATTAATACTAACAATTATGAATAAAATGAGTTATGATTTAAATAAAAACAAAATAAATCTCATATTGATACTTTAATATTTGATAATTGCCAGAATAAAAGCTCAGTCGCACTTATATTTATGTATTTCTCTGTCTCAGATTGTGTCCCTTGCAGAAGCTGCCTCTCGTTGTTTGGTAACAGTCGTAACGTCTCTTTGCACTCGTTACCCCAGACCGACCTGCCAGGCGCTGATAGAGCCAATTTTACAAAAGGGACAAACTGGTATGAGTATATTTTGTTTTGTTTTGTTTTTACCTGCATATCAAAGTTAGCATGCATTTTGTTTGTATTTACCATTTTGTATGTTCTCTTTAGGAAGCGCCCAGGCAGAGTTACTCTGTAGACTTGTAGTGGACTGCCTTGAGCCACATCACAGACTTCTTGTATTTCGGTCAGTCTGAATCTTACAGTTTAATGAGCCTTGGAAATTGCTGGAATATATATCTTGTTTGAGGATAACAGGTTGACATAGTTTTACTAACCATAGAAATTTGCATTCAAATCTTAGGACAATACTTGGAGTGTCCTGGGATGAGGGTGTATTATCAGTCATCCATGCATTGCTAGATTCAAAGGTACTTCAGAAATCTCTTTTGAATCTTAAAGGATGGTTTAGTCCTATGTTAATGGTTTCTGTTGTAATGTTCACAGATTGATCTGAGTGAAGAGGATTTCTCTCTCTTCACCGACCAGCTTTGCAGACAGTCTCCACATTTTAGCAAATCTATGAAGTTTGCCAAGATGTTGCTGAGTGTTTTAACCAAATATCAGTCACATGTGAGTATAACTGTAATAAATGGAAATAAATAAATTTTTGAAAAACACGTGACCATAGCCTTCAACCACAATATTTGTAATATTGTATACAGTATAATTTGATGGTTCTCACCATCATTAATACTTAGAAACCTTATTATTATCCATACACAAATTACTGAGGCATATGATAGTAACTAATAAACATCACAACACTAAATATCTACATGTTAAAATGTTTTTTTTTTTTTTTTAAAGCTAGTGTAAAACTGCTAATTATTTTTTTTTCCATTTCAGGTGAATCCTTCATGCCACCATACACTTTCCAGTTGCTTGTCTTTCAATGAAACCTTCCTCAAGAAATCATTGCAGGCTGCATTAAAACGGATATCTCTTTGAAACATATTATTATTCTCATTTTAAATGACACTTGAGTTTCTGTTGATCTGATTGTATTATTTTGTAAATATATTTAGTAAATGTAATAAAAACGTATACATACTGTATAGTTGTATTAAAACTATAACTTTGTATTAGTTTTTTTGGATAAAGATATAAATTTGCAATGGGTTGACATCAATATTTAATTATCAAATGATATATTAAACTTTATATTTTCTATTAAATCTGAATTTGTATTTTTTAAATGCTTTGTACTGGTGACATTTTAATGAATACAAATAAATTAATGTGATATGTATATACAATATCTATGAAAATATATCGTTTCCATCATACTAATTTTAGTAAATAAAAATCTTTATTGTAAATGGCGAACTAACTCATTTGCAACTTTACAAAATAATTAATTTGTGAAATGTAAAGTTTTCTTAAGTGGTTACGTTTTGTGGCCACAACAATCATGGCGGCTCCGGAAGTCCGTTTTCACATCCGGGCGCTTATATTCAGCGCAACTTCCCTTCATCCTTCCTTTTTCCGAGCTCCGTGTGAAAGGAGAGACATCACGTCAAAATGAGGCACGTGAGAAATATTCATATTTATTTATATATAACGTGTTTAATTCCATATTCATTTATATTTCACTGTTTAATGGGTACATGAGCAAATATATCATCAAGCAATGTCAGTCGGAAATGACAAGGTTTCTTGACAACCTCGAACAGCCTTTGAGAGTTGCCACGCTGTTCAGCGGGCCATCTGCAATGCAATCCGGTTTAATCTGAGGATTAATTAACTTCATCTGAAATTATAATGATTTAGACAGCTGTTATTCATCGGTAACATCATATATATGTAAATATTGAAGTGTTAAGAGACTGTTTGGAGGCATGTTAATGATATATCCACCGGTCAATCATTTTACGTAGTCATCGCGACATTTAAGTGCTCGAGACACTCGGGGGTAAACTAGTCATGCAATTAATCATATTTTTTTTATTTTACTTTTTACAGCAAGGTCTCAAGAGACACTTTGTACGAGGCTGTTCGGGAGGTCCAGTCTGGTTCACGTCGTAAGAGGAGAAAGTAAGACTCGGATAATGTTTTTCCCAGTAACTGACTAACTTATAAAAAAGGTGGTATTGCAGGCCATATTAGCGTTATAAGTTACCTTTAACTATTAACGATTATTTATGTCACATGTATTTTTTTTTTTAAGAAGCAAGTATTTGAATGGTAAATTGTGTTTAAATACTTCCATTGTGGAATTGAGATTGGTGCTAGTGTCCTATTCATCAGGACTACGGTTTAATAGACAAGTACTATTGAAGCTTGAAAATGAACTTATAGCTCTTGGTATAGTTTCAGGTAACTATGTATGTAGTACTATCTAATGAGTAGCTACAACTGACTTAATGGTAGCAGCTACAATTGGAATTGTAAAGTTTATCTGAATTTATCCAGTAAGTTAGTGATGTCACTTGTCACTATTGGGATAGTGGTTTGTTTCAAAGCAATTAGTCCCTAGTAATTTTGTGAACAGATGTTGGATTACTCTCTAGGTTAGATTATTAAATAGGAATGGAATAGTTGTTAAACCAGTTGCCATAATTGTAATAAATAAGCCTCTGCTTAAATAACAGCTGCGTTGTAGTTACCACCACTGTATGTGACTGTTACTTGCACATGGAATATTTATAGTGATTTTTATATTTAAGGTTTCTTGAGACTGTGGAACTGCAGATCAGCTTGAAGAACTACGATCCCCAGAAGGACAAGCGTTTCTCAGGCACCGTCAGGTTCGGACCTTTACTGTATCACCCAGCCTTCTCACTGCTTGCCCTTTGATTTGCCTTAATAAATCTCTGGATGTCTGGACATGGATTAGTAATCCACTTGATTAAATTGCATGAACAGGCAGGTTAAAGGCAAGCATTGGAGAACAGCCTTGGGTAGTCTGTCTGAACCACCCATTCTTAGGGTTGGTGAAGCAGACGGACCCCTACCCTGGGTCTTAAAACATGAGGGGAGGCTATAGGTGACTGTTTTCATGCAGTCATACCTAAGCCGACCATTTTGTTAAATGCCTGTGCAATCAACACCTGATGCCAGCTCAGGTGGTATGGGTAAGACTCTTCTGATGTGCATCACATGGGTCGAAAGGGGTCCGATATGCTAATGCTTTGTCTGTTAGTCTAATCTGTCACTCCTCATAGGCTGAAGACCACCCCACGCCCCAAGTTCTCTGTGTGTGTCCTTGGTGACCAGCAGCATTGTGATGAAGCCAAAGCCGCCGAGTTCCCACACATGGACATCGAGGCTCTTAAAAAGCTCAACAAGAACAAGAAAATGGTCAAGAAGCTGGGTGAGTTTCCTCTGAAGATTTGTGGTTAACAGAACATTAGCTATAGATTAGAAGACATGCTATAGCTCGTTCTGTATTGAGTCTACATATTGATCTTGTCGTTCTTTTTTAGCAAAAAAGTATGATGCTTTCCTGGCCTCTGAGTCTCTGATCAAGCAGATTCCTCGTATCCTGGGACCTGGCCTCAACAAGGCAGGAAAGTTTCCCTCTCTGCTCACCCATAACGAGAACCTGATCACCAAGGTGGATGAAGTAAAATCCACCATCAAATTCCAGATGAAGAAGGTATGTTTATTCATTAAATCGCATCACTTTTTCACATCATGCACTAGCGTTCAAAAGTTTGGACTGCCCTTTTTTATTGATCAACTGAGAATTAAGACCTTTGTTAAAAAAACATTGAGCTGTTCTTTGGAACTTTCTATTCACCAAAGTATCCTGGGGGGGAAAAGTGCAGTTTCTACAAAGCAGCACAACCAAGAAAAGTTTGAGCACCAAATCAGCATATTTGAATGATTTCTGATGGATCATGTGACACTGAATACTGGATTATTGATGCCGAAAAATTAGCTTTGCCATCACAGAAATACATTAACTTTTCAAATGTTACAATATTTGAGCTGTGCGCGCTGAAGAGAACGAACGTTAAACGGAATCACTGCTGGAAGGTTAATCAACTCAACGGTTGCTGAAGAATGTAACTAAACCCAAAGAATTTGCAAGAGCGAAAACTGGGAATCTAAAGAACTTTTCTAGCAGGTTGTTTAAATCAACAAAACACATCCTGTGTGAGATTAATCAGATATTTTGTATTACGTAAACTTAATATTACGACTTGTATCTGCACAAAATGACGTGAATGCACAAGCTAACTTGACTGCTGGTCAGAACGTGTAATCCCTGTTCTTGACGCGCTATTTCCACAACGTGCTGAAACTGCAACTAAACCCAGAGAATTCACAATGTTTTATTACAATAGTACATTATAATTTATTACAATTCTCATTATAATGGCATGTATGACAGTCAATTATAGTCATAAATGTGGATTGCTGTTTGAGCTGCGCACGCTAAACATAATGATCACCGGTACTTATAAGCTCTTTAGGCTACTGCATCATTCATTAACTCAACCAAACGCATCCTATATTGGATTAATCAGATATTTATTCACAATAAACATTACAATTTACAATGACACGAAATGCTATTTTTGTAATGTGAATTCTCAAGCGAACTTGACTGTCACGAAGGCTTAACTCCATAGACGCACTTTCTGCCACAACGCGCTCGTCGTGCTGAAACGGTCAAACAAAAATTCACAACATTCTTTTACAGGCCTGTTCTTACGTTATGAAGCCTATATGACAGATGTGTGCTGCACATGTGCACTGATCTATACCTTTCTTTTTGAAGTGATTCCAATCATGGTGAACAGCGCGCATCTCTTAACTGAAGTAAATCTATTCTCTATTGGCTTTGATATATCAACCTAATTTTCTTATCGGATCTATAACATAAAAAATGACAATTTATCGGCCGATATAGATATGTGGTCAATATATCGTGCATACCTAAAATATGAATTGGTTATTTAAAATTGTGGTGGTTCATAATATTTTTTTGGATCTTCACAAATGAATGCATTATGCAGCCTTGAAGCATTTTTTTTATATATATATTTTTAAATATTTTATTAAATGTTAATCTTGCTGCCCCTAAGTTTCTGAACAATAGTGTACATTACAAGTGTTTTGTTCCTTTTTAACTGCAAGATATGTTGTACATGCTGAATGAAATATTTCATTAAGAACCGAATGTATGTATTCAACTGGGAAAATTGTGCTTGAGACCATTTGAGAAGTTTATAACGGTCATCTCGTGTTCAGGTTCTGTGTCTGGCTGTGGGAGTTGGTCATGTCAGGATGACTGAGGAAGAGCTGGTCTACAACATTCACCTGGCTGTGAACTTCCTGGTGTCTCTGCTGAAGAAGAACTGGCAGAACGTCAGAGCTCTCTACATCAAGAGCACCATGGGAAAGCCACAGCGCCTCTATTAGAGACTTTGTTCCATAATTTTTCCATAAATAAATGGGAGTTGGTCCAAATCTTGTCTGTTTCTGTTTTTCTTAATGTGTCATTCATGATCTTTAAAATAAATGCTAAATTTGCTAATTGAATCTGTCATATCTGCACCCAGTGCTCTTTTGCAAACCATGCCATCAAAGTATCTTGTCCAAATTAAAAGAATGGTTTATCAAAGTAGTTTAGCTTTTCTTTTTTTTAATATACTGATTTAGTGTGATAAGCTGCATCTAATTAATAGAAAAAGCCGTGCATGCCAAGTATGTTTTTGCATTTGTGTTTTGTGGTCTTGAATTTCTGTCGTTAATGGCTTTGTCATACTAGTGTGTGGGAGCCATGACATCTTAAACAGCCTTATTAGCCTCATCTATCTCTTAATGAGATTATGTAGTGCCTGTTAGGAGGAAGAGAAGTGAAGAGCAAGAAATCACAGTAAATGTCATGGTAAGCAAGCGTTTGTCTTTATTTACCATACATTGATTTGTCTGGATTGCCTTGAAACCGAGCAGTAAATCTGTTGGTCAAATCCAATTATTGTGGTCTGAAGGAATTTGTAATGTTATAGAGGACAAGAATATGTAGGCAGGATTTCAGAGACTTTTATTTTTAGAAACTTGGTGTTTATAGTACAGATTCTCCATGGTGCTGGAGAAACAAGAATACACATTAGGGTAACACTTTATATTACGACCCTCAAACAACTGCGTAAGTAAACCGAAATTACGGTGTACGTTTCTGTAATTATAGTGTACTTCCGTGTAGATATAAGGGAACAATGTTAAGTTTTGGGTAATAAAGGGGTAACAAGCAGATATACAACCTGCAAGGAACTTCGTAAGTAAACCGAAATTACGGTGTACGTTTCTGTAATTATAGTCAAGTCAAATATATTTATATAGCGCTTTTCACAATACTGATTAGCCTATATCAAAGCAGCTACTCAGTATCAATCAAAACAACATAATGTTTGTTTATTCATGGAAAAAACGTTTGGTAGGGCTGATCAATGGTATTAATGATTGGTTATTTAATTTGAATATCCCCATATAGTATGACAAATATAGTGTACCTCCGTGCAGGTAGGGCCTATAAGGGAACAATAAGTTAAGTTTTGGGTAATAAAGGGTTACAACCATATAAGCAAATTATTTATAATGTAATTATTTTAAAACTAACAGGTACCTATTCTGTTAATATATTCCAGGCAAAAATTTTACGTCTGTTGTATATAAAAGTTATCACATTTCTGGCAAAATATGTTCTTGTGCAATGTAGTTACAGGGTAATTTTGACATCTGTGGGGGTTGTACATATTATATACAGTATATATATATATATATATATATATATATATATATATACACTCACCGGCCACTTTATTAGGTACCCCATGCTAGTAACGGGTTGGACCCCCTTTTGCCTTCAGAACTGCCTCAATTCTTCGTGGCATAGATTCAACAAGGTGCTGGAAGCATTCCTCAGGGAGTTTGGTCCATATTGACATGATGGCATCACACAGTTGCCGCAGATTTGTCGGCTGCACATCCATGATGCGAATCTCCCGTTCCACCACATCCCAAAGATGCTCTATTGGATTGAGATCTGGTGACTGTGGAGGCCATTTGAGTACAGCGAACTCATTGTCATGTTCAAGAAACCAGTCTGAGATGATTCCAGCTTTATGACATGGCGCATTATCCTGCTGAAAGTAGCCATCAGAAGTTGGGTACATTGTGGTCATAAAGGGATGGACATGGTCAGCAACAATACTCAGGTAGGCTGTGGCGTTGCAACGATGCTCAATTGGTACCAAGGGGCCCAAAGAGTGCCAAGAAAATATTCCCCACACCATGACACCACCACCACCAGCCTGAACCGTTGATACAAGGCAGGATGGATCCATGCTTTCATGTTGTAGACGCCAAATTCTGACCCTACCATCCGAATGTCGCAGCAGAAATCGAGACTCATCAGACCAGGCAACGTTTTTCCAATCTTCTATTGTCCAATTTCGATGAGCTTGTGCAAATTGTAGCCTCAGTTTCCTGTTCTTAGCTGAAAGGAGTGGCACCCGGTGTGGTCTTCTGCTGCTGTAGCCCATCTGCCTCAAAGTTCGACGTACTGTGCGTTCAGAGATGCTCTTCTGCCCACCTTGGTTGTAACGGGTGGTTATTTGAGTCACTGTTGCCCTTCTATCAGCTCGAACCAGTCTGGCCATTCTCCTCTGACCTCTGGCATCAACAAGGCATTTCCGCCCACAGAACTGCCGCTCACTGGATGTTTTTTCTTTTTCGGACCATTCTCTATAAACCCTAGAGATGGTTGTGCGTGAAAATCGCAGTAGATTAGCAGTTTCTGAAATACTCAGACCAGCCCTTCTGGCACCAACAATCATGCCACGTTCAAAGTCACTCAAATCACCTTTCTTCCCCATACTGATGCTCGGTTTGAACTGCAGGAGATTGTCTTGACAATGTCTACATGCCTAAATGCACTGAGTTGCCGCCATGTGATTGGCTGCTTAGAAATTAAGTGTTAAGGAGCAGTTGGACAGGTGTACCTAATAAAGTGGCCGGTGAGTGTATATATATATATATACACACTCACCGGCCACTTTATTAGGTACACCTGTCCAACTGCTCGTTAACACTTAATTTCTAAGCAGCCAATCACATGGCGGCAACTCAGTGCATTTAGGCATGTAGACATGGTCAAGACAATCTCCTGCAGTTCAAACCGAGCATCAGTATGGGGAAGAAAGGTGATTTGAGTGACTTTGAACGTGGCATGATTGTTGGTGCCAGAAGGGCTGGTCTGAGTATTTCAGAAACTGCTAATCTACTGGGATTTTCACGCACCACCATCTCTAGGGTTTACAGAGAATGGTCCGAAAAAGAAAAAACATCCAGTGAGCGGCAGTTCTGTGGGCGGAAATGCCTTGTTGATGCCAGAGGTCAGAGGAGAATGGCCAGACTGGTTCGAGCTGATAGAAGGGCAACAGTGACTCAAATAACCACCCGTTACAACCAAGGTGGGCAGAAGAGCATCTCTGAACGCACAGTACGTCGAACTTTGAGGCAGATGGGCTACAGCAGCAGAAGACCACACCGGGTGCCACTCCTTTCAGCTAAGAACAGGAAACTGAGGCTACAATTTGCACAAGCTCATCGAAATTGGACAATAGAAGATTGGAAAAACGTTGCCTGGTCTGATGAGTCTCGATTTCTGCTGCGACATTCGGATGGTAGGGTCAGAATTTGGCGTCTACAACATGAAAGCATGGATCCATCCTGCCTTGTATCAATGGTTCAGGCTGGTGGTGGTGGTGTCATGGTGTGGGGAATATTTTCTTGGCACTCTTTGGGCCCCTTGGTACCAATTGAGCATCGTTGCAACGCCACAGCCTACCTGAGTATTGTTGCTGACCATGTCCATCCCTTTATGACCACAATGTACCCAACTTCTGATGGCTACTTTCAGCAGGATAATGCGCCATGTCATAAAGCTGGAATCATCTCAGACTGGTTTCTTGAACATGACAATGAGTTCGCTGTACTCAAATGGCCTCCACAGTCACCAGATCTCAATCCAATAGAGCATCTTTGGGATGTGGTGGAACGGGAGATTCGCATCATGGATGTGCAGCCGACAAATCTGCGGCAACTGTGTGATGCCATCATGTCAATATGCGTTGACATGTGTATATACACTCACCGGCCACTTTATTAGGTACCCCATGCTAGTAACGGGTTGGACCCCCTTTTGCCTTCAGAACTGCCTCAATTCTTCGTGGCATAGATTCAACAAGGTGCTGGAAGCATTCCTCAGGGAGTTTGGTCCATATTGACATGATGGCATCACACAGTTGCCGCAGATTTGTCGGCTGCACATCCATGATGCGAATCTCCCGTTCCACCACATCCCAAAGATGCTCTATTGGATTGAGATCTGGTGACTGTGGAGGCCATTTGAGTACAGCGAACTCATTGTCATGTTCAAGAAACCAGTCTGAGATGATTCCAGCTTTATGACATGGCGCATTATCCTGCTGAAAGTAGCCATCAGAAGTTGGGTACATTGTGGTCATAAAGGGATGGACATGGTCAGCAACAATACTCAGGTAGGCTGTGGCGTTGCAACGATGCTCAATTGGTACCAAGGGGCCCAAAGAGTGCCAAGAAAATATTCCCCACACCATGACACCACCACCACCAGCCTGAACCGTTGATACAAGGCAGGATGGATCCATGCTTTCATGTTGTAGACGCCAAATTCTGACCCTACCATCCGAATGTCGCAGCAGAAATCGAGACTCATCAGACCAGGCAACGTTTTTCCAATCTTCTATTGTCCAATTTCGATGAGCTTGTGCAAATTGTAGCCTCAGTTTCCTGTTCTTAGCTGAAAGGAGTGGCACCCGGTGTGGTCTTCTGCTGCTGTAGCCCATCTGCCTCAAAGTTCGACGTACTGTGCGTTCAGAGATGCTCTTCTGCCCACCTTGGTGGTTATTTGAGTCACTGTTGCCCTTCTATCAGCTCGAACCAGTCTGGCCATTCTCCTCTGACCTCTGGCATCAACAAGGCATTTGCGCCCACAGAACTGCCGCTCACTGGATGTTTTTTCTTTTTCGGACCATTCTCTGTAAACCCTAGAGATGGTTGTGCGTGAAAATCCCAGTAGATTAGCAGTTTCTGAAATACTCAGACCAGCCCTTCTGGCACCAACAATCATGCCACGTTCAAAGTCACTCAAATCACCTTTCTTCCCCATACTGATGCTCGGTTTGAACTGCAGGAGATTGTCTTGACCATGTCTACATGCCTAAATGCACTGAGTTGCCGCCATGTGATTGGCTGCTTAGAAATTAAGTGTTAACGAGCAGTTGGACAGGTGTACCTAATAAAGTGGCCGGTGAGTGTATATGGCTGTATGTAAGCACAGTATGATAAAAAATTAATTTATTGGCTTTTCTTACTAAACTACTTAACGTTAAGCCAACAAAGTTTAGTTTAGTTGCTATGATTTTAATTTAGAACGTAATAGCACTTACCTTATCACATTGTATTGTAATGACACTTAAATGTCAGGGCAAATATACTGTGTAAAACGTTTTTTTGTTTTTGTTTTCTTAATAAGAGTACCTTTCTCTGTAATTACTGTGCAAATCGTGTTTCGTATTGTTACATAGTAAGTAATGTTTGTTAACCGTTTCAACTGTATTTACAGGGTAGGTGTAACTCCTGGGGGCTGTAAATTAAAGTGGCGCTTGTTACCCCTTTATAACCCAAAACTTAACACATTGTTCCCTTATACCTACACAGAAGTAGGCAACACTATAAACGTACACCGTAATTTCGGTTTACTTACGCAGTTGTTTGCGGGTCATAATATAAAGTGTTACCCTTGGATTATTAATTCATACGCAGGTAAATTGATTAGATTTTCATTAAAACTCAGTTTGTGAGTTAAAATGGGCATCTAATCCATTTATTAGCCTACTAAATATTTTTTGGTTACTACATATTACAATTTATTTTGTTTTAACATTAATGGTCAGGCCTGTGAAGACCAGCAAGTGCTGACCAATATCCAAAAAGAGAACAGTGAGAATGACTCTGAGGAAGGTAACACTTCAACAAAATCATTTAGCTTATTCAGTCACAATTCATCCTGCTTATTCTTAAATGGTATATTATCTATTTTCTTCTGAAGGTTCTAAACATGAGGACAACATTTCTTTAGAAGAGTTGTCAGTTATTGAGAGGCTGGGTCCTAACAGGTGATTAAAACTAGCTTTAAAGTCCCCGTAGTCATTTCCATGGATATCCAAATATTTGATTCTTGCTTTGTGGACATAAATTCCTATAATGTCTTATTTTTCTCCATCATAGTGTTGATATGACAGAGGAGGAACTGGAGGTCAGTTCAAATTTGATTGAAATTTAAAAATGATGCCCCGGTTTCACAGACAGGGCTTAGATTAACCCAGGATTAGGCCTTAGTTCAATTAGAGCATTTAAGTAGCTTTTAATAAACATGCCTTAGAAAAAAACGTGCATGATGTGCATCTTGAGGCAAAACAATGGCAGTGCAAGGTGCTTTCAGTTAAGACAGCTCAAACATGGATTTTAGTCCAGACTAGGTTTAAGCCTTGTCTGTAAAACCGAGGTATATGTGCACACGCACACACGCACACACGCACACACGCACGCACACGCACACACGCACACACGCACACACGCACACACACACACACACACACACACACACACACACATTTTTATATACTGTATGTACAATATTCATACCTCAACGTGATGTGATTGGATGAGTATCAGTTTTCTTTAAAGTGTGGCATAACTTTTTTTCCATGTAGATTCTCCCTTATCTAAATAAGTCCATTTTTGAAATACAGTTTTTGCTCACCTTTAAATCTGGGATTCTTTTTTTGTTAGCCGGACCCCTTTGACCTAAAATACTGAGATTTTTGTTAATAATTTAACAATCCATTCACATCCTAACGATTATCTGATGTCACTGGACATGCAGGTAAACAAATAAAATTTCATTTTTTAAATTATCATTAATAATAAATAAAAAAATATTAATCACCTGTTTGGGAAACCCTATTGAAATATAAGTCTTAAGTATATTGAATATACTGATTATTTCTGAATAAATGTTTCCCCTAAATTTTTCTTTTTGCTGCGATCCCAGGCTGCTTTCTCTCGGCTGTCTCTGGCCTTTCACTGTGACCAGTTCACGCTGTGTCAAAGGCTGGAGACAGAGGAACACGCTCGGGACAATGCTGAGGACAACCTCAAACTGGAAGTGGAAAGAAGCATGGAAGTAATCGAGGTATGACTAGAGTCTGATAATAGATTATTTTATTATTGATTTTTTTATTTTTTTTATTCAACCATATGCCGATTCTTGGAGTGTATTCTTGTCACAGACACTCAAGGGAATGTGTTTAGATATCAGACGGGCCGGGCTCCTTCAGCGTCTTGAGCTGTGTCTTAACATTATCGGACGCACCATCGGAAGAATCTCCAACACAGCAGAGGTTCTTGGGGCAGTGCATCAGGTATCGGCCCATACTTGATTTTACCAGAGAACATTACAGTGGGTCCTTCTAAGTTGGTAGTTCAATAAATGTCCTTTTAATATGTTAAATCCCATTCTGTCTCTGAGTAGGAGGCTAAAGTGAGCCATGCAGTGGAACTGATGGTGGCTCATGTGGAGAACCTGAAGAGCCGTCACGATAGGAACAGCGTTGCATTGGATGAAATGAAGAAACAGATGGAGAAAAGCAGCCGAGAGCGACATTTCTGTGAGCAAAGGGGTAGGAGAACACCTATTCGGTTCTCATGATGTTAAAGTTGTGATCTATCCACTAGAATTAAACATTTTTTTTGTGTGTGTTACTGCAGAGGAAATTGACTCCATTGAAAAGCTGGAAAAAATCCCACTGAAGGTATTGATTGCAAACTTGTTCAGTTTTATCCTGATAAAATGTCTTTTTTGTTGTTTGTTTTCTGAACGTATGCAGATATTTAAAATATTTGTTGTTCAGATGTGAATGAAATGATTTGTTAGAGTATCATCTGATTGATAATACCTGTCTCTTTCTCTTCTGTCTCCCTCTCAGCCACAGTTACGGCGCAGAATCAGTGCAAATGTCATCGCAAAGCAAACCCAGGTCGGTGCACCGAATTGAGTTTCATTCGCTCAGTTACATTTTATAATAAACATCTAATGTTATCTGATTTACTTTGTTTCTCTTTTATTTGAAGAGACAAAAAGTAAAGGAGTCAGAAGCTATATTATCTTCAGTGACCAATGAGATCAGTGACAGAGAATCAAACACTAAGAAACCAGACCACACAGAAGACTGCCTTCTAATGGACAGAGGGTAATTTGAATACAGTTTATATTTTAAGTCTGTATCGACAGAATTTCTCTTCAGTATAGGATGCTGCAGGGATGACGTATTTTTGAAGGCCAAAGCCCAGAAATGAGTTAACATTTTAGCATTCAGATTCCATTGCCTTAAACTCAATGGGTTTTACTTTTTGGTTAGATGCCTGAAATAAGATCTGTGGATAACATAAGCTTTATTCTACAGCATAAAATACATCAGTAAAACCCCACTCGTGCTAAAAAAAAAAAAAGAAGCTTTTACTTGGCATTTGCTAACAAGTGGCTAAATGGGTCTACAGATGTTGTCAGGGACATTACGCCAAACAGGAAAACACATCTACTCTCTACTCTGCTTTCACAGCCTTGTTGTGTTTATAATCGTGCTCTAACTCAAACTTCCAGGGAAAATGACCGAAAGATGTCGGAAGCTTAATGGTGATAATTTTGAAGTCATGCCACCATGGTGCAGTTTTTAGGCAATTGTATTTAGGCTTCAAAATGTGTAAAAGTTTAACAAAACGTGCAAAAATCAAACTTTTGTTGGTCACAGAGCTTATTTTGTGAAATAATCCAAAAGCCAATGGAAAAATTCTATTGGGTTTTTGTCAAGGGAAGCAAGGTCATGCTAACTTCCGGGTTTGCCTTCCAAAATCATCAGTACATCACTATATTGTGATTGAAACAGATTATTGAAAAATAAAAAGGCGTATGGTGGAGACTTGGTTTGTCTTTAAAAAAAATGAAACATGCAGTAATGAACAGTTCTCAATAAGATCAATCACATGCATTTATAAAGTAGATGGGGTGAATTTTTGCCATTTCTTCAACATGAAATTAAATTTGAACCTTGACTTTCTTTACGTTTCTGATCTGAAGTCCTGTCCTAAAGTTTTTGTTCTTACATCTTTTACTCAAAAATATATATTTTTAATTGAGTTAAATTTAGTTGTCTTTTATGGTCTGATACCATTTCTAAAGTCTCACATTTCTTAAGGCAAGTAGTACCTCGAGAGGACAGTCCCTCACAAACTGCCATGGTGAATAGTCCTGAGGAGACATCCTCTGCCCAAATTCTTCCCAGCCAGACTCTGAGACTTGAGCCGGACCCTGTCTATGTAAAAAAGTAGGTTACTTAAAACATGGGCACATTGCTATTAATCCCGGAGAGGAAAAATCATGAATAAATTCAATTTAATGTAGCATTAGAGACATGAGGAAACCACATGCATTTGGTGGTAAGAGACTGTTGATTTTATATCTGCTACAGTCAAAAGAGAAACACAAGTTCACTGCCAGTGTTACCTCATCAAAGTCTGAGGAGGAAGGCAGCGCTGGAGCAGAGTCATGCCTGGCTCAAGAGATCCGAGCGCTACCTCAGAGACTGTGATAGATGTGTCAGCTTGTGAGTTACCCAAAATACTCAATCACACTCTTTTGTTTATTGAATTATTAATGCTTTAATTTTTCTGAACTCACTTGTATGGTTTCAGACAGCGCCCCCTGATGCAATGGCTATATCACTGCCGCTGGATAATCCTGGTCATCTATCTCACTGTTCTTTGCTCAATCTTAATATTAGCCATATTAGTGTGGCTGCTGCAGACACCTGTCTTATGGATGTGAAAAATAATAAATATCCATAGAAATTAAAATGGAATGATCTGTTAAAAGTAATGTTGATCATTTTTGGTTACTGTTTGGTAGTTGTAACTGTTTTAGGGGAAACTGTTTCATGTATAGTTTGTAAACTGTCTCAGAATAAAAATATTGCTCTAGCACTTTTTTGCTCTGTTTTGTCAATGTATACCATACAACTGTTTTATATTTTATTCAATGTAAAATGTTTGAAAATGTGGCAAACACAAAAAAGCACAAGACATACTAGTGAGGATCTGTGAGATTGTTTATTAAAGTGTATTATTATAAATAATATAAAATATATTTAGTGTACAAACATGAAGGAAAATATCTGCATTTGGTATTAAGACTCACAGATGGATTATTATTACAATGCATATTACAGTAGCAGAGCAACACTTCTTGAAACATTTCACTAATTTTAAAAAATGTGTTCGCAAAGGGGCAATATTAACTCACAAATAAAAAACAATATGGAAAAATAATATATTATTCATAATGTGTTAAATTAAATAAAATCATGGGGAAACTAAGACATTACGTAATACTTTAGTTATGAAGAAATGTGTACCAGACACAAATATATACTAAATGATGTAATTTCCATGAGGCCGTTCATCAGTCATTTGCAAAAGTGAGCAACACTCTCTTGACATCAATAAAATAACCATTACATTATACATTCATCATAAATATCTGGCATGATGCCTTACGAGGAAGCCTTAGACTTGAAATTTAATCACAAATGTAGGCATATATGGAATTGAGGCGTATATTTCACTGGCTCAGCTCCAACTCGGTCAAAAAGTCTCGGTGAGAATTAACATAATTTTCACTATCAGGACAGGCTACATCAATGAGTCCATTGGCTCAATAAATAAAACTAAAGAAGGTGTACAAGGAGTTCACTTATTCTCAGGGTAATTTCCTTGAGGTTTCTTCTACCTGGTTACACCTGACTCACAATCTCAGAGTCTTCCTCTTCAAACCACTGCAGCGGCGTTCCATCGGAAGCCCTTTGCAGAATCACTTTCTGAGAAACCTGGAAAGAAACACAAGAATGTTCATTATTTTAATGCCAAGAACAGATTTTACTCATGATGCTCAGTTTATGAAATTGTTAATGAAATGGTATTTATAAACGCACATATTGTACACGTCTTTACCTGTTTTTGAGAGGGAATCTGGTGGTAAGGTGGTGGCTCTGGGCGCTTAATTCGAATCGATCCTTGTCGTTCAAGTGAGCGATGTTTGGACACGGCTAAATTGTTTTTCTGATGCCAGGTTTTAAGCTCTCCTGATACCATTTCACGAGGAAGCACCCGGCTGGGATGATTGGGGAATTCTCTTAGTGACGTCGTGCGGACTACCTTTGTGTACGGCGGGGGAGGCTTCAGCATCCGTTTGGGTGAAGTAACCTCCACTTGTTGGGGTTTATTAGGATGCATGGTCCCAGATTGTGATTTCGGTCCGAGTTGCAGCCTCCCCATGTCCACCTGAAGAGGTGTCCTGTTGTTAATCTTGACTTGACTGGGTCCGGGCATGAGGTGAGGTGGGTTGTTGTTGTTGTTGTTTTTGAGTGTGTTGTTGGTGTTGAGCTGGCCTGGTGCTTTATTTGGAGCAGTGCGATGGTAGCCGTATGGAGGCGGACAGGGTTTAGGTGCCTCTGTGGTTGTCTCTCGGCTGGAGGAACTGCTATATGAGGAAATGGAAAGCTCGGAGCTGCTGTCTTCAGAGCTGCACTGATATAAACGCTGAACAGAGTAGGCTAACGCAAATTCGGTCACTCGTCGACGCGGCAACTTGGTCCGGCCCCGTCCCAGGTCTGAGCTGGCCTTAGTCAATTCTGGTTTGCTTCTGGGAAGCCTATTTGATAGGAGATAATATCAGATCAGTAAGGTAAAACAAATTTGCTATGATAAACTCAGAATAGAAATGTTGATATACTGTGTGTGTATATATATATATATATATATATACAGTTTGTATTATAATAATTACTTGTCAGTGCCTTCTTGTCTAAGTAGTTGTACAACTGATAATTATGTGTATTTAATGGTATTCATTATGTCATTAAAGATGAACAGTATTCAGACAATTCTCAAATTCCAAGTCTGACCAATATATATATTATTCACCTGAAGGACTGAGAGAACTGTCTGCGCAGTGGCAGCTCTGGGGTGGAGGGGGCGCTGTTTGGCTGATTGTTCCGCATTGGCAGACTTTTAAAAACAAACTGGGGAGCTGGAGGAAGTTCTGCCATTCTCATGTCTGTTGGTGAGCCTGTTGGACTGCTGCTGACACAGAGGAAGCAATTCATGAGATCGTTATGAAGATTTCATACTGATGATAAATGTATCTAAAACAGACACATAGTTCTTTGTTCGAATGTTTTAATCTCAAACTAGCTCACTGGATGAACAGTGTAACAACAAAAGTTCTTTGATTAGTAAAATCAAAGCTTATTTGTTCAGTAATGGTTGTGTAAAAGATATTTGACAAAACACAGACCTGAGACCTTTTAAACAACTGTTAAAAGGATTGGGGTCAGTACTTTTTTTTAATAAAGAAGGTAATACTTATATTCAGCAAAGATGTATTAAATTAATCAAAAGTGACAGTAAAAACAATTTTCTATATCAAATAAATACTAAAATTCAACTAAAAAGCTTTTTCTGTATTTTTGATCAATGATCAAAACAATAAATAAATGCAGCCTTGCTGAGCATACGAGACTCCTTCCAAAAACATTTTACCAACCCCAAACTTTCGAATGATAAAGTATACGTTAACTAAATGCTCTATCAAGTCCCTATAAAACAGCTCTGACAACACAAAGTAAATGCTTACATTATATATACACTCCAACTAAAACATAATTTGGCTCAAAACTAGAATATCCTACAATACCTTGAGCGGCTGCTGCAGGCAGAGTGAGGCGGATTTTGTTTTTGGTAGGGCTGGTCCAAGCTGGATTCCTTCCACGGAGAGTTCTGGATGGGTGAGGCATCATAGTCCAGACTGGAGCTGGAGCTCGATTGCTTTGGCCCGTTATTGTTTAAGAGTGTCAATCGCTGGAAGCCGCTGTCTGTGGAAGACCCTAATACAGTCGGAGAAAAGGGAGCAGAGTCGGAATCTGTTGATAAAGAACAGTTTTCAGACATTATCAAACTCATACAGTCTAGTAATAAAATGATTACATAAAGGGGGGTGTGAAAGTTTGAGTTTAAGTTTATGTTAACCAGAAAATTACCATCATCCAAGGCAACAGCATCAGACAGCGAGCTGTCATCAGACACACAAAGATCTGAAATGGACCAACAAATAAGACTGTATTATTTAAATGATTTATTTTGAATGAACAAATAACAATCACTTTTGTAATACCAATATGACAAACAATGGCTTCTGATTGGCCGACCTCTCTGTCTGGATGAATAGCAGGTCTGCGGAGAGACACAGCCGTGGTTGATGCGGTGTTTCAGTATCGCATCCTGCAGCTCTTTCAGCTTCTTCTCTTCACGTTTACACTGCTGCAGTCGGCTTTTCCTCACCGGTTTGCTGATGTGCTCCTCGAGGGAGAGCTTTCGGGCCGCCTCATAAATCTGCCGCTGCAGTGCGAGATCAGCCTCGAGCGCATGCAGCTCAGACTCCTGGAGGCAAACATTTTAGGGGGTAACCGCATGATCACAAGCTGAAAATGCTGAAATAAACGCACCTCGTAAAAATATTTTCCATATAACTGGAACGGATTCAGTTTAATAATAATAATAACACTTAAAACTAGCCAGGTAGGTTCAAATAACAGCCAGTTGCAGCATAGCTATTAAAATAATCTCTGTGTAGGAACTGCGGCCTGTACCTCGCCATCTTGTGAAATGAAACCCTCGTCCAGTTTAAAAGCGGCTCCGATGCGTCGCCGAACTTTCGGAGGCTTCTCGTCAGGCAGGAGAGGGTAATCGGAGGGCAGCTTTCCAGTCAGCTCCTGTTAAAGCAAAGCATTTTAACCATGAGAGGACTCAGAGAAAAGCAATGACAGAGAAAACAAACTTTATGTTTGTTAATCAATACAAAACAAAAAGATCTTTGAGCGAGCAGATGCTCGTCTTTATATTGTCAAGGTGTCCACAAAGGGTGATGATTAGGCCCTTAAATCTTCTCCCTGCTTGGCCAGTTAGTGAATGACAGACATGTGGGCTAACATGCAAAGAAGCATCTGTTTCTTGAACATTGGCTTTAGTGCTTCTATTGAAGGGCTGTATTCAGAACAAGAGAAAGCCCGGCTTAATCAGAGCCATTTGATTTACGCTTACGGGCCAGCTGACTTTCCTACTGAAACTTTCCTATAATATAATAATATTTTTTGTCTTAAAAAGTGGTGAAGACTGTGGTGCTTCATCTGCTTCAAATATCAAAACCTAAAATTATTGTGACTCCATATATAATATTCAAGTGTTTTTATGAGCAGCAGTGAGCAGAACAGCTCTTCGATCACACAATAAGTCAGTGTGCGTTGCTACTCACATACTTATACCGTATATTGTTTATAAATCCTGATAAGTGTCATAAGATCAGACCTGTCAGCTCGGTGCGTTTCACATTTTACAGTGGAAACGTTGTATTAATAAAATTATGACGAATCATGGATTGGTTGGTTTTTGTGTTGTAAACCTTCCTGTGGTGGGGACAAAATGTACTTTGGCAAAAAGTTTTTTTTACGCTTAATTAAATTGGCAAAGTAATACACAGTTGTGTTCAAAAGTTTGGGATTAGTAAGATTTTAATTCTTTTAAAGAATACTTAATACTTTTATTTAGCAAGAATGTTTGCAAAAAGAACAGCATTTATTGGAAATAGAAATATTTTGTAACATTATGAACATTGAATTTAATGCTGAAAACAGTTGTGCTACTTAAGAAATGTTTCTTGATCACCAAATCAGCATATTAGAAGGATCATGTGACTGAAGACTGGCGTAATGATTGTATTTTGTATATTAGTATTTTAAAATATATTAAAATAGAAAACAATTATTTTACATTGTAATAATATTTCACAATATTATAGATTTTACTGTATTTTTGATCAAATAAATTCATCCATGGCGAGTTATTTCAAAAATATTAAAATATCGAGCACAAACTTTTGAATGGTTGTGTAACTATTTTTCCTGATTAGAAGTTATTATGCTTCATTAGTTAATTAGGCCAATGTTAAACTTATCTGAACCAAGGAGCCCAAACTAATTTATGATTATTATTTCTTTATTGGCACACCCTGGTTAACTTTTCTTTTCCTGGCTTAAAACTCTTTATTGAAGAAATTTCAGTAACACTTTAGTTTAGGGTCCAATTCTCAACTATTAACAAGTTGCTTATTAGCATGCATATTACTAGGATTGTATTACTATTTCATATTACCGCTATTGACTGTTTATTAGTAGCCTACTTATAAAGCACATATTAATGCCTTTTCTGCTAGACCATATTCTACATCCTTAATCCTACCCAATACCTAAACTCAACAACTACCTTACTAACTATTAATAAGCAGTAATTTCGAGTTTATTGGGACAAGATCCATAGTTAATGGTTAGTTAATAGTGAGAATAAAGGGGAACCTAATCTAAAGTGTGACTGAAATTTCTATAGAGAAAATTAATGGGAAAACTTCATGTTGCCTGATAGGTTTTCAAGCAGATTTTTGGTCAATATTCAAGAATTTTCCACAGACCCACTGATTACTTGTGATGGTTTGAGTAACCTTGAATTAGACTACTAAAAATAATTCCCAAATAAAGCCCCCATGTGGAGTATATTTACATTTAAAATTATGCCCTGTGCTTAAACTAAAAAATATATAGTTCATGATGGTAAGATGGCTTGTTTTCAGTGTCACTCACAGCCTCTCTAATGCAGAGTTTCTTGAGCTCGAGGACACACAACTCCAGTCTGTCCTCAAGGGCCTGTTGCTTCAGCCTCATGGCACGTGTGTGAGTGCTCAGGTCCTTCACCGGAGACGTGGGGCTGTCCGGGCCTGGACAACACAAGAGATTTCATTACACAAGAGCACACACACATATAGGACACATTTCGCATTCTCAAAATGAAGATGATCATGTCTTTGAGACATGGCCTAGCCGTTGGCCTGTCTTGATACACTGAACTGATGCTCATGTGGGAATCAAGTCACATCATTTGACTTTCCTCCACCATTTCCTGTGTTCTTTAGATGATCTATTGTTAAAATGAGCTGTAGGGATCATGTGGGAAACAAGAGTTTGAGTCGCATTATCCTCCATCATTTCCTCTATTGTTTAAATTACAAATCAAATAAATTGGAAAGCTTCACCAATATTCCTTATTTGTCAGACTAATAAAAACTTATTTTTGTGACTACACCACCTAATTTAGCGATATGCTTTCTGCTCCCTTCTAAATATTATTTATCATTAACAGAAATGAAAGCACTCACCAGAGTTTAAAATGATCCCGCTATCAGAGTCACTGATCTCCTCCTTACAATCCATGTTTGTTTAGTAATTCTGCAGTTTTTGTTGAAAAAAAAACAACAATATCCCAGTTCAGTCTGCAGATGTGACCTGTTGATGAGAAAGAGAAAAGATTCAAATCCGTTGTTTGACTTCAAGCGTTCTCCATTTACTCTACTGCTCTCCAGTCCAGCAACCACTAAGTAAATTTGCCTTCCAAATAGTGGCTTGTGGCCGTGCGATTGTGTAAAAACAAACCTCCCGAGGAGAACCCTGCACAGGCACCTCAGCGTCTCCTTAACATCTGACAAAGCAACTGGTCATTCGGTTTATCCAGCCCTATTTCAGTCTGCACACACACACGCATACCCCCCTCCCCAAATCTTTGAATGTCTCAAAACACAATAGCCGCCTGCCTGGAGTTGAACGCACACATGTGGGGGTCTTATTCTTCCCATACAGCACCATAGCAACCTGGATCACTATGACCAAGCAGGCGTGTGTGAATTGTGATGGAGTGTGTTTGGGGGGAAACTAGAAGTCAACAGATGGCAGGAGGGACTCTTCCCCTTCCAAAGGCTGCACCTGTTCTCTCCAAGAACCCCCTCTTTTTTTTCTTTCAGCGCACACTCGCCACAGCTTTGAAGTGGAACAATGTGTCCATGCTGATTCAGCTTCAGGCGGGAGATGCTGATAACTCAGATAACCGTGTCAGGGTTTCTCTTATTACCATGAAGAAAACTTACAGGAAAAGTGTTTCTAAAGGGTCGTTAGGAATAACATTTAGGGTTCTCAGACTGTGACGTCTCAGATTTCGCAGCCTCGGGAGTCGGTAGGGAGAGAGTGAGATGAGGAGATGCTGCTGGGACATTTACATAAAGTCAAGTCTTGTTACTGTTATTGTAGAGTACACTGTAACATGTTAATGCACTGGGATTTTATGACAGATCAGATCCTCTTACAAATGTAAAAGGAATCAAAGATTCAGGAAACTTGTGTCTATTTTAATTGATCTGTTTAAAGGGGAGGTTCACCCCAAAATGAGAGTGTTTTTGGGGGGACAATAGACATTTTTCAAATGTTTGTGTTCCACAGTAGAAAGAAAATCATACATGAGGGTGAGTAAATTATGACCGAATTTATCTTCTTGAGAATCAGGAGGATTACAAAGGATCCTTTTATATCCAGTGACAAGATTTGAGGAAGCTATTAATGTATCTTATGACATTATCTCCAACACTGCTTTTTAGGAGTCCTATTATAAGTTAAAGTAACCGTAATCAGACCTCATTTAGAAAGATGTATGTAGAATGATCCCAAATGTAGAAGTTGTTTTTGAAATGTTCCTACAAATTAAGGACTAAATTCCAGTGACATAATTATCACAAAGCAGTTTCAATGTTGCTCATATAAAAACAAATTCATACTGTGTGATTACCCATTTATATTTACAATTTCATAATCAATGTTGGATTATTTTAATTAATGGTGTATGAGCACAAAACGTGTACGGATGCTTTTTAATTGCTGTACTCAAGAACATTTTCACTCACTTCCTCACTTTTGACATAGGATGAAATCCAATTGTATGTGTGAATGTTTTATAAATGAGGTCCACAGTTCCTTGTATCTAATGAGTGCTGATGTCATCCACAAAAAAATATCTAGGACAGACATTGTATTTATATAAATGCTATTTTGGGGGAAATCTAGTTGCCCACCCACATCTCAAGGGACAACATCCTTGCTAATGAGTCAGGGTGGATCTTTATCATTCCTCTTCCTGAGCTCTGAGGAAGAAGATTGGACAGGATGTGATTGTGGCACTGCCGAAGGCTCTATCCTCATTCAGTTCTGTAACTCATGTGGATGGATGCAGCTCAGCACAATAGAAACTAGCCTGGTCCATCAGACACCCCGACGACTGAAAAAATACCAGCAAAGCTCTCTGTCAACAAGCCCGAGCAGCCAGTTGGCTGAGAGGACAGTCTCTGCTGATACAACAAGACTTAGTCGGTAAGAGAGGGCAAAAGAAACGCTGATGAAACTGCAGTGGGGATTAGGTCACTGTGACAAACTGCTTTATGAAAAACAACTCCTAATTTTGGCATCATTTACTCACCCTCATGTCATGCGAAAATACTTTCTTCCATGGATCACAAATAAAGACAAAGAGGTATTAAAAACTGCGCTGGTAGCTCTTTTCCATACAATTACAATGAAATTATGCAGGTATAACATCTTAAATTTTGGTCTTTTACTCACACAAAGCTATTGTATGAGCTCAGAAGACTTTCAATATAGCACATGGGTTGAAGTTTGACACATTTATGGTGCTTTTGAGTTATTGTTTACAATGAGTGGAGACTGAAGCTTTCAAGCTTCAACAAAGATTTAGGGTTAGGGTAGATGGTTCACTTGAATTACTATGAATGGGAGAAACTGCAATGCGCAATTTGGCGGAATAAGTCCCACCTTCAAAATAAAAAGAGCCATAGAAGCTCCCATAGAAACTGTCAATGGGTCTCAAGGTGGAATTGCTTTTTACAAGTCGGAATCTCATAACTACAGTATTGACATCCTCATAAAACTCAATTACATCTTGTAAACTCAACCTTTTCTGAGAGCTCCAACTCAAAATGGCAGTGGCTTCAGCAGTAAAATGTAGTTATCTCATAATAATTCTGTTTAATAATTGCGTTAACTATTGTTAAGGATGTAATAATGCAAGAATAATCTAAAAAATAACTTAAAGACAATACAGTTCAATTTAAATGTTAAATTACTGCCTGAAGGCTCTGCAAATGTGGCCTCTGAGTGAACTGACTTTCATTGAAAAGGACTTATTAAAAAATAAAAAGCAGTCAGCACAATCCTCAGAACTTCTCCTTTTGTGTTCCACAGAAGAAAGGAACTCATACAAGTTTGGTATGAGTAAATTCTAACAGATTAGAATTTTTTGGATGACTTATTCCTTCATACCCAGACTAAGGAGCTCCACCCTGAAAGCACATTAGGCCGGACTTGATTAAGCACATTAAGCTCAGAAGAGCCGACAGGACGTAGACTTCTCGACAGTGATCTCGGCAGCAGAAGGATAACACAACAGATCCACCCATCCTCTCACGCAGTCAAGCGTAAAGATGAGGCATCAGCGAATAAAGTCATTTTCAGTAGTCTGCAATTCTCATGTGCTGTCTACATCTTCACCAGATTCCCAACACCCTTTCCCATGAGCCTGTGGGGCTGTGATCTATTGGAATGCCTACCCAGCCAATTTCATTACCACTGCGGCCAGATCTGGAATTCCCAGAGAGAGCCAGAGCTTGGAAAGTCTGACAGGAGACTTGAACACGACCCAGAGTGTATGTGGAGCCTGTTATTATAGAGATGCTGAATTGTGTGGACGCAGATGTTATAGGAGCGACAGAATTAAGTGATTTTTTTCCACTGTTGGTGCAAAGCCAAAAACCAGTTGAATGTTAATTTGCCATGCAAAACATGGCGGAGAGTGAGAGAGTGAGAGTGAGTGAAGAGACCTGGAAACAGTCTTTGGGATTCCACTTCTCTACTTTCATCATGCCAGTCAATGAATATTACATGATTAATCAAAAGGCATGACAAAAAGCCACTCAAGAGAACATCTTTAGCTAATAAATTAAAGAAAGAAAAGTTTAAACAGTGTAAAAAGACACCTTATCCTTTGTGAATAAAAAAAAAAAAATCCACTTTACAATCTGTATTCCAGTACAAAGTCAATTAAGATTTACATGGACCTCTAAAAAAAAAAAAAAAACCTTATAGCCAATATACAAATAGCAATGGCTGTGCCTGTGACCGTAGGTAAAATGTTCCTTCTAATTAACTAATGGATTAACCAATATCAGTTTATCTAGATCAATGTTAAACAACACTTGCAAACACTAAGAAGAAACCAAATAGGTTTTACAAATACCGCGTTCAAAAGAAAACATATCTTTAGTCAGAATGCGTGGAGCTTCAAGACAAATGATACATCACTTGTTTACATTGTATAAGCATTCCATCTATTCCATCACTCATAACGCAATCATGCCATCAACAATCACTATCAACTCGAGGCCCATAAATATAATGCAGAATAGATTGAACCGACATTCTGTTATAATTGCAATGATTTGAAGGGTTGGATGGCCTTACTAATTATGCACTAGTCCACGAAATTAAATAATCAGCCTTTATGGTTATTGAAAATGTACTTTTCAGGTAAAAAAAAAAAAAGAAAAAAAAAAGAAAACGAGTGCAATAAAAGCTTATCAAAATAATTTGCGCATGCCTTTACATGAACGATTTATCGGAGAGCTTTAACAAATTATAATTTCAATAGCCTATGGTAGCCTACACATTATGTACACAAATAATATTATACAAATACAATGTCATAAAAATACTAATATTTAACATCTTAATCATACCTTCTTTTGCTGTATCCAGCCCAAAACACACCCTCCCATTCACTCCATTTCCGCAAATGCGCGTGTGCCGGTGGACTCCACAGTGCGGCTGGATGTAGACTCTAAATCAAGCTAGCCAAAAGCCAATGGACTGTACCAACCCGTATCTTCGCAGGGGTGCGGGGTATGCCATGTAGTTGAAATATTCTCCAGTTCGTATTTATAAAATAGCATACGTGTTCAAATGAATAGACGCCTGCCTAAAATTCTATCGAGGAACATTTTCAAATTGTGCTTGTAAAGAAGTTTAGAGGTAAAACAGGGCGATACCATTGCAAACAGGCTACTCCGCCAATGTTTGTCTAGAATGCTTCGTAAGCGTGAGTGTGATCTTTTTGAAGGCAGCACACGCTTCTTCTGCTATATAGGCGTGTCGCCAGCGGGAGAAAAACGAGACAATAGAGTTAAACAAGAGGACAGCTGGTGAATAGTCCTCTGGACTATATGAATAGTGTCTGAAATGGCACGCTGCCACAACTTTATTGTTTCTGCGTGGCAGCATGCCTGACACTGCTCAAAGTAATTTGCTGAAAGAGTACTTGTCGAAAACGTCATCTGCCTTTAAACATATATACATTTTGAGAGCACAACATGGATTGAGTTTCTTCAGTTCTTTGTCGCGCTTTGCTTCCCATTTGCCTCCTGTTGTTGCTTTCCTGATAAATGCAGGTTACGGCAGATGGTCAGGCTTTCTTTCCTCGTGCCTCTCGGAGAATTTAAAGATCTGCTAATTAAACGGGGACATTTCCATTTGAAAGGAAGAGTCCGTGGAGACTTCTCTCCCGGCTGGCAATGTGCAGGAGTGCTACCTGTAAATGCAAAGGCAACAAGACACAAAATCGATTTGGAAATTCTAGCGGAAACAAAAATAGTTTAGTCAATAGGCCTAATAATATATATATATATTTTTAAAGTTAGATAAAAGTCCATGCTATGATATTCTGGTGGTGAGACATGGTTGGAGATGTTAGGATGTAACGGTTCCCTTTTCAATATGAAAGTCTCAATAAAAAAAAACTTTTTTACAGTTTGGTCACTTGTCAAACCTTGTATGCCCAATATGATATTAAAGTCCTAGTATCATAAATTAGAAGTAGGCCTGTTCAGTTATATGCTCTTTTTTTGTATATTTTAAAAAAATTAAATAAAAAAAAAAGGCAGGGGGGAGACACCAGGTAATATTATACAAGACATCAATAGCTTTAATTCGACTCAAATTGACAGTAAATTGAATTAAACTCTTAAATACAGTGCTTCTTTACCAAATAGCTGTACACCATTTTAATTTCATAACATCAAGATATTCTCTTATATGAAAACATTAGTAAAAATTACAAAGCGCATTTTCTACACATATCCTTCAGTTTTGTTCGGTCAACTGTATGCGGCGCAGATTCTCCTTCACTCGTACAAATTCTGGAACATTTTTCTCATCCTCTATGCGTCTTTGTTCCTCCATCTCATACTGTAGAGACATTTAAAAGACAAGTGACCTTTACAAAATGCTCAAATATTATTATGAAACTTCTGTAATGGTAGTAAAACATACAGGAGTACAACCGCCCATTCAAAACACATTGCCACATGATTCGGTTCATTGAAGACAATCAAATAATGCCATGCATCTGGCAAAACTCTTGACCTCCATTACAGTGATGAGGAACATTAAGTGGTCAGTACCTCCTGCAGTTTCTGCTGTCTCTTACGGAGCTCCTGTTCCAGGTCAGAAGGGGGTCGGAGGGCAAGTTCCTCCTCTCTGTGCAGGTCAAGTCTCCTCTGCTCTAACACACGCTGCAATTCTGGCTTCTCCTCCAACAACAGCCCTCTGAGAAGAAAAAAAAAAAAGTTCAAAAGCCTTTAGGTCACTTTAGATAAGCAAAACTTAATCAGGAGTATATTTTAGGAAAAACAGTTTACTGTAATCTTAATGGGATCTAGATCTTGATTAGATCTTTCAACTTTGTTTACTATTCTTGGCAAATAAAGGACTCCAACAAATCAAATACTTTACAATGTAAACCTCATGTTGAGGTTTCTCTTCTTCACCTCTTATGGCCGAGCAGAAGCTCTTTATGGAGATTCTGGCGACTGAGACACTCGCCGGGTGAGCCATTCAGTTTCCTGAGGTGAATGAACTCCTCTCCGCTGTCTGTGCTCTGCTGGGACACAGGAGGATGACACACATAGATCTCTAAAAGACAGAGAGGGGAAACATTCAGACTCACCAATATGAAAGTTAAAGGTGCTCTAAGCGATCCTGGGTGACGTCAAAACAAAACGGAGGCTAGCTAGACACTCCCTCCTCCGCATCTCGTCTCCTCCCCCTCCCTTCACTTCCTACCTGAATGTCAGACTGGAAGCCCTTCTGCCGGCGGAGTTCTCGCCATCTTTCGAATGCTTTACCGATGTAAATTCGGTACTTCGCGCGTTCTTTATCCTTTTTCCCTCTTCTTTGTAAGTTGATCATCGGAACGTCGTCTCTTTGGTCTTGTGTCGGCCATTATTCAAACTTCCCTCTCCTACACACACCCCCTTCATGTGCACGCGCACTAACCCCCCAGACCCACCCTCAAATACTTCTTGCCAGTGATTGGCTGGAACACTGTTTGTTATGTTTCGTGGAGCGGGTCGCCGCAGTTTGTTTTTGTTGCCGTTTGTGGAGCCTGTGGTGTCTACAGAGACCACATTTTTTTACAGTGTGTTCAGGGGACAGGCAGCTAGCGGATAGTGAGGAGATGTTTGCTGTATGTGACAAAAAATGTTTTGGCCTAAAAAACACGTGACATCGCTTAGAGCACCTTTAACAAATCCTATGATTTTTAATGCGTTAGTTAATATGAGAAGCAAACTGTAAGATGTATAAACCTATGCCTACACATTTGTCACTGTTTATATGATGCAATAATGTAAATTCGAATCACAGCATAGTCAGTGCCTGTACCTTTTTTGTGATGTCTGAATCCTGGCCGCTGGAGAGAAAGGATTAAAAATGTGAACGCATTTAGTACAAATGCCATTAAATACAACCAAATTAATGGGTCCTTTCTTAATACATTTAGAATGCAATTTAAAAAGGAGTAACAGTGCCAACATGTCCATCCACCTGCTGAGGAAAGCACAGAATCAAATCTGCTCAATGGACTGAGATAACTCATGCTCTGCCTCCTAATGTGCATTGATTTACTAACACAGAATTAAGCATAGAGGGCCATTTATAGCTCAACACCAAAGTGACTTCAAGTTATTTTTATTAATTTTTTTTATCTCATAACTTCAGAAACAGACTGAAATTATACGACTAAGTCAATAGGGTCGAGAAACGATGTTCAACCTGGGATTCCTTACTAAGCATTAAAAGGTAACATACAAACCGAGAGAGCGCGAGAGAGAGAGCGAGTATATGAAAACCTATACAGAGGGAAGTGTTACCAGTCAGTTTAAACAATTATATTTAGCAAATTAATAATGAATTTAAGTTACGGCATACTGTTATAGGAACAATTTAGAACCCTATTGAACTCCACCACTGAATGAGACGTTAAGCTGGGCATCCAATTTATTGGCATCAGCCCTCAGCAGGGCGTTTAAAATAAATGACCAGGATAAACCAGCTTACTCTGGTCCTACCGTGCCACACTCAGTGGCCATCTGTGTGTGTCAGCCACACACACACACAAACACACCCATGTCCATCTCCACACTCCCGAACCAGCATGACAGACTACTGAAATACACAACTGATTCAAATCATGATCACCGTATTACGTAATAGTTTGTAGAAAAGTTCATATAAACAAAATAATTTACTGGGTTTGATGCCATTAAATTGGAGCAAGATTTACTTTTCATGTGAAAACTAACTACATTACGAATACAGCACAATTAACTTCAGAAGCCTTTTGACTCATGGTTGGTACAAGAGGCAGAGAGCAAAGATCAAAGCAACTTAATAAAACTGCTGAAACCAAAATTGTATATCAGTTTCCCCTTTAAGATTCCCATTGGTTCATGGAACAATTACCTGAATTAAAAAGTACTTGTTCCACTTGAAATGAACTATGGAAAAGTAACTGGACACCAAATACATTTAATTCGCACTCCTGATATACAGATACAAAAATAAAGAGACACTAAATTGCTATCTTTGTAGAAAACACTGAGGGTTCACCTACTAAACTTAAATTGTGTTACTACATTTCTAGGCAACGCTCACCTCAACACACACAGCGGATTGTTTTTTTGTTGTGTTCAAGAAGTCCAGCATTGTGCGGCTGGTGTCGAGACTGTGGCTTTCGCTCACTGTGTTGCGCTGTTTATGTTCAGTGATGCTTGATGTAGACATTGCGTTCAAGCTCATTACGCCATTCCAGATTAACCTTTACCTAGGCCTATACGAGGCACGCAGGATGCCAGATTAACTAATTACCGTAGACAGACATCAATGCTTTTTTTAACTCTCTTCCTTTCTTGGAATCATCGACTCTTGATCTCTTTATTTCTTCATTAAGACTTAATGAAATTAACAGGTGTATGGTTTTAAACCAACAATAACCAACAGGTTAGTCTCGTCTAAATTGTGTAGTTTTAGTCTAAATTTATTCCTGCACGTTTAATGTACAAAATGCACTTAATTAATTAATAAATAACGCATGCTCCTCATATTTATAAAACGTTACCGACCACAAGAGGGCACTGTGAGTTTTGGTGTTGTTGAGAAATTTCCCATGATTCCAAAGGACTATTTATATTGACGTCAACCCGGATGTGAAGTCATTTGAGAATGTGTGCGGGGTGAGCGTGATAGTGAGAGCGTGGTTGTCTGTGTGCATGAATTTGTGTGTTTTGTGAAAGTGTGTGAGAATGTGACTTTTTTTTATTTAAAAAAAAATCTACACCATGATCTTATTTGATCTTATCCGAGTTGTTGCCCTGCTCGGATACAGAAATGATAGTAACCGACTCGGGAGCTTCTGTAGCGATGATCGTGAGGCTTTTTCACTGAGGGCATCCACAGTTGAAACTGTGGTAAGAAATGATGATTCGATCAGATATACTAGAGCAAGCAGGGTGCTGGACCTGGTTCCAATACGCCCTGTTTGTTCACTGAGTATAATGGCGATTCTGATCTCACAATAACAGTCAGTGAGCCTCACGGAGCTGCAGGCCGAACGTATTGTATCCATTTTAAGAAGAGACCACACCAGCATGTCTTCGTTTCTTTTATTTTTTCGAGCCTTGGTACATGTGGCGGTACATTATTTAACCAACTGGAAATACAGGTGGTTATTACTTGTTTAGTTTGTATTGCGCTACGTAGAATAAAAGCCGCCATCATGCTTACGTGAGTAACCTCGGTTTGTAGAAGCGGTATGATGAGACTCTATAAAAAATAAAAAACATGAACAAATTACTTTATTTTTTACTCAATATAATCCGTTTCTTATGGGTTGAATTAATTCTCACCTATGGATCCTTTAATACTGTATATAGAAGCCTTCTGGATGTCGACCCATACTTTAATTCCTTTGTTGTCGGTCTCATACACGGAGTCTTCTGATTCTCTGTTTTTTAGTGTCCTGTGTAAAAAAAAAGAAAAAAAAGAAGAGCATTACAATAGCTGAGAGATTCAGAGTCAGACTTGCTAAAACGAAATGCATGATTGCATTGATTTTTGTTTTAAGGTGGCAATAAAACATTTCCTAAAGAAAGTGTCATTTATTTATTTTTCCATGAAGTGAACCAAAAAAGTTAATCAAAGGTAAATTAATTACAAGAAGGGTAACGTTATTGGTCAAAATTCACGTATAACTTTGATGAAAGGGTTTGATCCACTTCAAATGTTGACTACTATACACACACACATAAATATGTATTTACATATATATAGAGAGAGAGATGAGCCTTACGCATTATCCAATGCAAGAGATTCCTTCTGCGTCATTGTTTGACTTTTGTTTTGAAATAATCCTAGATGATGGTCGTAGGTCGATTTCAGATGAATGTCCAGACTGTCGTTTGGTACCTTGTAACAAAAGTTTTTGCATTAAAAAAACAGTTGCTTAATTTAATTTAATTTGAACCAGAACATATTTGCACTCATTTACTTAAATTGCAGTTCGTCAATTTAAGTAATAATTCATAAATTCAAATCCCCCTTCGAGGTTAAATAAACTTACTGTAGCATCATAATGAAAGACATTTCGATGAGAACTGGCCTGTGTTGTCGTGTTGTGGAGTCTCCTCCAGGGTTCATCATTTTGTGCGAGATGGGTTGGCTTGTCATATGGCAATTTCTGATTAACGAGATAAGTGATAAGTTGAGAAATGTAAATAAAAGTGTATAAGTTAGGCTTAACGTTTCAAAAGCAGATAACCAAACTAACGTTAGCCTATATCTGTAAACTGATACGGGGCCCGTTTTAAAGTTTGAAGTTCATATTTGTAATTACCTGAATTGCCTTATTTCCTGTGTATGTATAGTCGTTTTCATATCGCGGGAATGGAAACGGATCTCGTTCTTGTGGCATATTCCCACAGTATCCTCGATTAGTCTTATGGAATGTAAGTTAACAGCTCGATGGGTTTGGGGATTTTATTTTTACTAGCAACTTTGTTGTCCCAGTCCCTCCCACCGTTGCCTAGAAACCAACTGAGCTTTGTTTCTGTTGCACCACCACACAGCGCGAGGCATAAATAAATCATATGCTTGCATTACAAACAAGCACATTTGGGTGTAAAATTTTATATTAACAGATTATTGACTAACCCTTGTTTTACAACAGCAAAAATCAAAACAAAAAAACTTGCTGTTCAGTTTCCCCAAAATGTTTTGGGACACTTTTCCAAGTCATCTAAATGGTGTCCCGATGTGTTTCCCAATTGAAGATCAAAAGAGTCCTCTTATTATGCCATTGACTCTGCTCGTTATAAACACAGGGACTAATACGATTGTGTTCTTTTGTCGTTGTTGTTGAGTCTTAACGAATATTTAGATAGCCTACGGACACGTTTGCAGTTAGGACTCCATCCCAGAGAAACTGACCAATAGGAGAGCTGAGCGCGTTACACGCGTATGTGCAAACAGTGTCGGGATAAAAGCGCAGCAATATTAACAGCACGTCTGTTTTGTCACACGCCTCGCCTGAAGGGAACATATCTTTTGGAAACAGCTATGTTTTTAAGCCACGTGCTTTTCACTGCTGGAACGCAAAGCGTTTCTGTCATATTTTTGCTCCCCTTACTACTTTTAACGGAGACAGCGGAATTACCCAGCTGCAAAGAGGTAAGATACTATTTATATGGGCATTAACAGATTGTCCAAGATTGCAACGTTACAATAGTCTTTTAAAAATGACGCAATATTATGTGTTTTGTCCTATACATTTTTTATTAATTTGCTGTTTATTTCTGACAGCTGCTGAACTATATCTACATCATTACCTACTTATTGACTGACAGACTGTACTGGCTGAACTCACATTGACAGAATAACACATTTGTGAGCTAATGCTGTTGCTGATGGAATATTGATAATTATAAACACCAAACATTATCATACAGGACTGGAGGACTAGGCCAGTACTTTATATATAAATAAACTGTTAGGTACATAAATAGAAATACACTTAACATAGTTTCTTCCCAGATCAGAAATTGAAAGGCACCTGTTTTTCTCACGTGCCAAGAATCATCTTGTACACACATCATCATCAAGCAGTGAAGCTTGTGTTTCACATTATGTCACTTTACAAATAAGAAACCATGAAAACATTCAGGAATAAACTGGGGAAAAAAATGACATAGCATTTATCTGTTAAAAAAGCAAATAAGGGTCATGATCTGTATGTTTTCTTAGTTAATACAAAAACTCACAAGCATCTGTATCAACTTTCAGTATGCTTGTTTCCTTTCTGATCAGGATATAGGCTATGTTGAATTTTAAAGACATTTTTTGTCGTTGTTGCAGTCCAACTTTGTGTTTATGCTCACTGTCCTCGGTTTTCTCAATAAAATAATCATGTTTGAATAAGAGTGAGCATATGGAAAGGGGTCACGTCACACATTTACCTTATCATGTCCAGATAAGCTTGCCCGTTGCCTTAGACAGCTGTGTGAAAAGGACATCTGCTGTTAGGGTCAGTCGACAAATGGCAGTATTGCTGTAGGTATACAGTACCTGCATTGATATACCTGTCTTTTACTTTTTGTATTGGCAGTGAAACAAAAGTGTGTGCTATAGACACATTTATAAATAAATAAACAATTAAACTGACTTGCTCAGAACATGGCCAGATGCAGATTAAACCACAACATGCCAGAAATCAGGACTTTCAATCTCTAAATTATTTAGTTAATTATATATATATATATATATATATCAGTCATGAAACTCTGCAAGCAGCTTTCGTTTTGGTCAATCACTCAAACTGTCCCAAATTCAGTCCCAAACTGGATCAACTCATTGCAGCACACTAAGATTTTTTCTTAGCCCTCTACCTTCCCCAGCACCACCTGCCTAGATTTGTTATAGTTTTCCTTGCAGCAGCTTGATTCTATTCAAGTTGTATTTATGTGCATTTTTCATCTGTATCCTCAATCATGCAGCAGAAGCAGCGTATGCAGATCTAGTCCGCCAAACCTGAAGCAGGGGACACACTTAATGACTGTAAGGCCGATTATGAATGTAATTTGGTACTTACGACTGATCATGACCAAACGCGCCGAGTCGCATTCAGTCAGTGTTCACAGTCTGCATTTAAAATTTGCTCCAGTCATTGAAAACAGTCTGTAAGTGTGTTCAGTTCAGTCTTAGAATGTTTCAGCTAGTCGTTAAGTGTGTCCTCGTTTTAACTAGTCGTTAAGTGTGTCCCCGGCATAAGCCTATTCATGCTTATCAAAAAATAGTGTTTATATATATATATATATATGTGTGTGTGTGTGTGTTTGTGCTTGCGCAGAAATAACATTATTGTCTAATTTTATTATTTTAATTGCAAATATAATTGAAAATAGACCTTGCCAATGACCTTGTGAAAAAAACAACAACACAGACTGCAAATGATTTATGTGGGAGTAAGAGATTCATCAGGTAATCTGACTCCTACAAGACACCATAGAAACAAATGTCACTCCGTTCTGTTGCCTTGGTTTTTTGGTTTCATCATTTATATGGATGTGGAGATTATGATGTGGACTGCTTGTTCAGAACAACTTTTCTTTCTTTCTTTCTCCTCACTAAACATAACGTAGCTGAACTAACACAAAGCACATAGGAACCGCTACCACTTGTCATGTTAAGATTTTGTTAACAATTAATCTTGTTTCATTCCACATGGGTTATTCTGATTTGCTCTGTGAATTGTCTGCTGTTACCTCAGGTGCCATTTAGTCAGGTTAATTTAGGTTCATGATTCTTTCCAGCTGCCTGTTCTTTGGGGGAGTTAGCTGTCAACATGTACAAACCATTCGTTTAATTTAAACCGCACCTTTAAGCATTTAAGAATCTCTTAGTAGATTATTATGTGAAGTCAAATTAGGATACATATATAAACAAAATGTTTAGAGGTGTTAAAGGTTTATTTACTCAAGCTTTTATTTCATCTGCTTCTCCCTCTGCGCACAATGGTGAGTAAATAATAGGCAACCTGTTAAAGACTGTTTGTTTAGACAAGGATATGAAGACATCCTTGAAGCTGATCACTAGCGGGTTGATCCGCCTACAGTGCAAATATTGATCCGACAGTGTTTTAAAAGGAGATAATCCAGAGGCATATTAATCGCAAGATGTTAGTAACTACAACATCACAGGGTTGGTTTCCACATTGACAACACATTTGTATTATTCTGTGAAGCACAAAGTGAAAAGTTTAGCATCTCAGCTAATTGTACTGAAAATGACCTAAAAGTACAAGAGACAGACTTTGGGGAATGCTATAGTACTGTAATAATGTTGCAGCATTTGTCCTCTGGCTAGGTTGATTGTTTTGCACATTGTAATGGACTGTTTTTTTTTTTCTTAGCTGAAACGTTAGGCCAATTTTTTAATCATTTGAAATTAAATCAAAATTTCATGTCCACATTTTATTTAAATATTTTTAGAGTAACGGCTTTCTAAAACACTCTGCATCGGCCTCTTTATCGTTTTATTAGTTTATTTTTCCTGATAGTAACTGGATGACTGCACAATATAATTTTCTTACATAAATACTTCAGTCATTACTGACTAAGGTTGATGTGGTTGACATTTCTAAAGGTGTCCAAGTGTGCCAACAAATGTATTAACCTTGCAAAATATTGTGTACATTTTTTCCATGGTCCTTTTTTCAAAAGCGAATGACACAGAAATACATTTTAATTCAGTTGTTATTGTATGTTTCATTATTTTGCAGTCAGATTACCATTTTGAGTACACGGACTGTGACGTTTTGGGCTCTCGATGGAGAGTGGCGATACCCAACAAGCCAGAGACATGCACTGGCCTACCTGATCCAGTCAAAGGCACCCAATGCAGTGAGTACCTACAACACACACACATTTTGTTTTCATGTTTTACCGGGATTTTCCATAGACATGATTTTTATACTGTACAAACTGTATAGACTATCCCCTTACACTAACCCATACCCCTAAACCCATCACGGAAAACTTTCTGCATTTTTACAAAACATCACATAGTATGATTTATAAACTGTTTTCCTCATGGGGACCACAAAAATGTTCATAAAAGGATATTGTCATCTTTGTCGGGACATTTTGTCCCCTAATGTAGGGTTTTTCAGGCTACACACAGTCACACACACAGACACAAACTACTAGATACAAATTTATTTAATGATACTGAACATGCTATGTTACAAGTTGTAGAGTTTTCGAATCTAGAAAGCCATTTAATTGTGTTGTGTTTTTTCCTCTGTTGTCAGCGTTCACCTGTAATGAAGGCGAATTTCTGGACATGAGGACTCAAGAGTGTCAGAAATGCGTTGCAGGGACCTATTCTCTTGGGACGGGTGTTGCCTTCGATGAGTGGGACAGTTTGCCCACTGGCTTTATCAGCCATGGCATCATTAACTTTGGAGACACTTACACAAATTGCTCCAAGTGAGTGACTTGTATGTAAAATGAGAACTACTGCATTCGTAAAATGCAAAAGAGTGCTGGTGCTCAACATTCAAGATCAAGTGGATGGTTCCAACGTTCACTTAACTGTAATTGCATGCACATAATGTTTAATAGTAAATGTAAAAGTACTTGACGAGTCAGGACCTTGAGTTATTTGAATTTAAATTAAACTGAAGAACAGACATTTGTGGAAATTTGCTTTTATGGGAACCCATTGCATGTGTCTCTTGCATTTGTATAGCTCAACATGGATCCCGAAAGGTGACTATGTTGCCTCTAACACAGATGAATGCACTTCAACTCTTTCCTATGCCGTGAGTTTGAAGAAGCCTGGATCTGTGTCCTTCCAGTACTTCTATCCAGACAGCAACATATTTTTTGAGTTTTATGTAAGTAAACAAAGAATACACTGCTTTAAAGACATTATGGTCAGTTAAATTGCACATTTATGTCATATTTAAATAACATAGTAGACAATATAAAGGTAATGAACTGAGTTTTATAATAACCAAATGTGTTTCTAGTGGTATATACCCTGATAATGTTGTTATGCATGATATGGGATATGACAATATAAGTGTGTTAACAGGTTCAGAATGACCAGTGTCAGTCTACAGACTCTCAACGTCGCTGGATGAAGTTATCCGAAAGTGATTGGGATTATCATTTTGTGAGTGTGTGTATCTTTTGAGAGAATACAGTATGTGGAAGTCCCAAGTTTCAAATCCGTTTCTTTTTGCTGTCTAACCAGGTAGAGCTGAGTAGTGGTAACAATGTCTTGTACTGGAGAACAACCGGTTTCACTTTGGCTGCCAACACTGCCAAACCAGTTCTTCTTAAGAACATTAGCATCTTAGGTATTTATCCATCAGAATTATTTGTGTACTACTTCAAATAAAGATGGCATGTTGGGAATACATTATAAATGCATGAAAAGAAACAATTATAAAATAACAATTTACCTTTTTCTTCGCAGGGGTCTCGTATACATCTGAGTGTTTTCATTGTAAGCCTGGTACCTATAGTGATAAACCAGGGGCTGCCCGCTGCATCCCATGCGCTGCTAATTCATACTCTAATAAGGGAGCAACTGCGTGTCAAACCTGTGAGGCAGACACATATTCAGGTGTGTCTCAGCATTTTTAAAGCAAAATGACCATGAATGTTAATTCAGGTCGGCCATCAGGGTCAGCAGCTGCTGTTGTTTGTGCTCCATGTCATTTAATATTCTCTGCTCATAGGTTTATTTTCCATTTGTGTGAGGATGTGTTAGTTAGTGGACTATTTACAGTAGCCTATATTTGTAATGATCCTGAGGCTTGTCAGCCTGTATTTGATCATTTATAGAATGTTAGCTAAAATGGCTTATTGTTAAATATTTTGTCGTTAAAGGGGATATAGGCTATTTAATCATTTTAATGTATTGATGGATTTTTTTATTGCAAATGTGTGAACAGCTGAAAATAAGGGGAAAAAACGCCATTCCCACGTTCCCTGACTTCCTAGCCTAGACTTGTTTCACAGGAAAAAAATCAAAGGACAAGGTTACGCGTGCTCCCGCTCATTTCCAAGTTATCATAAAAGTGTTATTTCTAATTATCTCATCTGTCGACATGATGCCGGTGAATCGCAGAGTTGGTGGAAATATCAAATCGCTATGACCAGATGCTTTCTAAACTGCCGCTTTCTCACCCCTGTAATTTTTGTTGTGGGTTTATTCTGTTATTGAGAGGAAAAGGCACAGCACAGATTTTCATATTTATCTAAACGTCGCTCCCAGCGTGGATGGCGTTGTGATGTTCGCTGCAACTGTATTTCCGTTTTAATATAATTGATAAACATTTTACTTCTAAGCAAAGAACGAAAAAGAATTTCGCAGTCAGTCTCTTCTCTTGTAGCCTACAACATAATGTTTGCACGAGTGCGAGCCTGTGTGTGAGCACGAGCAATAAGTTCATGCCTGCAGTTCACTTAAAGGAGAACTCTGGTCAATTTTAACATTGAGCTCATTTTTTTGTACATTTGGAGTGTTGTCAGTACAGAGAACAACGACAAAAATCGGCGTTGCCTACATCGTGTTATTTTCTTTTTAAAATTTGCACCCTGTTGACTTCAATGGGGCAAGTTTTAAACCTGCTTTTAGCCTCTTAACATCCTTGATTTGTCATTACAAGTGTCATTACTCACATACCTGTATTTTCTTCCTGTTTTCGGTCGAAGTCCAAAGTAGTCAATTATCGAGTTGGGAAAATGGGATCTCATACAGCCTGGCCGCGCGCGCGAACTCGATAATCGACTACTTTGGACTTCGACCGAAAACAGGAAGAAAATACAGGTATGTGAGCTGGCTGAATTAACATCATTTTTATTAATATCTTTCACATCTACTGCAGTCAGATTGACCGTGTTCACTCTTAATAACACCACTCACATGGCTGTGCACTTGTAATGACAAATCAAGGATGTTAAGAGGCTAAAAGCAGGTTTAAAACTTGCCCCATTGAAGTCAACAGGGTGCAAATTTTAAAAAGAAAATAACACGGTGTAGGCAACGCCGATTTTTGTCGTTGTTCTCAGTACTGACAGCACTCCAAATTTACAAAAAAATGAGCTCAATGTTAAAATTGACCGGAGTTCTCCTTTAACGACCACCGATGTCGCTAACAAGGGTTTCTAAATTCTAAATATAGCCCCTTTTTTTTATTTTATTTTATTTTTTTTACAAATCATTTAACCAAATGTTTTTTAAATGACCATGGTGGCCACCCAACAAATGCCTTGTGAAGAGTTTTGACCGTTACATCTGCATAGATGTGATGAAGCATTTAAATGTAACCACATGCAAGTAAATGTTTATGTAAATGACCTGGACGCCCCTGTGCCTGTAAAGCTATTGGATTTGCCTACTGTGTTTTATCACTTTATCTAAACGAGTGTGTGTGCGTGTGTTTTTCCTAACGCCACTGGCATTTTCCTCTCTCCTTAGGGATTGGTTCTGGAACCTGTCTAAAGCGACCGCCCTGCAAGGCGACTGATTACTTCTATACTCACACACCATGTGACTCCAGTGGTCAGGTACCATGCTTTTATTATTTTATTTTTTTGGTCCAGACCAGAACATGATACATTTAGTTCTTGTTTATATTTTTAACAGAATTTAAAGATACAAAAAACAGCTTTTATGGTGTATACCTTACATCCAAAACAAAGCTCAGTGCTAGGCTAAATGCGCTTGTTGTATGTGTTATTTTTACCAGCTGAGAACTCACAAAAAAGCTTATAAAATATGTAAAATAGTCAAAACAGTGCCAGGAATTCGAAGATCTTCTGCAAGGAGATGGCAGTCCCGAGCCGACACCTGTACTGAAATGTAATGGGGAACATAGCTATGATGAGGAAAAAAACAGATAAGCTTTAAGGTCGCATCTTGTGACATTATGTCCTTTTTTTGATTGTTTAAGATGTATTTGGTCTGTGTTGTGTTCACATTTCATTTAAACCTGTGCACAGCAGGGTTCAGATGGCAGTGTTCACACTAACAGAACAATCACACCAAATTTAGTTTTAATCTAATCAAAGCTAGCAAGCGTGAACACACCCTAAATGTCCATTTATACATTAAATCATCTCCATATGACAACTGACTTTTTTTTTTTGGCGTGTGTGTGTGTGTGTGTGTGTGTGTTTAGACACAGCTGATGTATAAGTGGATTGAGCCCAAGATCTGCAGTGAGAGTGTGGAGGAGGCAGTGCAGCTCCCGGCCTCAGGGGAGATGGTGGCCTGTACTCCATGCAATCCAGGATTCTTCTCCAGCAACACCTCCACCTGTGAACCCTGCCCACATGGCTTCTATTCAAATGGGACAGGTAGAGAGACAAAACCACCAGGACAGAGAAAAACAAACATTAAATTAACCCGTGACAGCATATGCATCAGTGTTATATCTCTAGATGACAACACTGCATTTGTAAATCACATTAAATGTGTGCTTTTGTGTATTATTTCAATGCATCAATAACATAATTCAGTATTAGCAATCACCAACTGTGTCACATGTGTTCAGATTGTTCTGAGTGTCCCGCTGGAACGGAACCAGTTGTGGGTTTTGAGTATAAATGGTGGAACAAGATGCCCGGCAACATGAGGAGTTCAGTCTTCAGCTCAGAATACAGCAGCACTGAGAGGAGCACAGGTACATTTTGAGTGAACCACTGATTGGGGATACACATTTTTTGGGGGGGGGCATTTTTTGTTTTGTTTTTCCATATTTGTTGATGTAAAGGGGTTTTGTTGTATCAGGCTGGGAGGTTGCGGGTGAGTACATCTACACCACACCAAGCGATCAGGATTCCGATTACATGCTGCTGACGCTCACAGTTCCTGGATACAGGTAAGCACATACTGCTCTCATATGTTAACAAACAGCAACTGCATCTTATTAATGATCTTAATATGTTAAATGAAGCATCAGCATTACTAATACCAGAGACCTAAAACTTGGGTTAATAATTTACTCTGTATATGTAATTCTGGTCTTTCCTTTTTTCAGCCAGCCTCATTCCCTGAGTGAAGACAAAGAGAGAGTTGCGCTTTCCAGAATAACATTTGTGTTTGAAACGAAGTGTACAGCTGATTGTAAACTGTATTTCATGGCAGTGAGTTTGACCATGTTTTATATTCTAATTTATGTGAAATTTACAATTAGAGCTTGAACAACCTTTTATTATTTTTATTTTCTAAAAACATTTATATTGTGGCTCATATCTTTAACTTTTATATATAATATCTGTTAGCTTTTTCCAGTATACAGAGGAGTGTTGTATTTTATTGTTTAAAATTATGTATATTTACTTTCAATTTTGATCAGTTTAATGCATTCTTTCCTTTGCTGAAAAAAACTATTAATTTATTTAAAAATAAATGTTTTGACCCCAAACTTTTAAGTTATAACGTATAATATAATCATTATAATATTTTTGCCTTATCTTTCAGCGTTTTAATGTCTAAACTTTGTCTACATCTCTCCTCAGGGGCAGAATGAAAGGAATAATATGATTGTGGAGAGTTGGTCAGGCACTATAGGAAAGCAGTCCTACTCTTATCTTATTAAAAACAACAACACTGTTAGCTTCACCTGGGGTTTTCAGCGCACTGCGGCCTTCAGCATGGTGAGATCAAGCCGAAATCTTTCACTTCCTGTTTTGTTTTTATCTGTTGTTTTTTTACTGTTATGTATCAGACTTTTTAGACTCTAAAATCCTTGATAATCTATGACTGTGTGTCTGTGTTACAGAAAAATGAATACAGTTCTGACCTGGCTAAGATCTACTCACTTCACCTCACTAATGTGCTTGGGGGTGTGGCTTCAGAATGTCGACAGTGTGCTCTGGCTGACTCTGCCTCTGCCTCTGCCTGCGTTCCCTGTCCTCCAGGACACTACATGTTGAACGGCACTGGAGTGTGTAAAAGCTGTCCCTCAAATACCATCATCAGGCCCGAGCAGCCAGTCGGAAAGGAAGCCTGCATACCTTGTGGACCCAATACTTACAGTAATGAAGTAAGCACTCCAATTGATTAACACTACTTATGATATATATATATACATACACACAGTATATATACACAACAGTCCTTTCTGGTTCTCGAATCTGATTGGCTGAAAGCCTTTTCTAGCCGTGCGATATTCCCTCAGTATCGACACGATAGGCCTAACCGTTTATATCACTAGGTAGGCTTGCGGCGACTGTCATGGTGGTCGATTAAATCCACCATATTTTTTTTTTTTTTACAAATATTACTGTTGTTGTGTCACGGAATGTAGTTTTAAGTCCATTATTGTATTGTGGATACTGGGAATATAAATTCATTTACTATGTATTTATTTGATTGAGTTTTATTTGACTGACCATTCATGGTAGCGCCTCCTAAATAATAATTATTTATAACAATATGATATGAATGATTGCCTATTCTACATCGATCAATGCCTTCAATACCCTTAATTTATTCCAATATATTTATTCATTTCCCCAAAACTATACATTTACAAGGTTCCATTGCAAACTGTGCAGTTTATTAACCACATAATACTAGACTTAAGTTCTCAGTATTTTTTAACAGTTTTTATGAACTCATAAGCTTTTTGAATCAATAAGGCCTGTTGACTGACAAGAGTCCCGCCTACTGGCCGGAACAGGTACTGTTCATCAGCTGGATATGAATGCCTGATACATAAAATGAGAGGGCTTTAAAACCACAGTGACTTGAAAGAACAGGGGCCGCTCACACAGAATGGAGAAGACCACATGGTCTTAAAAGTTTTAAAAGGTGAACTACTTTTGTATAGATAAATAAATTGTTTTTAAAAAATAGTTTTGTATAAACAAATTAAATATTTATTAGGTAAAAAAATTAAAAATACCTTTAAAAAGATGTCCTATGGCTTTTTTTTTGGTGAATTTTTGGTATTGAAATTGACATTTCTATGTAGGGGTCGCAGGCCCTGTATACTGTATATCCATTAATATATAATTTCTGATTTAGACACTGTAATATTTTGCTGCTATACAAAAGTCCTAGTCATATTGAAAAATTTCTATCATACAATGAAAATCTCTATCACTCATGCATACTTACTAAAGTGAAATAATTCATACAAATTCTTCAAAATTATTATAAAAATAATATAGCATTATTAATTTCTTATTTTTAAATAATTGTTCAATTTAATTATTATATTTTATTACTATATATGCATATTTTTATTAACTTTCCTTATGATGATATTTGCAGTTTGTTCACTTTCCAAATATTTTATATATCCATCCAGTTCTTGTTACAAACGTTTGTTTTCTTTGTCCACAGGGCCGTTCTGCGTGTATGAGTGACTGTACATTAGCACTGCATCATAAAGGAGAGACCTTGCATTATGATTTCTCTCCGCTGGCAAACGCTACAGGCTTCCAGGGCAGCCCACGCTTCACCAGTAAAGGGCTGCAATATAGCCACCATTTCAGTGTGGCACTGTGTGGAGCAGAAGTAAGAATACATTAGACCAGATGAAGTTTCAAACTGTGAAGAATCACACAATAAAGTGTGTCTGTCTCTTATCTAGAACAGGGGTCTTGCATCCTGTGTGGAGAATGTCACTGAAAGCAAGAGGGATGTAAAAGGCTACATCTGTCAGTTCACTGTAGTGCCTTCTGAGATCAGGGGTCAGAGTGTTGTGTCCTCTCAGCCCTTCAGTATTGGAGACACTTTAATTGGTGAGTGCCACCGCTGCTTTGAAATCGCTATCAAATAAACCCATCCCAGCTGGGCATAGGGATTCATCAGATGCTAAATGTTTTATACACAGGAGTGAGCACTGACCACAAATTTGATGACATCTCGTCATTGGACGGCAACTTTCCTGCTGAATCAGAGCTGCCGGATGTCATATTCTACTACAGGTGAGAACTTGCTTTCAGTGGTATGTACTCTCTTATTCTAATGTACTCTCTTTATTCTAATGCTTTTATTGTGTTTACAAACACTGAACTCAACTCAGTATCTCATTGATTTTCTTCAGATTGATCTGTAATGTTATGTTCTTCTCATTAATGGTGTCAACAGATCCAGAGAAACTACGCAAGCATGTAAAAATGGAAGATCAACCTCCATTAGGCTCCGTTGTGATCCCACTGTAACACTGAAAGACCATGTTTCCCTACCAAGGTACAAAATTAAAATGTTTACTTTTGGGTAGGGCTGCAAGTTTTTGATCAATATAAAACCGAAATCGTGATTATGGTTTAGTGTGATTATCAAATCACAAAGGATGCAACTTAATTACATAAATATATGCTGCGTGTTTCAGAGTGAAGTGTGCCACTGAGTTCTTGTACACGTGAGCAGCTCATAATCCTGTGCCTCTGAGCGACTTGTCTCCCAGTAAATGCTGCTCCACATGAACTCATCTCTGCATGTGTTCTGAGTTTGGCTCGCTTATTATGTACATTTGGGAATGCAATATGAGGCAATTATCTTCTAAAACTTGTTATGAGAAGTATTTTTTAAACCGGCTGTCAACAAAAGAGAAGCTTTAAGCTCCCTGTGGTTTTCTGCTAAAATAAAAGCTTGATGATGTCACATCTAGTTAATTTTTGTTCAAGGGACTTTTATTTTGATTTTCATTTCACTCAATGGTTCCTGTGTTCTTAGTTTCTGTGTTTGGTACATGTTTTCTTGGTTGTCATGGTTTCTAATATGATTTTAATTTCTTTCTGTAGTTACCTATTATGTTCTAAGTTAGTTCTTCATTGTCGTATAAATACTCCTTAGATTCTTTTACAAAGCTGTCACTTTTTAGTTTACATGGTGGATTATTCTTGTTCTCTTCATCGTCGTCTTGTTTTTTTAAATTATAATAAAGATTGCTGCACATAGATCCTCACCTCTACTCTAAACATTACTGATGGTTAAAAGTTTGAAGATTAAGAAATGAAGACAGCCAAAAATAAAAAAATGTTGTATTTTTACAGCTGTACTGTAAATTAAAATTATTTATTTATTTTATTTTTAAATTATTATTTTACTGGAAATATTATAATAATAATTTCATAATTATTTGAATAATATTTTTATTTAGTAATAGAAATCATCATCATCATCATCATCATCATCATCATTATAATGAAATTTTTTACTAAATTGTGCAGCCTTGCAAACAAGCAATGTTTTTAATGAGATTTTTCCCCTATATTTTGGGCTGTTCCCATTAAAAAATTAAGACCAATAAAGACATTGATTTGAAAGTGTGAATTTTGAGTTTGGACTGAACTTTAACAAGCTTTGTGTATGTAATCCAACTCGGAAACAACAGAAGATGGAGGAATATCACTCTTTATTGCTTGCTTTCTGTCTTTGGTGTAGCAAGTGCTCAGAGGGCACCTGTGACGGCTGCTCCTTCCATTTCCTGTGGCGTTCCCAGCATGCCTGCCCTCTCTGCTCTGAGAGCAACTATAAGGAGATCGTGAGTGCTTGTATCCAAGGAATTCAGGTACATATCAACTTACATCATGATACAGTGACTGAATTAAAAAAATCCCCCACTATGAATTGGACCATTTATTGTAGAACAAGGGTTCCCAATTCCAGTCCTCATACTTGCCCGTTCTGCACATTTTGTATGTCTCTCTTATCTGACATGCTCAGTTGAGGGCGGGGTGGGTTCCACTCAACCGTAAGTGCACTGCGAAGTGGACTTAAAAGGGTATTTCGCCATCTTAAGATCCTAATCCGAAGCAGTGTCATGGGTGTAAATTGCCTGAGATGCGACAGTTACAAGTCAACTATCACGATGACAGGTTAAATAAGATAAAACTACATATTTAAAGAGTTAGTTCACCCAAAAATGAAAGTTCTGTCAGTAATTACTCACCCTCATATTGTTCCAACCCCGTAAGACTTTCATTCATCTTCGAAACACAAATGAAGATGTTTTTAATTAAATCTGAAAGCTGTCTCACTCCTTCATAGGCTTCTAGGTAATTTCATCTTTCCGGCCCAGAGAGTTAGTAAAGACATCGTTAAAATAGTCCAAGTGATTACAGTGGGTCAACCTTACGTTTATCAAGCAGCGAGAATACCTTTTGTGCGAAAAAAAAAAAAAAAGAGACTTTATTCAACTACTCATTTTCTTCCGTGTGGGCCTCTGACTTGAGTTCACGAGAGCGCCACGACGCATGTGTGAGAACTGTGAAGATCTCACAGTGCATTGTGGGATTTTTTTTTTAGGGAGCGAACGTTTCAGGTTTCTGGAAGGATTTTGCTATTGAGACAGCACTTAAAATGGCGACTGCCTGATCAGTGCCCTGACTACTGAACTAGGGAGCAGATTGAGACTCACCCATACAAACTTGTACAGAGCGGAGAGGCACAGGGACTGGAATTGGAAACCCCTTTTGTAGAACAATCCTGTATATTTTGACTTAATGTAGCTAAAATGTGTTTGTGTTTCTCAGAGGACTACCTATGTGTGGCAGCAACCTCTGAGGTGCACAGGCGGGGTGTCGCTGCCGTCTCAGCAGATCAGTGCCTGTGTGACACTGGACTTCTGGCTGAAATTTGGCGTCTCCATTGGAACTGCGGCTGCCGTATTGCTCATTACACTTATCTGCTACTTCTGGAAAAGGACACGCAAGTGAGAGTCCATTACTGAACATATGTAGTTTATTATCTTTCAGAAAACTGATATGTTTTATAAAAACATAGATATGCAGATGTGCATATAAACATATAAACATCTATTTAGGGATGCACAGAAATCTTGTATAAAAAGAATATTGCAACTTCCATTTTATGCCTACTTAAAATAAAACAAAGCCTAGCTTTTATTCTAGTAATGCCAACTTTTAAGGAAGATATATATTATAATATAATAATTTGTGTATTTGTGTAGTTATTCCAAGCTAAAGTGTATATATAAATCAAAAAAGATTATTGCAAAAAAAAATATTTTGAAAATGTTTCTAGAATTTTAGGTTTTGATCAAGAATTCATGATCTATCCACATGAATAGATAAGCTGTATAAGAGTATTCATGCCCTCTCTTTAGGCTGCAGTATAAGTACTCTAAGCTAATGATGACTGCAGGAGATAAGGAGTGTGAACTTCCAGCTGCAGATAGCTGTGCCATCATGGAGGGAGAAGATGCTGAGGATGACCTCCTCTATCTCTCAAAAAAATCTTTCTTCACCAAGATCAAGTCATATTCCAGAGAGGTGAGGAGATCACAAGACAGACTTAATTTTTCCATGTTCCACAAACTATAGATATTCTTTATGACACTCGAGAATGTCATGGTCTAATGTTACAATGATATTTAATAGTGTTAACAGACAGACAGGGCCGTCGCTAGTGGGGTGAAAGGTGATGAAAATTATACAGCGGCCCCCTGGGCACAAAATCCAGCAGTTATACTATATAGGGCCCTGTTGTATGAATAATTCTAATATTTATATTAGTTGTATGCCTGAGATTTACAGTGAAGAAAATAAGTATTTGAACACCCTGCTATTTTGCAAGTTCTCCCACTTAGAAATAATGGAGGGGTCTGAAATTGTCATCGTAGGTGCATGTCCACTGTGAGAGACATAATCTATAAAAAAAAATCCAGAAATCACAATGTATGATTTTTTAACTATTTATTTGTAAGATACAGCTGCAAATAAGTATTTGAACACCTGTCTATCAGCTAGAATTCTGACCCTCAAAGACCTGTAGTCTGCCTTTAAAATGTCCACCTCCACTCCATTTATTATCCTAAATTAGATGCACCTGTTTGAGGTCGTTAGCTGCATAAAGGCCAAGACCAAAGAGCTGTCCAAAGACACTAGAGACAAAATTGTACACCTCCACAAGGCTGGAAAGGGCTACGGGGAAATTGCCAAGCAGCTTGGTGAAAAAAGGTCCACTGTTGGAGCAATCATTAGAAAATGGAAGAAGCTAAACATGACTGTCAATCTCCCGCGGACTGGGGCTCCATGCAAGATCTCACCTCGTGGGGTCTCAATGATCCTAAGAAAGGTGTGAAATCAGCCCAGAACTACACGGGAGGAGCTGGTCAATGACCTGAAAAGAGCTGGGACCACCGTTTCCAAGGTTACTGTTGGTAATATCCTAAGACGTCATGGTTTGAAATCATGCATGGCACAGAAGGTTCCCCTGCTTAAACCAGCACATGTCAAGGCCCGTCTTAAGTTTGCCAATGACCATTTGGATGATCCAGAGGAGTCATTGGAGAAAGTCATGTGGTCAGATGAGACCAAAATAGAACTTTTTGGTCATAATTCCACTAACCGTGTTTGGAGGAAGAAGAATGATGTGTACCATCCCAAGAACACCATCCCTACTGTGAAGCAGGGGGGTGGTAGCATCATGCTTTGGGGGTGTTTTTTTGCACATGGGACAGGGCGACTGCACTGTATTAAGGAGAGGATGACCGGGGCCATGTATTGCGAGATTTTGGGGAACAACCTCCTTCCCTCAGTTAGAGCATTGAAAATGGGTCGAGGCTGGGTCTTCCAACATGACAATGACCCGAAGCACACAGCCAGGATAACCAAGGAGTGGCTCTGTAAGAAGCATATCAAGGTTCTGGCGTGGCCTAGCCAATCTCCAGACCTAAACCCAATATAGAATCTTTGGAGGGAGCTCAAACTCCGTGTTTCTCAGCGACAGCCCAGAAACCTGACTGATCTAGAGAAGATCTGTGTGGAGGGGTGGGCCAAAATCCCTCCTGCAGTGTGTGCAAACCTGGTGAAAAACTACAGGAAACGTTTGACCTCTGTAATTGCAAACAAAGGCTACTGTACCAATTATTTTCTCAGGTGTTCAAATACTTATTTTCAGCTGTATCTTACAAATAAATAGTTAAAAAATCATACATTGTGATTTCTGGATTTTTTTTAAAGATTATGCCTCTCACAGTGGACATGCACCTACGATGACAATTTCAGACCCCTCCATGATTTCTAAGTGGGAGAACTTGCAAAATAGCAGGGTGTTCAAATACTTATTTTCTTCACTGTAAATGAAAACCACAAAAACATATGCAATTTAGTTAAATATTTTTCCAAATATCTGCTTCTCTCACCTCCATAAAAATGGTTTAGTCCGATCTAAAGTATTTATTGTATATTCAGTCAGTGACAAATATCAGATGGACAGATCCAATAAAATTCCTGTCTTTTTACACTATTGTAAATAGAGTTTAAAAAAATTATACGAGTCACGCCTGCCAGCTGATGATGTAGGCTATTCAATATATCAAGAAAACACGAATACAACACACTGCACTTGGATGAATAAATGTATTAGTTTTATTTAATAATATTACCAGTTTCATAAAATAAGATGACAAATGTTTTTTTTATTTTTTTATTTGACTGCATTCTTGTCAATTTCGAAATGTTTACTTTTTTACTGATGGGAAAAAAACATTATTTTGCTGTTACTTTTTAAAAATTGTTTTTATTATTATTTAACAATTTCTTGCCGTTTCTTGCTTTTTGTTAGTTGTAATTTTTATATAAACATTTAACTTTTGAAATAAGGGTTTTACAACAACATCACCATCTTCAGTTATATGTGGGCCTCCATGCTCATCTATTGTACAGTTATAAGATATTGGTGGAGGGTGGTGGGGGCCCCGAATCCTCTAGCAGACAGATATAGACATTTTCTTAATAAAATTCTGTTCTTTTACAGAGATCGTCAGATGGCTTTGATTCTGTTCCTCTTAAATCATCAGCTGCCCAGGAGATGGAGATGAACTAGAACTTCTCAGACGCAGGGAAAGCCAGCAGGAAATGTTTGGCCTGTCGTGTGACATCCTTGACACTATAGTGGACATTATAACATCAATGCTATTCCCAAAGAGACTGAGGGAAGCAAATGACTTAAACAAGTCTGCCTTATTCAAGAGCACCCTTATAAACCTGTTTGTTTCTCCTAGATTCAGCAAATCCAGTCTACATGCCGACCGAAGGCAAAACATGGCTTGAGAAGTTTTTTTTGTTTAATGTGAGCTTTTTTGTTTTTGTTATTTGCCTATAGGCCTACACAAATTTTATACTAAACACAAATGCTTGGAAAATCCACATTGCATTTGTTACATGCCATTACATGTACATGGTATTTTGGGTTACACTTTATTTTAAGTTATCCATGTTACAGTGTAATTATAGCCTACATTTAAGTATGGAGGAATAATTAAGTACATGTAGCCTATTTATATGGTTAGGAATAGGGATATTGGTTTAGAGTTAGTTGCATGTAATTATTACTATAGTGACTACATGTAACAAGGACACTGTAAAATAAAGTGTTGCCCCATCCTGTTATATGTCAGATGATCTTTTTCTTTTCTTAGGTGATATTGTTTTCATGATTTTGAGAGCTAAACCTGCCATACAAGTGCTTGCAATATATTGAATTTTTCAATTTGTATATCACTCTAATGTTTTGGCATACTAGAATTTATGTTGTGTGATTTTTGTTTTTGTTTTTTTGTTGTTCTTTTTTTAAATCGTTATTTGTATTTTAGGAAATGTCGTCTAAGTTAATCTGTGATGTTTTTTATTTTATTAAAAGAAACTTGATATTGAAAAGCTGCTGTGTCTATTGTTTATTAAATCTTAAGATTAGCTAATTGCACCAAAACTACAAAAACAACTATCAGTAAGAGCAAAAATAAAAACGTGTGTCTAGCTTTTAAAACCCATTAAAACGAATTCAACGCAGTGACTCCAAAGACCGTTTCTATAGTAACGAATGTAAACAGAACGAATACGAGCCAGTGCAGGTCCAAAGTCATTTGATAGTCGTCTGAGGAGCCGAAAGATGCCGAAAAAGAAAGGAAATAAGGGCAAAGGAAAAGGGTGAGAACGATGTCGTTTCAGGTAATTTATACAGTCAGCTTTTTCTTACTGCATTTCTTACATTTTTCTTTACACTTTCTTTACAGAAAAGGTAAGAAAGAAGGCAAGCAGGAGTCTAAAGCCGAAAGGGAGTCAGAAATCGAAAAGTTCAAATTAAACGCAACTTTATGGGAGGCGAAGTTTGATATCACGGAATTTTCGCGTGTCGAATATCGCGAAGCTACTCGCGCGCTTGCCAAAGCCAACGAGGAGCTCGAGAACCAGCAGTACAGAGCCAAAAAAGACACGGATGATATTATTGCTTTCCTGAAAAGGACAGATCATGAAAAAACAGCAACGGTTTGTCTGCATTTGTTACATCTCCATCATAAGGCTAAGAAACAAGAGCATACGTCGTTTATCCATCTGTGCTGTTCATTTCCCACGATTTTCCCTATAAGATTGCTGCATTAGAAGAGCAACTGAAAAGAGAAAAAGCAAAAACTTCACAAGAGAAAGACTTCTTGGTAAGAGTTTATTATTTTCCACACAAATTAGGGGTTGGCCTATGTCAGGCTGCCTGATAGATGTCTTTAAGATGTCAGTTTTATATACATTCTAAAACATAAACATTCTAAAGACATCTTCTAAACGTATTTGACATCTGACAGGACATGTCCTATAGACATATTGCAGATGAGCAAACACACTAGAAAAATGTGTCTTCCAGATGTAAACACGCACATCAAATTGACATCTCTGTGATGTACCTGTCAGTTCTTACCCTTTTTTTCTGAAATTCAAGCCTTGCATGATAACAGAATTTCACCTCATTCGTTTCAATTGACTGGCTGTTGCAGGTGGCTGAATACATGCAAAAGATTGATGCATTAGAAGAGAGGTTTAAGCAGAGGTCAAGCGACTTCCAGAGGATGCAGGGCGAGCTCAAAACCATTAAGCATTTTCGCAAAATAAAGGCCAATCTGGAAGAAGACCTGATCAGTGTACTGCACAACACAAACTGCCATTTCATATTGCCAATGCATGCAATGCATGATACAAACTCCAGACATATAGCGTGTTATGTGTTTCTTGTGCTTCTAGATGAGAGAAAAAATGTATATAGCTGACCGTGCACACCAAGAGAGTCTGGCGAGAACAGAGTACAAGTTCTACACAGCGAGGGTGAGAAAAAGCATCCATCCATCCATAAACAAGACAGTGGAAATAATGCATAGAAATACACTCACCGGCCACTTTATTAGGTACCCCATGCTAGTAACGGGTTGGACCCCCTTTTGCCTTCAGAACTGCCTAAATTCTTCGTGGCATAGATTCAACAAGGTGCTGGAAGCATTCCTCAGGGAGTTTGGTCCATATTGACATGATGGCATCACACAGTTGCCGCAGATTTGTCGGCTGCACATCCATGATGCGAATCTCCCGTTCCACCACATCCCAAAGATGCTCTATTGGATTGAGATCTGGTGACTGTGGAGGCCATTTGAGTACAGCGAACTCATTGTCATGTTCAAGAAACCAGTCTGAGATGATTCCAGCTTTATGACATGGCGCATTATCCTGCTGAAAGTAGCCATCAGAAGTTGGGTACATTGTGGTCATAAAGGGATGGACATGGTCAGCAACAATACTCAGGTAGGCTGTGGCGTTGCAACGATGCTCAATTGGTACCAAGGGGCCCGAAGAGTGCCAAGAAAATATTCCCCCCACCATGACACCACCACCACCAGCCTGAACCGTTGATACAAGGCAGGATGGATCCATGCTTTCTTGTTGTAGACGCCAAATTCTGACCCTACCATCCGAATGTCGCAGCAGAAATCGAGACTCATCAGACCAGGCAACGTTTTTCCAATCTTCTATTGTCCAATTTCGATGAGCTTGTGCAAATTGTAGCCTCAGTTTCCTGTTCTTAGCTGAAAGGAGTGGCACCCGGTGTGGTCTTCTGCTGCTGTAGCCCATCTGCCTCAAAGTTCGACGTACTGTGCGTTCAGAGATGCTCTTCTGCCCACCTTGGTTGTAACGGGTGGTTATTTGAGTCACTGTTGCCCTTCTATCAGCTCGAACCAGTCTGGCCATTCTCCTCTGACCTCTGGCATCAACAAGGCATTTCCGCCCACAGAACTGCCGCTCACTGGATGTTTTTTCTTTTTTGGACCATTCTCTGTAAACCCTAGAGATGGTTGTGCGTGAAAATCCCAGTAGATTAGCAGTTTCTGAAATACTCAGACCAGCCCTTCTGGCACCAACAATCATGCCACGTTCAAAGTCACTCAAATCACCTTTCTTCCCCATACTGATGCTCGGTTTGAACTGCAGGAGATTGTCTTGACCATGTCTACATGCCTAAATGCACTGAGTTGCCGCCATGTGATTGGCTGCTTAGAAATTAAGTGTTAAGGAGCAGTTGGACAGGTGTACCTAATAAAGTGGCCGGTGAGTGTATATTGCATAAATTGTAGCAAAGTGAATTTATTTACCATCAGATTTTAAATCCTTTTGTTAAAGAGTTGTAGATGCTCGTGCCACTGCACGCTAGAACGGACAGCAATGTCTTCTTTTAAACAGATTCACCTTGAGAAGGAAGCAGAGCAGAAGATCACTGAGCTTGCAGAGCGAGCGCATCATGAAGCTATTGTGTGAGGAGCCATTCTTCTTTTAATTGCATGAATGGATCATTTACTCATTATCTTAATTCTGTTTAAAGACTATTATAAAAAAAGACTGGCACATAGGCCTATGTGTATGATTTGTGTTTACTGGTGTATATGAGTCAAATCGTCAGTTTTGGCTCCCAACAGGCAGCTCGGAACAGCATCACATACTGTGTTGAAGGAGAACGTACGATTGAATGAGGCACTGAATTATCATGTGAAAGAGGCGAAGGAACTGAAAAGGATAAATGTAGCCTTGACAGAGAAGAATGCGTCCCTTGCTCTCTTGAAGGTGATAATGCTTGCAGAAAATCAGGAATTTTAAGGCAAGACGTAAAAATGTAAAATGTTCACTAATAGATATACTTCATTAATCACAGTGTATTAGGACAATTGTTTTGTATTAGCCTACATGTTTCTGAAATGTTGAAATATGTGGATGATCTTTTCTGGAACAGAATCTTAACATTGGACCAAGCCACATTAAAACTTTTGGTTCATTCTGTTAACATATCAGAGTTAAAGGGTTTTACAGAAGGGATCTATTTTGATCACTTCATAAATCACAAAAATACTGTCAACAGCCAGAAAGAAAACATTGGCCACTACATCAATTAGGAATAAAATGTTTTGTAATCAGGTGAATTATAAATGAACAAATCCTTTAAAAACCTTCAGAATATCCACCTTTTCCCTAATGAGCCTTCTGCATTTTAGATTATTAGAGGCACTTCCGACTGCATTTAAAATAATAATAGTCCTTATCCGTCAGTTTGACTGAATGAGCTGTAAAATTTCCTTCATGTTCTATTATATACGTACGTGTTATATAATAACGTAACACTTTGTATTTTAATATGACAGCTCTTTTCAATCACTGAATTCTTTTCTACTGATTTTTTCCCTTTGTATTCTACTGTATCAGTATGGAAAAGGACAACATATACTGTACATTTGTGGTCTACTCTCCTGATTTAATTTACGATATGTATCCCATGAATAAGTCACTGCAAAGCACTAAGAATCTCTTGTTTTCTCCTCAAATCCTGACATCTCTTTCCAGGTTTGTTTTCACACGGATGCTTTAAAATGTAATAGTCTCCCCTTTTCACTTCTAATCTCTATTAGCAGTGTTTACTGGAATGTTTCTAAAGCAGGTAAATCTGTCAAAATGATGGCATTCACTTTGAAATATTATCTCTCAGTGTTTCAGTTAATGCACATTTTTGATTAAGGCAACGTGCAATACAGACATATATTACAACAGTGATATTTAACACGTCCGTATTGCTGCGGAAATAATCTATCTTATGGTATGTTGTAGTAATTAATGCTTTTAAACTTTTAAATTTCCTTTTAATGTTCGATGGTTGAAGAGTGAGTAGAATAATGTCATGTCATTGTACCCAGTTTTTGAAAATGCTTATTATTGCGTTCATAGAGCGAACCTTTCGCATATTGTTTACAGTTTAATGTAAGTTACTCCCATAATTCACGCAAAGCGACATAGGAAAAAGGAGGATAGATAGGAATAAGACTGGAAAGTTTGGTGTTTTTGTTTATTTACTTAATAATTTCAAGGCAATTGGTTTCCTCAATTTTTTTTAAGTTAAATCAACTGATCACTTTTTACAGTGAAGCAAAATCTCCAAATTGACTAGTGCATGAAATAAAAATGGTTTTCCATGTACTCACTTAATAATGTTGGGTTAAAAATAACCCAAATATATTAAAAATGACCCAACATTTTTTTGTTGTTGAAAATAACCCAACATAGTGACCCAATATTTGTAACCCAAGTTAAAAAAACAATGCCAATGTTTTTTTTACTGTGACAGTGTCTTGCCTTGAGTATTTCATTAAAGCATATGCTTAATAAAACCAAAGTACATTTTAACTAAGCTGGCTTGCAGAGATGTGCTCATGTTTGCCATTGTTTTGAGCACATGGCGTATGTCCAGTGATGACTCTATAACTGATTGATTCTGCAGGAGACGCATGAACTGATGAGAAAGGAAGGCAATTCCCAGTTAAAGTCCCAACAAAATGAGACCTCTGAGCTAAGGGCTAAATTGGTCACACTCGAGCAAGCTCTGGGCATCATGTCTGGGGAGTTTGAGCAGGAGAAAGAAGAGGTGGAACGGCGTGCCATGGTAAGCGCGCAGGCCAACGGCACAGACCTTGAGAAGTTGGAAATGCTTCTAGCTGTTCGAGAGAAAGAGCTGGGCCAAGTGAAACAGCTGGCGCAAAGCATCATAGAGCAGCGTAAAGAACTCGAGCTCTTCTTTCACAAAGCTCTTGACCACGTAAGGAAGGAAATAAGAACACAACAACAGCACTACAGGTAGAAAACGAAACGATGCATGCTCTGTGAAATATTCTCAATTTTAAAGATTCATCTTCACATTTGGAGGTGATTCCCGTATTTGAAGATGATCTTGTATGTGTAGACAGGGTGCTCTGAAGACATATCGCTGGAGAATGAATGAGGCACGGGCTGGAAGGTTGGTATACCCTCGTATACGGACCTTCTCTAATGCCCCACACAGCACCAATGATGTCCAGGCTGACCTGGAAGAGGCTGACAAATGGTGTGAGAGTTTTTGCACAGAATTTCTAACCACTCTTCATTTGCATCTCTAATTAAGATGACAATGAAAATGCTATGGTGTCATTTCAGGAGGAACTTGAAAAGCTCCAGTGTGGATATTTCTGATCTAACATGGGAGCAGAAAGAGAGACTGCTCAATCTGCTTTTTGCTAAATTGAATGGACGAAAAATAAGGTAAACGGTTTACAAATTATAATTTGTTATAATAATTGTAAAATTTTACTTCAGAAATAATATATATACTTTAAAGTTTTTTGTGTATAGAATTGAAAACTTCAAATGAATGAAATTATTGAGTTAATGAAAAAATCATTGTGGATTAGTTTTTTTTTGTAATGTTAATAGATATAGAATAAACATTTATTTTAAATTTATTGTTCACTAAAATATTGCTTTTCAGTTTTTTTTGTTGCTTTTTTTATGATTTGTACTTTATTGATTTTCTTATTTGCAAACAAAACAAGAAATTATATAAACAATTTGACATATAACCAAACCACTAAATCCAAAATGTACATAAAACAAAATAGTTAATCAATAAATTGTACCAATATAAATAATAAGTGAATATATAAATGAATAAAAACAAAAACAACAACAACAATAAAGAAAAAATAAATAAATAAATAAATGGTGGACAGTGTTGTTGCCAGCACCATAATTACCACTGTATGCTAAATCATATTTACCATGACCATTATTTTATTTTCATCTCACCACACTACTAACTGCGGGTTACAGAAATGCAAATCCCCCCCCCCCCCCATTTATCAAAATAAATATCCTCCCATGCAGACTATATGAGAGTTTTTCAAGGGCTTCATTTGTATTTTTGTATTTTTAAATATTAATATTAAAATTAAGAACAGAGAAAGTCATTAATTGCACACTGGGCCTGAATGAGTTAAAAGGGATTTGGATATTATATTATGTCCTTTAGGCTAGAAAACATTATCTTGAAATGACAGTAAATAAAAAATATATTATTGTTCTTTTAGCTTTTTAGCACTGCCATGCTGTCACCCAATGTAATTGCAACTTGATTTCAGATTTCAATTACCTCAGGCCTGGATTTCTTTGCATTTCACAAGTTCCTTTTGAGGCAGTTCTGGGTCCCGATCATTTCAACAGTGTCCTGGGATATGTTGCGACAGACAACACAGTGCTACGTGGCTTTCATGGTTGTCGCTACAATAAAAAATATTTTTCTTGTTTTTCTTTACCGACTGACAGGAAACCAGCCCATCCTCCTGCTCTATCAACATCTTCCTCAGTGAAGATCCAGGTTAGCAGTGATGCAGGGTAAGGGTCCAGCACTGTAATTAATTGTTATATGTTTTTTGTGTGTGAAGAATAATTATACTGCTATTTTGTCTTTTATAATGTTCCTATTCAAAATTAAAGTCAAACAATGTTTTCTTTACAGGTTTACCGACGAGAAACATAGCCTGACCTTTATAACCCAGATGCCAATGGCAAATGTAACCTCTGAACCATGTGTCCTACCAGCCCTCAAGAGCACATGACTGCATAACTTTTCATACAGAATTATATTCAAATATTTCCACACTATAAATTTCATTTCAGTATAATGAAATTCCCTGTGGTAAAATCTCAATAATATCACAACCACATTGTTCTATTAGTTTCAGTCTGCAGTAATTTATGGTATTTGTTCTCTTCTCATTATTGCAGTCTGTAACTATTGTTTGCTTTTCTTAATTGTTTATATCTATCACGTTTCTATATTATTAGTTTTCTTTTTCTTTTTTTCTTTGTCCTTGTAAAGTGACATTGAATGAAAGATATAAATAAAATGTAGAACGTTTTAATGTCAAATTAAAATAATTATTCCATAAAAAAATAAAATGGTCTGTATTTAATTATATCTTACACCAGCCTCTGTTATGTAAATCTTTATGTTCTCTCTGATGTTATTGTGCCTTGTAAAGTTCAAACCACCTACAACTTTTTAGTGTGGGAAAAATATCGTATTCAGATATTTGCATTAAACATTTCCATGTCTCCTAGTTTTGTGTTCTACATTGTAGGACGCTAGGTCGACATTCGACAACCTCCTGTATACGCGTGAATGTGTTGCAGGGGGCGCGCTTGGGAACTCGGTTTGCTTTTTTACTGCGTCTTCCATTTGTAGCAGCAGGGAGAGACCATAGGGAGAGACGCAGACGGGATAGTGCTCGAAACTACAGTGACCCCGGAACCGAGCAACTTCCGAACAGTCACATTCCAAGAGCATTTGGAGCCGCTGGAATGAACTAAACACAACGGAGCGGTTCGTTATTGAGTATTCGCGTGCACGGTCGACTTTATCGGTTGGTTACTTTCCATTTTTGATTGTTGCAGGAAAACTCAACCACCTCGAATCACAAGCAGGCAAGCCAGGGAAAGCAGAAGTCTCAAGTCGCCTCGGGTGCTCGTTCTGCAGGCATGTCGCAGACAGAAAGACCCACTTTCTATCGACAGGAGGTCAACAAGACGATATGGGAAGTCCCTTTGCGATATCAGAACTTGTCTCCCGTCGGTTCTGGTGCATACGGAACTGTTTGGTAAATATTTATCTGTTGTTTCTATGGCGGAACGATGTGTCCCATTCATTCTTACGGGCCCGTACAGCATTGCTCTGCGTTAGCAAACTTGCTAATAAGACCAAAGTCCGCGGCTTGTTATGCTAAAGGGACTGCTAGTCATAAAACACTGGTTTAAAGTTATTGTAGTGTTGCAAAGTGTTCTAACTTGGGTGATTACGCTTCATAAACATTTAAAGTCTCGTATGTTTGAAATGCCACCCCGCGTGCTTGCACGCATGCCACTTCAGTTTGTGAAGTGAAGCTTTGCGGTGGACGGGTAAACGTGATGCACGATGTGGTACGTTAAAATTGTTGCAAGTCGAAGAGATGAACTCGATAAACTGCAAAGGTGTTTATCTGGTTAACTGTGGTCATTGTTTATGATATAGAACCACGATTTTCTTTATTCGCCCTACTTAGTGGTGTAGGTCTTAATGAGGACATCTGGTGGGGTCTGTCCTGAATGAGGTCACCCCATGACTAGTCTGTCTTAACCAAGGGATCAGCCGCTTTTGGGTACCTTATAAGTTAACTCGATAGGTTTTTGAAACGCAACCGATGAGTCAGAGCTGCGTGTAATTTCACGATTGTTGTCAGTGTTTCATGCCACTTAATTTTATCGTTTGCTTGTAGTAACACCCAGGATGAGGTGAAGAAAACCCCATAGGGCTTGTCGTATTGTTATCTTAATCTCGTGATTGATTCGTCTAAAATGTTGCTCGTTTGGTTTAGTTGCGATTAGGAAGTTTGTTGGTGGTTCTGTGCTGATGTTTCCTGACACATCTTAATTTATGATTCACTTAAAGGTGCGCTCAGTAATTTGTATTAACAAAGCATTATAGGCAAATAAATAAATCAATCACACTTTTTTAGAAATATCATTAATTACATTTACACGCAAATATGCAATCTGAATGCTATGTAGAGCATGTTGACATACCATGACTAACATAACATGACATGCAATCGACTGAAAAACGAAAAGAAACAAAAACCAACAGCTCAAACCGTGTTATTAAGATGCATAAGAGTGAGCTAAACATAAACAATAACTTACAGGGTGCACCTTTTAAAGGGATACTATTAATTTACCCCAACATTCTGTCATTTATTCACCCTTGTGTTGTTCTAAACCTGTATGAATTTCTTTCTTGTGCTGAACACAAAAGTAGATATTTTGAAGAATGTTGGTAACCATACAGTTTAGTCTCCATTGACTTCCATATTGTTTCTGTTTTACTTCTTTCTTTTTTTTCTATTCTGTGGAAGTCAATGGGGACCAGAAGCTGTTTGGTTACTCACATTCTTCAAAATATCTTATTTTGTGTTCAACGGAAGAAAGAGGTTTAGAACAACTTTAGGCTGACTAATTAATGGCATCATTTTCTTTTTTGGGTGTACTATCCCTTTAAGGCTAAACTTTGTTATTTCTGCAGCTGCACCTGAAAGTGTGTTAAGTGCAACTAATAGCCAATCACACGTAACATGGAGAGCGTCAATTTGATTCACCTCTCGGGAGAGAGCCGCGCAATTCACTTTTCTGCTGAAGATTAAGAGATCATTATGACAAAAATATCATGAAATTAAATTTGTTTACATGGCAGAAAAAATCATATCAATAAAACCTCCTCCAGAGCAGGTTACCCGTGTAGCACAAGTTACCATGGCAATGAAACCTTATAAAAACCAATCCACCTTCTTAAGCCCAAAAAAGTAAGTTTGCTCAAACTAATCTTGAACTTACATGGATAGAAACTGAAACCGGCTTTGTGCAACAGGCCACAGGTGCTCAAACAAGCACTGCAGGGTTTTGAAACCAACACACTGTTTTTAGGAAAATCAACAAAAATAGTTTACTTGTAGTGGTCTTTGTATATTAATGTGGAATTAGAGAATTTTTTTTACTTTGCAAAAAAATGCTCATTTCATCTTAGGGGGCTTTCACACTGGCAGTTTAGTTCGGAACGGGGAACGGTTTGCATGAAAAATCGCTAATGTGAATGCTGTCATGGGACCCGGGTGCACACTGGGGAACCGAACCCGAGACGACCTGGAGGAGGTGGTCTGAGTTCGGTTGCTCCCGAACCGTGCCGCGGCTCGTGTGAATGTGCAAGCAACACGGACTCGGGTGCGCACTTGTTCAGGAAGTAAAGTGAACTGTGCATGCGTTTTAGCTGATTGTGATGCATTTAGTTAAACAACACACATGTAAGGGATGATAGTGTTGTTGATTTACCTTGGATACACTGAGCCTGCATTGTATTTGCGCATATCGCGTGGAATCATGGCAACACATTTTGAAATCCACTGTCTCCTCAAAAGAGTCAGTTTGCAAGCAGCAGAAAGGCAGCTTATGTGACCAACACAAACAGTAATCCTGTATTGGTCACTCAACTGCGCATAATAGCACAGAATTAATAATAAACACAATATATTGACCCACGTTCTGTTTTCTATCATGCGACGTGCACGTTTGCGATGACGTAAGATGCACGCAAACGGACCAGGGTTCGATAGAATCAAGTTGAGTGTGAAACCAGACCAACACTGCGGGGGGCGCCGGGAACAATCGCGCTCCGGCTCGGACCGCAGCAAACGAGCCCAGTGGAAAAGCCACCTTAAATTGTTGTGATCAGAAACATGCTGATCATGACAGAAAGTTTTATTGAGGAAATGCGATCTTGTTTTATCTAGTCATATTTGTGCACATCTAAAGAGTTCTTTTGTTTCTTCCTTAAACTCAAAACAAGTGTTACCTCACTCTTTAATGTTTGCAAATGATTTTCAGAAAGGTCTCGGTCTCTTAAACAGACAGGTGTTTGAAGGCCAGGCTCATTTTCTAAATTACTCCTCAGTGTAGACAGGTTGTTTATGCACCCAAGTGACTGTTAGAAATTGCGATGCTAGGCAACCGTGCTATCTAGATTATGTTTCATGGGCCCCCTTATTGTGTCTGTGTAATTGAATATCTGATGAACAGATTGCACTGGGATTGAAGTGCCAGGCTCATCTCTCAGCCTGTGCAGTGTATTCGAAAAAGCGGAGCCAAGAGATTTTCTTTGATAAGATCAATCAGGTCTCTCCGTCAAGTTGTGCATATAAAATATCCTTTGTGTCTTGAAAGGTTGTATCATTCATTACCTTCACTGTTAGGCCTACTACCTAGCACGTGGTGCTGGTCAGTGTCTGTGATTAAACACTAAACAGTTATTATATTTTATGATTGGTTGCAATAGGTACGTTTTACCCTTTAGTTCTGTCTGTAAACATCGGTGGTTTCTTACATGAGGAAGTGAGAATCTGACCAGCTTTTGTTTCAGTCTGAAATGTATGGCAAGTTAATTCATTGCTGATTATTACTTCCAACCATCTTTAACTTTGGTCCTGTTGTAGCATGTTGGCATTTCAGTTGTGCAACAAAGTGTGACGGCATGCTTGAATCATGTCCTTCTGTTTTTCTCAGCTCTGCATATGATGAAAAGTCAGGATTGAAGGTCGCCGTGAAGAAACTGTCAAGGCCATTTCAGTCCATCATCCATGCCAAGAGGACCTACAGGGAATTGCGGCTACTCAAGCATATGAAACATGAGAATGTGAGTTTGGATCCCTGGTATTATCAAACTGACAAGGCTAATATGCAGAGTAACGGTTGGTAATCCTAATAGTTAAAGGCTTAGTTCATCCAAATATATAATATGCATCCCTTTGTTGCCCCCCAAAGAAAACGTACAATTTTAATTAAACATGTATTAAATTAAACAACATACTACTCTCAGTAATTTTTGTTTTGGAAAAGTTCAACAAAATTAGGGCTATGGCTGTGACAGTTTTATAGTGTTGTAGTCAAGACCACCTAACCCAAGACAAGACCAGAGTGTATCGCGACCGAGACAAGATCAAGACTTTTAGGGGCCGAGACCAAGACCAGCGCCCCACACTACATGACACAAACAAAATGTGAAACATGATCAAAAGAGCTTCTCAAATTGATCTGAAAGATCCACATTCCCATAAAAACACATTGCCTAGCACAATTCACACCCACTGGTAATTCAGGAAAAAAAATTATCCAAATGCTCCACATGAAACTATGGTCTTCCAACCTTTTACCATTGTGTCGATTTATTTTTATTAATATCTGCCAGGGAGAGAGAGCAAGACAGCGCTTAGGAGACGGTGAAGCCTTCATACTTTCACCTGGCTCTGAAGAGGAAGAGAAAGAGCGTGCGCGAGGGGGAGAGGGGCGGGGGAGTGTTGCGGAAATGGAGTCGTTTTATTGGTTGGCGCCTAGCCAATGAAATCGGACTTGTATTGTACGCGATGATGTCACGAAACCCGTGTCCTCAGGGACGCTCTGTCTGAAACGCTATCATGGCTTAATGCATTAGACTGATATTAAAATTTAAAAAATGATATTATCAAACTCAGTGATCCAAAATTCAGTAAACGCCATACTAATAATGCATATTATGTACAGGAAAGCCCAGAATATGACGAAAGAAAGCAAATTTGTGTTCAGTGCAAATAAACCTACTGTCTGTGTTTTATTAATAATGTATAATGAATTGTGTATGTTTATTTATTCTTTATAACTGTTGGTCCATTAAAGGATTAGTTCACTTTTAAAAAAACTTTTGCTGATAATTTACTCACCCCCATGTCATTCAAGATGTCCATGTCTTTCTTCAGTCGAAAAGAAATTAAGGTTTTTGATGAAAACATATGATGATTTTTCTCCATATAATGGACTTCAATGGGTACCAAACTGTTCAAGGAAAAATTTGAGTTTCAGGGCAGCTTACCAGACGATAAACGATACCAGACGATGAATAAGGGTCTTATCTAGCGAAACGATCGGTCATTTAAAAAATAAATAAAAAAGTTTAAGTTTTATAAGCACAAATGCTCGCCTTGCTCTGTTCTGTGATGCGCGTTAGTGACTCACGTAATACGCAATTACGTTCAAACGTCACGCTTGACGTACCGAGTCACTGTTTACAAATGTAAGGAAAGAGGACCATATACATATTCAAATGTCTTTCTGTCAGTTTATCGTTTAAATGCCAATTTCGTGTGCGTATCCTGTGTGTTTTAATATTAAAAAGGCTAAAAGAACATTTTCGTCAGGACAGAAGCGTGACCTTTTCAACGTAATTGCGTATTACGTGACGTCACCAACGCGCATCACAGAACAGAGCAAGGCGAGCATTTGTGCTTATAAAACTTAAACCTTTTTATTTATTTTTGAAATAACCGATCGTTTCGCTTGATAAGACCCTTATTCATCGTCTGGTGTCGTTTATCGTCTGGTAAGCACTGAAACTCTCCATTTGGTTCCCAATAAAGTCCATTATATGGAGAAAAATCCAGGAATGTTTTCATCAAAAACCTTCATTTCTTTTCGACTGAAGAAAGAAAGACATGGACATCTTGGATGACATGGGGGTGAGTAAATTATCAGCAAAAGTTTTTTTAAAAGTGAACTAATCCTAATCCTCACTAAGCCTAAAAAAAAGTACATACTGCGTTAGAATAAAGTGAGAAGGGTCATAGCACTTTCACATTTTTGTCCTATTGTTAGTTTAACTGCTTCTATTGTTCTCATGCGTAAGTCGCTTTGGATAAAAGCGTCTGCTAAATGAATAAATGTATATGTAAATTAAGTGCTTTCTTGGTTTTCTATGGAAGGAAAATGCTTAACGTACAATTAAACGCTTTAAAAAAGCAAATAAAAAGCTCATCTGCTTTCCTGTACATAGTATGCATTATTAGTATGGTGTTTACTGAATTTTGGATCACTGAGTTTGATAAAATAATTTTTTTATTTTAATATCAGTCTAACGTCCCTGAGGACGCGGGTTTCGTGACATCATCGCGTACAATACAAGTCCGATTTCATTGGCTAGGCGCCAACCAATAAAACAACTCCCATTTCCACAACACTCCCCCGCCCCTCTCCCCCTCTCGCCTCTTTTGCACCTTATATATCACGAAAAGAGTAGCAAAAGTCAAGGTGCGAAATTTGCACTTGCAGTGACAGATTTGAGAAGTTGCAAGTGCCAGTTTGAAGTTGTACTGGGAATTTGAATGTCAGAAGAAGAGCAAATTTGTATTACAAGTTTGTGTCTGTCATTGTATCTTTGTGAATGGCATTTTACACATTTGTGACTAACGTTACTTGTCGGCAGCTTTAAATTCAGAATACAGGTTTGTGACTATAGTCTGCGAGTGCAAATCTCAGCGTTCAAGTTCAGATTTTTATTTTACAGGTTTTCACATCGGAGTTGTGTGTGTAAATGTTCGCGTACAAATACGAATATTTATTGTACAAGTTCTCAAATTCACATCTACGTGCTCTCGAGTTTAGCTACTAATTTACCTTCATAGTTAATTGACAGATCCACGCATTCGTTCTTAAAGTGACAGCAGCCGTAAATCTGCTGCCATCTGTCATTAATGTCAATTAAAACAACATTAGAAAATCTCTCGCTGCTCGTCTAGACTGAATAACTTTTGTAACTTTAAGAATTAATGTATATTTAATTTACACTTTTTACATTTAATTAAACTTTTTTTAGTATTTCTTATTTCAAGTGCTTGAAGTTTTTCAGCTAGGTCTATTTTATGTGTCTTTGTTCTATTGTCATTTGATTTCCTATATGCTTGTAATTAGTTTCTTATTTTATCACTAACTGTTTACTTTATTTTAATTTAATTTGGGGTATTCTGTCTGACAGGGAATTCTAGAACTTACCCTTTGGTAATTCTAGGTTTCCCTGTCAGGTTATGCAATAAAATCGTAATGCAATACTGTACATGCAGTACTAAATGATCCTGATTTGTATTCTTTGCACTTTGTGCTTGTAGGTGATCGGCCTGCTGGATGTTTTCACACCTGCCACCTCCCTGGAGGAGTTTAATGATGTGTAAGTCAGACAATTTCTTCCTCTGAGATGTTATTCACTGGTTTGATGAAAATTGTTTTATTCTTCTTCTTTAGTTTTGAATAAGACTTTACTTCATGTAAGTGTTAATTAAACTAGAGAAAATAGTCTTGTGAGCTAGCTCAGAGGATGAGGGCACCACAGGCCACACAAATGTTATAATTAAAACAGACAACTTTTCTTTTAAATTGTAATAATATTTCACAATATTACTGTTTTTACTGCATTTTTTATCAAATAAATTCAGCCTTGGCTAGCATAAGAGACATCTATCAAACTTAAAGCAGACGGGTGGGCAAAATGAAGTGGCTGCAGAATGTCAAAAATAGAACGAGTCCATCACTGAAGGTGTAAAATGGAACACTATTAGATGCTTCCTGTACAGCTGTTGATTATAATTAGAGCGATTAAAGGACATTTTTTTTATACAATATGCTGTGACGCGTTCTTTAGTATGGCTTTATTACAATCACTCCTGCGTGTTTAGTCCTAATATCTCATACACTGAACAGAATAAGGCATAATTTATTTTGCGCTCTTTGTTAGGTGATTATAAGCATGTTTTCAGGCTCTCATGGTTTTATGGAGCTTTGGGTTTCCACAGAGACAGAGCTTTTTGTGCTGCCTGGCTCCAGCTTAACAGCCGTAGGTTAGTATGGAATGCTAAGGATACAGCCAGGTTGTAAAAGCAAATGCTGCTGTGACTTAACATCAATTCTGCTGCCAAAAATAGACCTGACGCACACTGATACATGAAGGGCATCCACACTCCTTCCACTACCGAAACTAGCAGAAATGTTTGTGTGGTGCCTTAACTCCAGAGCTCCAGGCTCTTCCAATAAATATATAAATTCTCAGTTGACAGCATGTAAATGCATGTGTTTTTGGTGTCTGAATCAGTTTGCTTTAGCTTTTCATTGCCTCTGTGTGTCATTTACATTTGTTTATTGTCTCTAATCTGTGTTTTTTTCCCCCTAAATCTTTGTGGGGGTGGGATGTATTTGTTGATTTATCTCTAATGCTGAATGTGTCTATTGGGTGGAGAGCGTTTCAGGGATTTAGCATGGCTTATTTTAAGCTCTGCTGTGTGTTGTATCGCAGTGGCTCTGTTTGACCTGCAGCTCCACCCTCTTGCTAAGAGTCAGTGCTTATGTAGACACTGCTGTGCGTTATCGCGAGGTGTTTGTTTGATAGGTTGAAGACTGTAATGAATGCTGATGTCAGTGTGCCTGAATATACTGTGAGAGGCCAGTCAGGTTCAGTGGTCAATACAATTCAGTTTAACATCTTTGATTTAACCATAACATCCTATTTTTTTCAGTTCTATTCATGTGACTTCTTGAGTATGACAGTCCTTCTTTAGTAAAAATGTGTATTTATAATTTTATATATACTACTGTTCGAAAGTTTAGGGTTGGTTAGAGCCAGGCTGCATTTATTAAATAAAAAAAAAAAGTAATAACAATAATAATATAGAAAACAGTTGTGCTGCTTAAATAGTTTTGTGGAAACAATTTATTTCTTTGATGGAATAAAAAAGTAGAATAATCTATTTGATGAATAGAAAGTTCAAAAGAAAAAGCATTTATTTAAATAGAGAAATAAATACAGTGTAAAATATATTAAACTCTGACTAGTGGTGTTGTATTATTGACCTGTTGAAGATTCTATGAATGTCCAAAAATAAATTATTCAAGAATTATTTATTTACTATTGTAAGGAAAAAAATATTGTGAAATATTACTGATATCACTGTCCCAACAGTAAACCTAAAAATATGTGCAAGCAGCTACCCCAGTATATTTACAGGACAACTGATCCAGTGGAACATCTTGATGTTGACATTTGTTGTTCAGCTTCATGGCCAAAATTTGTGTTAAGTTGAGTCTTCCCTCAAAGTGAAAACAATTAGCGCATTTTGTCAGAGGAGAAGTACATGTTCCCTACATTTCAAGTTTTGCAGTCACTCCTTCCACCAGGTTAAATACAGTTGGCAGGTGAATAACATTCTTCTTGTGTTCTGATTTGCAGGTACCTGGTGACTCATCTTATGGGCGCTGACCTAAATAATATTGTGAAATGTCAGAAGCTGACCGATGATCATGTTCAGTTCCTTATTTACCAGATCCTGCGAGGGTTGAAGGTGAAACTGCACTTTTCCATCCCATAACGAATACAAACAGGAATCTCAGCTATTAAAGCTGATGTAAATGAGATGTATTATTTCCAGCACAATGTTTGTAATAGTATCTAGACGTTTATTTGACCTATTTTTTTGTGTAAACCTTACAGCTGGAATTGTATTATCTCACATTACTTTCCCCCCCTCTTTTTCTTTTAATTTTACCAGTACATCCATTCGGCTGACATAATTCACAGGGTAAGTGCTCACTCGGGTATATGAGAAATGGCCTGCAGGCTATTTTCATTCAAAAAATTAAGTGTATGTTGCCCCATGGAGCCAATTCTCCCTGTCATCACGTGTTACATGCTCAGGCCTGCTTTTGTGTAAAGACTAAAACTAGAAATTGCTATAAATTAGTTTAGTCTTAAAGAAATAGTCTGTTATTTTCAGCCTGATATCTGTGTACAGCATCTTTTCCATGCTGTCGATTACCACAGAAAATAATTGACTCGTTCCTACTTTAGTAATAAAGAATGACATTTTGTTTTGCAATTACAAGCCTGGCAGGAAATTGTGCAGTTACATCGGTAATATGAAGTTTATTTACTTAGAAAAGTAGTCCAAATTGAAAAGATTTTGACTTCTTTACAGCTCAAATAACTTGTTTTTAATTTAATTACAATAATTCAGTATTCAATTTTATGAAGTCATATTGTTTTAATAAAAATAGGCATTTTTTGTTTGTATGAACTGAGCGAAAAGTTGAATTGAAATGCTAACAGATGTCACATTTAATTAATAAATAGCTGCAAATATTCAATTAAAATGTTTGTTAAATGGTATAAGGAGACAGTGAAGTAATATCCAATAATCGTTTAACAGGACTTGAAACCCAGTAATCTGGCAGTAAATGAAGACTGTGAACTTAAGGTTAGTCTTTCATATTTTTTCATAGTTGTTATACATTTTTTTTGTAATACTTTAATTGTTATTAAGATGTATTTTCTTTTTGTATCTCAGATCCTTGACTTTGGTCTGGCTCGACACACAGATGATGAGATGACAGGATATGTGGCCACAAGGTGGTACCGCGCCCCAGAGATCATGCTCAACTGGATGCACTACAACATGACAGGTAACACAACTACACCCAGGCTTTTTAGAACCAGATGGTGTACTCTACCGTTCAAAAGTTGGATATAACTTGTTTTTAAAACAAGGCTCACCACGGCTCCATTTATTTGATCAAAATACAGTAAGACTTTTAATTTGTAATAATATTTCACACAATATAGCAGTTTTCTATTTTAATAGAAGTGTAATTTATACCTGTGATGGCAAAGCTGATTTACTCCAGCCTTCAGTGTCACATGATCCTTCAAAAATGATTATAATATGCTGAATTAGTGCTCAAGAAACATTTCTTCTTATGACCAATGTTGAAAACTAGCCTTGCTAACGTCAGACCTCGTCTCATTGAGACGTGGTCTGGGAACCACATGTTCATTTTCTCGTATTTGAGGCGTGGTTTACGAATGCCCAGAGCTGCTTATTGGGTGTTAGAAATGTCTATTATAAAATGCGCCTGTACGTAGCTCATAGCCAATCGTTTCAATTATACCAGATGATGTATGTAGAGCAACAGAAAAGTTACTCTTTTTTTTTTTTTCTAAATAAACTTTGGTTCTTAATTACTTAGAACAATATCTAAGGCTGCATCGAAAGGTAACTTAGCGTCTGCTGCCATGTTGGATCCATAGATATAAACAAACTGCTTCGGTTTGTCGAATAGACGTCGTCATCGTCTTGCTGCTCCCTTCCCCTTCTGTGATTGGTCCCCTCGCTGAGGTGAAAATCTGGTCCATGGAATCTAGGCTGCCTAGCAACGTGAATAAAATCGTGCTGCACGCAAGGCAGCATGGGAAGACCCAGGCTAGTTGAAAACAGCTTGAACAGCTTAAGGCCGGAGACACACTGGCTGCGTGGCGTGAGCGTGGCGTTTCTGTTGCGTGTCAGCTGCGTGGCGGCTGTGTCGCAATTTCTGTGTCTTTGCACACCAGAAGCGTGTCTGACGCGGCGCTGCTGACACGCATCACCCTTGTTCAACGTATGGGAGAGAGTTGTGGAAGCCCTATACTTCGTGTTAAGCATAAATATAAAGCCTACTGATAAAGACACTGTCAGCACAGCAGTATTGGCAGCAAAATAGACTACAGAATATTTCGTTCTGTCTTGACAGGTGCAATATTTGAAAATTGGTAATTAGGCCTATTTATTTATTTATTTTTAAATTAGGACTATATTCATATCTGAATTTGTCAAAAATGTAATTTATTAATATGTATTCGTGTACAAAATAACATATAAACATCTTTTCCCATTCTATTTTGCCTGGAAACGCTTCCAACACGCTTGCGTGTCGCGTGAAAAATAGGCGTCGGTTCTATTTCTAGCATGCACGCGTTTTCCGCGCGGCTCATGCCGCGCCTGAGACGCGCGTGTCACGCAGGCAGTGTGCAAGCTCTAACCTGTTAACATGGGAGCCGAAATAAAAACGGACACGCCACGCAGCTGAGACGCGCACGCCACGCAGCCAGTGTGTCTCAGGCCTAATAGTTTGTCAAATTTGCCCCTTTTTGGGTGTGAGCAAAAACGTGTCGTTTTTGTGTGTCCCTTTCTTGGTTGGTAGATGCACCGGGGACCTGATTATAGCACTTAAACACGGAAAAAGTCATATTTTCATGATTAATATTTTTGTGGAAATCGTGATAATTTTTTTTTTTTTTTCTGGATTCCTTGGTAAATAGAAAGTTCAAAAGAAAAGCATTTATTTGAAAAATAAATATTTTGTATACATTTTTTTAAAATTCAGTTTAATGCATCCTTCATTCTTAAAAATAGAGGTTCTGTAGTGGCAAGTTCATTGGCATTAACATCCATAAAACTTTTCCATTGCACAAAAGGTTCTTTACAGTAGAACTTCTTTACAGAAGTTTCTTTAGATTTTTTTTAATGTTCTTCATACTAAGAAAAAAAAGGTCTTGGCATCACTGCAAAAACACACTCTTTACGCAGTGTTGCTGAATAGTGTTCATTTCTTCACACAAAAAAAATCGTAATGACCCCAAACTTTTGAACGGTAATGTAGACTACTCCCAGAACAAGCTAACTGACCTGTGCAAACCAACCAGATCTTGATGTCTTAGGGTTTACTGAAATGTCTTCTGAAGATTGTGGCAGTTGATCTATGCTATATTTTCAGCCCTCTGTTACGAGAGCTGGGTCAGGAGCAGGACACAAGAGTGGGAACATGTGTGCAAGCCTCTCCACTAATGTTGTTTCTTGATTTCTTTTCAGTGGACATTTGGTCAGTGGGCTGCATCATGGCTGAGCTGTTGACGGGCAGGACTCTGTTCCCTGGCACAGACCGTATCCTTTTCCTCTCGTTTACCCCTCATTGACCTGCAGAATGTTCTCTGTAAATTGCACCACGGCTCAAAGCCAGAAACATCCCAGATTTAGTGGGGTTTTTTAAGTGTATTTTGCTCTCATTACTGATTTAAATGTAAACAAATTTTGGATACATGTTTTTTAACACCACATTACAATCTTTTCTCTTTCTCTTTCTCGTTGTCTATATTCCTGTCCTTGCAGTGTGCTGTCTGCCTCTTCTTTCTTACACTGACCTTTTGTCCCTTTCACTTAAGCTCTGTTTTCAAGCTGTGCCCCAAGACGCAACAGTGATTTGAAGGATATATGATCCATCGTTATGAGAATGCAATAAACTCCCTGCAGGAAATGACATGCCTCTCTCTTTCTCACTCTCATTTCACTCTCATTTTTTATTTCCAATGACAAATGTTGTTCACATTTCTGCACTTTCAGCATGTTTTCCCCCTGGCTTTGCATATTTGACACGCTGTACCTTGAACGGCTGCCACTCTTAATGCTTCTGGCTCCATACCCCATGGAACAGAAATACTTGCCAAATATTTCCCCCCTCTTACAGGCAGAGCACACCTGTGTGGCTACTTCTGTCATGCTTTTGCTGGGCAAGCTGAAAATATTCAACCTGTGCTATTTTTATAAGCTTGCTCATCTTTCCACAGATGTGACCAAAGCTTCTTTGCTTTCCTGTTCTTTAAGTACACATGAAACCGAAATGAGCGTTTCCTGCTTTGTGGCGTGTTCCTTGTTGAGCCACACTAGTTTTCCTTCATCTTGTTTTACTAGACATCGATCAGTTGAAGCTTATTATGCTTCTGGTTGGAACTCCAGGACCTGAGCTGTTAATGAAAATATCATCGGAGTCTGTGAGTTTAATATATTTAGGGAGAGTGCACCTGCTAAAATGCCTGTGTGTTGATTTTCAAAGTAGAAAATCCATATTTAGCTGGCAGCTGTGTTTTGAAACAGCTTTTTGTCTGGTCCTGGCTGGACATACACTAACAGTCAAAAGTTTGGGGTCGGTACAATTTTTAAATGTAAGTCTCTTATGCTCACCAAGGCTGCATTTGTTCGAACAAAATACAGTGATATTGTGAAGTATTATTACAATTTAAAAATAATTTTTATATTGAAATATATTTTCATTTTTAGCAGCCATTTTGGAAGACCTTTGAAAGAGATTTCTTTTCACAGTTGAAAACTGCTGCTTAATATTTTTGATGAAATCGTAATACAATTTGTATTTCAGAATTCTTTGTTAAAAAGTTCTCGAAGTTAAAAATACCTTTGTTTTAAGTATATTTTTTGTAGTACTATTAATATCTTTAGTGTCACTTGTTCAATTTAATGAATCCTCCCTGAACAAATGTGCTAATGTCTTTAAATAATAATAATAATTAAACAGTAGCTTGTCTTTAACTGGTGCAAGCTGGGGACCAGCTACAAAACTAGTTACCAGATGGTCATACTATCTTAAATTGATCATGCTAGTTTTTGGAACACGTTGGCTGGTAAACCAGCTAATGATCTGCTTGGACCAGTCTAAGCTGGATTTTCTAACAAGGAATGTGTGTGTTGAGTGTGGCTTTTTTTGACACTGTTAATAATTTTTTTTATTTTCCCATTGCTCTCCTACATTGACTTCACTTGACTGATCTGAGGTTCTGTTTGGGACTGAATCTTGACATCTAAACTGAAATTAACAAGCCTGATTTTTTTTGTCTTCCAGATCTGCTAATGGCAGCTGTATTTCTGAGCAGATTCTAAAACACTTATCAAGCTCTCTTGCTATCTAATGCATGACGTTTCTTCTCTGCTGTAAATGAATGCAATCTGCATGCCAAACTTTTCTTCCTCTTTCTTTTTATCCTGTCCTTTTCCCTAGAGTAGTGGAGAACCACAATATAATGTCCAGATCATTTTTGATAGATATGCATTACACAAAATTTGTGGACTGTGATCTCCTTGACCTGGCCTTCAAAGATATAAACCAGCTTCAACAGATAATGCGACTTACAGGAACTCCACCTACCTCTCTAATAAGCAGGATGCCTAGCCATGAGGTGAGCTCACTGTGGCCCAGCCCCCTGTTTGCAGAATACCCATCATGCCCTTTAATTAGCAGGCCTAATGATGGCTCACATTTAGTAGATTTAAAAAAAAAGTTTATTAGCATTTAATAAAGCAATATCACACATTTAAGAGTGATGTTGTACAGCCCAGGCATTGTTAAACACAGTCATGTTTTATGTAATCACTCCACTCTGGGTTGTCTATTTTCTGGTGAGAGAAATCCTGGTCCGAGTGTTCCTGAAGAAAATACTGTTTCTCTAACTTCAAAAAACTCTTCCACTTACAACGCTACATACTATGTTCCTAAACATCAGAAACGCAGACAAGCAGAGGGATACAAACAACAAAACGTCTCAGTGCTGTTGGACTAAATTCACTCGGCCAATCAAATTGTAATATTCATTAGAACATTTTCAGGTCAGATTGTAAATGTTATTTCATATGGAGAATATAAGGAAAGGTAACAGTGAAGTAAAGCAACGGTTTACACCCAACAAAGTTCCTTCATCTTCTCCACCTTCTCTTCGGGTGACTGCTTGCCGCTGAAGCATCATGCAGTTATTCACTGATGCGGGCTGAAATCACTGTCTGTCATCACCAGCTCAGACCTCTCTGCATACTGAAGCTGTTTGTTTGCTGCATTATTCAAATGGCACTGCATACTAACACCACAATGTTACGATTCACAGGGTTAGCAATCGATGTGCAAAACACAAGCAGTTGTCATGGGGCCTGAGTCAAGAATTACTAAGATTATTATAATAAACATGATTTTATTACCTCTGCTCACGGTTGACCCGTTTCTTTCCACAGGCTCGTACTTATATCAACTCGCTTCCTCAGATGCCCAAGAGGAATTTTGCTGATGTGTTTATTGGGGCTAATCCACAAGGTAAGAGAGGCATGTTTAGACACTGAAATGATTTGTGCCTACCCTACTGTTTAAAAGGATGCATTTATTTGATCAATAATTTAACTAATGTAATTAAAAAAAAGTTATTTATTCCTGTGATGGCAAATCTGAGTTTTAAGCGTGATTACTCCAGTCCTTAACGTCACAAGATCCTTCAGAAATCATTTTAATTTGATTTGGTGCTCAAGAAACATTTCTTATTATGTTAAACAGATGTATCAAATTGTTGATGTATTTTTTATGATATTTTTTTAATAGAAAGTTGAAATATAGAATAGCATTTATTTGAAATGGAAATCTTTTCTAAATGTCACACTGTAACATTAAACATCAGTTTAATGCATCCTTTCTGAATAAAAGTATTAATTTCTTTAAAAATCAATAAAATAACTTTGTGACCTCAAACGTTTAAATGGTAGTGTATATGAAATTGCAGTTTATTTAGTATGTTTAGTATATATTATTGTAAAGTATACATTGTTTAGGTTTAGGAAATAAAAAAGACAATAAAAGAATTCCCTGTTCTTTTGTTGATCTTTGTTGATGGACAATTTGATCAAATTTATAGAAAATATGCTGCCAATATTTAATTTTGATCAAATATTGAATTCTTTGTGTTTTTAGCTGTGGACCTTCTGGAGAAGATGCTAGTTTTGGACACAGATAAGCGCATCACAGCAGCGGAGGCTCTGGCGCATGCATACTTTGCCCAGTACCACGACCCAGATGATGAACCTGAGGCAGAGCCTTTCGACCAGAGTTTTGAGAGCCAAGAGCTTGATATTGAAGAGTGGAAACGTAAGTCAAGTGAAGAGTTTTTGGTGTGTTTATGTGGAAAATGCTAATTAGTACAAGTTAAAAGCGCTTTAAGCTATTTTCAAATTTTTGCTCACTTGCGACACTGAATTAGACTGGCCTAAGACATTTAGGCGATCGTGAACTAGCCTTATTTTAGTATTATTTATTTATATACCGTTATATTATTAAATGAGCTTTTATTTTTTTGTCTTTTTGTTCTGTGCTTTTGTCATTCATTTTGTTATTAGTTTTCATTTAAAAATATTCATATTTTATTTTTTGTTGTAGTTTCAGTTCCGTTTTAATTTATTTCCAGTTTGTAATTTTAGTGCTTGAACTTTTTGTTTAAAGTTTTATCCATCCATCCATCCATAAAATGTTTTCGTTTCAGTTATCGAAAATAACCCTGTTCTGAAAACGTAAAGGAGCCATGCTGGTTCCGTTTTGTTAAAAACATTATTTAGGATGAGCTAGATTTAATACATGTTGCAGTCACATCCTTAATTTTTTGTATTCTGTTTCTCCACAGGTCAAACATATGAGGTGGTGATAAGTTTTGAGCCTTCAGTCTTTGATGGAGATGAAATGGAATCTTGACATTTTCTTCTGGATGGAAATCAAACCAACTGTACTACTTACACAGTAATGGTCTAATTTTGCAGTATTGTGATCAGCCAGTCAGTAGGATATTTGACTTTTCTTCTGCTTTATAAAAAAAAAAAATCTCTCCAAAAGAATAGTCTGATAATAAGCATATCATACAATTATTTTTTAACAGTTTCCTCTGGTCAGTTTAATGATGTTCATGTATGACATTCATGCAAGGCCATTTGTAAATGTAATATCTCCCTGAAGTTTCTTAGTATTTAGTTGTGCTGTTATGTTCTTTCATGTACTATGTATCACATTTGCAGTATATTAAGTTTTTTAAATGTTCAAAAAACATTGTTAATTTAGTTTGTGTTAATATGTATTGTTTCCCAATCAAATAATGAGCATTGTATTTAATGATTACAGTATGATTACTTTATTAATCAGTTTGAAAAAGATGAGATTTGTTGGAGCCTCTTTGGGTATAGCTTGGAAGAAAATGTAAATTGTGGCATTGGGTATTAGTAATATGTTCAGGCTATTTGTAAATATGTCTTTCATAAAGCTTTTGGATTCTGTAGCTGTTTTATTTTTGCCTGATATTCTTCTGTCTGTCTGTCTGTCATTGCTACTGTGAATTGTATGCAATCTGAAAATATGATTTTTGTCTCCAGTAGCTGTTTTTAAAATGCTGTTAACTGAATGTTCAAATATGAAAGTCGAGTAAGATATTTATATACTGTTGAGGTGGTATTTATGAACCTGATAGTCTTCTTTATTACCTACAAATAAAAAAACATTGAATCAAACACACCATTGTTTACTTAAAATAAAGGGCGCTATTTTTCAGAAACTTCTGCTTCCTTGTTTTGATTTGTAGTTTTATGTGAACAATAGAGTATGACATCATTATTGACCTTTTAATTTTCAAAACACCACTTTTTTTTAAAATGCATTTTATTACCAAAGCACCTTTAAAATGGGTTTCCTGGATCTCTTACAAAAATGACCATAGAAACCATAAATTACTCATTTTTACTATGTTTACCATGATGCCTTCTCCCATGGATTTACCTGTGTTTTGTTTTTGTGTTCGATCATCTTTTGGTTAAAATGTGAATGTTTTCGTACTGTTTTTATTTGCGCAAACACATAATAATAAAAAAAAGATGAAAAAAAAAAGATGACAGTACGGAGGACTGTGAACGCGCGGTAGTCAAGATGCGCGTATCCGGGTGCGCGCGCATGCGCAGGGCCACCCAAGCCGCCAACTGAAGGGGCCAACATGGAGAGAAAAGGTAATCTCTTCCTTCACTTTCTCTGAATAATATTTGCCTTATTTTGAGCTATAACGTTTATGCATGAGGCAAGGCGACTAACTTACAATCTGACTCAAATTAGTAGTGCAATATTAAAGCATAAATGCGCATTTTGCCCGTTCTTTGGACGCATGGGTTGGTGTCTTTAGCGTTAGCATTTAGCCGCTCAGTCTGCAGCTGAAGTGAGCTGAATTTATTTTCATCACGCCTCAGAGGCATGTTTTATGGTTGGTTTGTATCGCCTTCACTTAAGCGATTTTACTTTCCTTTGGTTTTAGATAGACGTTACGCGTATGAGTAGGCGCGTGCGCGTATCAGCTGGATGAGAGTTGAAAGGTTTTTTTTTTTTTTGCTGTCGTGGAAACTTCAGGAATTTATTTCCTTCAGCTTAGAGTTTTGCATCTTTGTTCCTGCTGTTATTAAAACTGCATAAAACATTCACGTTATTAAAGATCCACGTCTTGCGACTATATAAAGTTCAGTTCCTGTCACAATGTAAACACCCACCCAGCTGTGTATTGTTTATGTGCATTACATAAGATCGACATCAGCGGTCTGTGTGTCTCATGTATTATTGTCAGGCTATGTTTGGCTGTCATTGACCTTACTGAGTTTAAGGGATTTTTATAAATGGTTTCATTGTCATCTAATGTTTTCTCATGTCATCTCATTTGTGTCACCAGTTCTGGCACTTCAGGCGAGGAAGAAAAGGGCCAAAGCCAAGAAGTCGACCAAGAAGTGAGTTTTGTGCCTTTTCCCCCCCTGCCATTATTTAATTTTTTTATTTGGGTAATAATTTTAATTGGCTGTGTGTACACTGGGTCATGCACAAGTAAAATGTATATTCCATTAAGACATTAGGAACCATAAAATAGACCACAATTCTGTCCATAAAGACTTTTATAAAAATCTTTATTATGTCCTAGAAGTTGCATAGTGTGCTCTTAAACCACTGTTTTGCTCTGATTATTTAGTCTTTTGAACCGTGTTCAAATGACAATAACGCTTAACATTTTGTTAGAATGAAGTCATCTTTTTGTCATGCGCAGTATCAAGTTGTTCTTTCTTGCACTTAAGTTTTTGTGATGATGTAAGACACAGGTGTTGTTCTTGCATAGGTTTAACCAAACATGGATAGATGCAGTCAGTGCAATGCTTCCTAACACTGGCAGACTTTTTACTAATGTTGTATCAACATTATATGTAACAAAAGACCTTATTCAGTAGAAAACAAAACACTGGCTCTGTGCGCATGGTGCCTCTTGGATTAGATTCAGAGGACTGATCTTGGTGCATTTCATGAAGTTTAAAAATAAGAATGTTTTTATCGAGGCAGTTTTTTTATATAACGTTTCTTGCAATACAGTGTTTCAAAGCAGCTTTACAATAATAAACAGAAAAACCAACAACATCACAAAATTGTTTAATCAGGATTCAACAGTTTTAGTTATAATTACAATTTCTGTTTCACCAATAAAGCAGATCTACAAAAGATTATATAGTTGCGTTATTCAGGTGACTTCACTTCAATAAATATAGGTGTTTTTAGGTAGTAAAATATAGTTTTTATGCAGGTCCTTTGAAATGTAAATCACATGCTGAAACGTTTGTCTGAACATTTATACCATGTAAAATCAGCATCAAAGAGTCTATAATGTAAGAGGACCGCCCTATATAGACTGTACTGTAATGCGTGTCCATTGACCTAAATAAAATGTACTATCATCCCTCAGGCCAGCACATCCTCCACGCGGGGCATCACAACAGCAGCAGCCTCCTACAGAGACCCAGATACAAGCTGAGCCCGATGAGGAAATCCTAGGCTCTGATGATGAAGAGCAAGAAGATCCCAATGACTATTGCAAAGGTGGGAGACGTGGATATATACATCCCATTTTGACAGCAGAAATGACTGCTAGATATTATAGATGAGACTTGCTGAAATTACAGAGCAGTCCCAGAAAGTAAAAATAGACAAGCGGCAGTTCCTTGTTTCACAGTTGTTGTTTTTTTCTGTTGTGTCTGTTGGCCAAACTCTTTCTTCCTAGAAGTGCAACACATAACTACTGTAAACTGCAAAAGAAATCTACTGTAAATACAGGAATGTCATTATTCCTGTATATCTGTGTTTATACAGACATATTTATATATAATTTTTCACTTTATTATTGTATCATTTTTAGCTTTATCAATTATCTACTTATTTTAAAATGTCAGTAGTCTGGTCAGGTTCTAGTTTCTATTTTTGGTCTAAGCATGCTGTAATTGGATTGCTCATAATCAATCCCTAACAAAATGACAATCAAAGCAGCTCTGAAGCGGCCTTCCCACTACTGGTTGCCTAGTAATATTTGTAAATCACATTCACAGATGTTATTCCATGTGGTAGACACCGAATCAGTTTTCTTGTAGCTAAAAAAAATTTTTTTTAAAGGGAAAAGACTTAATATAAATGGAATCAGTACCTAAAATCCTTAATATTAATAAAAGAAAGTTGCTGAATGCCCAATTGGAAACATGTTGAGGTGGTTTTTCAGGTAGTTCGAAAAAGGAATATTTAGCAAAACTGCAATGGAAACGTGGCTACTGTGTCGGCGGAAATCTCCAGCTCCGTTAAAACAAATGGGATCATGTCGAATTGTCGCTGGCAGTGTGAATGCTGCTTAAAGGACAAACTTTCTGAATACCAGCTGAAGGATTACTTTTCTTTGGTTAGGAGGCTATCACCATGTGAAAATAGGGGACCTATTCAATGGTAAATACCATGTGATCCGGAAGCTGGGATGGGGACATTTCTCCACTGTGTGGCTGGCCTGGGACATCCAGTAAGAGCTTTGTCATTCCGAAGAACATAAGACGCATTCTAATGTGCTGAAATCGCATATGCTTGATACTATTTCTTTTTCCTTTCTCAGAGGGAAGCGGTTTGTTGCAATGAAGGTGGTAAAGAGTGCAGAGCATTACACTGAAACAGCTCTGGATGAAATAAAGCTGCTCAGATCTGTAAGTATCCTGATAAACCACTGAAATGCTTTAAATAATCAAGAAAATAAAAAAGAATGAAAAAATTATGATAAAAAAGAAAATAGCCTGAATTATTAAATTTTTTTGCTTTTATTTTAGGAAAGCATATTTAGATGTATTAGATATCTATCTATCTATCTATCTATCTATCTATCTATCTATCTATCTATCTATCTATCTATCTATCTTATAAATATTTTTTGTTTTTAGGTCAGAAATACAGACCCGGATGATCCAAACAGAGAGATGGTTGTGCAGCTACTGGATGACTTCAAGATCTCAGGGGTCAATGGGACTCGTATCCTTGAATATGAAGAATGTTGTGTGTGTGTGTAAGAGAGAGAAATGGGTCAAGAAGTCTTCAAGCAGGTGTCTCGTGCTATTTTAAGATACCCCAAATTCTTTTACAAGGGCACTTGTGAAAATGCTGACTTTGAAACTGTTAGCAATTATACTAAGAGAAGCTGTTCTGAGATCCTTTTATTTCATTTAACTTCTACTTTTATTCCTACCAACAAGGTTCTGTTGCAAAAGCTTTAGACCTTTACTTGACTTTTCAGATGTCTGCATGGTGTTCGAAGTTCTAGGGCACCACTTGCTTAAATGGATTATCAAGTCCAACTATCAAGGCTTACCTCTGCCTTGTGTCAAGAGCATCATTCGACAGGTAACAATGCATACAGTACCATCACACAGTCAGATCAGTGTTCAGATAATTCGGTCTGACTAAATTAGCTACTGTCCGGGATTTAGTGGATCAGTTACAGACAGGGTTTGAAATGAACTTTTTCACTCACCAGCTAATTTGTCTACTAAATTAAGTTACCAAGCCATTCAGAACTTCTAGCCAAAACAAAAATATCGAAAATAAACCATAATTCCACTAGTCACTGCTTAGATTTAAATATATTTATTATTAAACCGGATTCTGATTCATTGTATAGATTTAAATATATTTATTATTAAACCGGATTCTGATTCATTGTATTGCTTCATTTCAGCTTTATGACAGTCAATCTGTCAAATTAAGATGTTTGCGGATACCATTCAGATAAAATAAAATGGAAATAAAAACAAAATGGTTCTCTCTTTGTGGGACTCTTTACACATTGTTTTGCTAATGTTTGAGGCTCCTTTTAATGGAAGGGCTCTGATAGCGATGCCATGCAAAGTGATAGAACATAATTTATGAATCATAACCCGCCAAATTGGCTAGTGTGTGTGTGTGTGTGTGTGTGCGCGTTACCCGCCACAGTGGATTTTCACCGCATTTGGCTGGTTGACGAGTGTTAATTTCAAGCTCTGGTTACAGATGAATTATTACTATTTACACAGCTTTAGGGTTTTGGTTTTATTAAAAGTTAAGAATGATTTACTAATGAAAATGTTTAGTTTCTCTTTTTGGATGAAGTAAGGGATAATGTACACTACTGTTCAATAGTTTGTGGTCAGTAAGATTTTAAGATATTCTTTTATTCAGCAAGTATGCATTAAATTGATCAAAGTGGCATTAAAATAATTAATAATATTACGAAAGATTCCAATTTTGTATAAATGCTGTTCTTTTAAACTTGCTTCTCATCAAAGAATCCTGAATTTTTTTAAATCATAATTTCCACAAAAATAGTAGGCAGCAAAACTGTTTTCAGCATTGATAATAATAATAAATATTTCGTGAGCACTAAAACCAGCATATTAGAATGATTTCTGTGACACTGAAGACTGGAGTAATGGCTGTTAAAAATTCAGCTTTGCCAGATTAAATCACATTATTTAATATATTGAACATAGAAAACAGTTCTTTTAATAGTAATAACATTTCACAGTGTTATTGTTTTTCCTGTATTTTCAACAAAACAAAATGCAGCATTGATGAGCATAAGAGACTTCTTTCAAAAACAAACTTTTAAATTGTAGTGTTTCTGAATAAAAATCAGAAGCAATCAGAATCATCTGCCATAGAGAGCTGTGAATAACCAATAATAATAATACTACAAATTTAATATTTGTATTTATTCAGTGCTAGATTCCTTCAGTTTTGGGATTAAAATTGTGTTGTGTTGCTCAAGTATGTTTGTTTGAAAGAGTCTCTGTATTTTTGAAATCTCTCAGGTTCTTAAAGGTCTGGATTACCTGCACACCAAGTGTCAAATCATCCACACAGACATAAAGCCAGAGAACATTCTCATGAGTGTGGATGAGGTATATATCAGGCGGTTGGCTGCAGAGGCCACTGAGTGGCAGAAAGCAGGCGCTCCCCCTCCATCTGGGTCAGCAGGTACGGCACCTCTGCTCTCTGACACCCACACACACAGTGAATCACACTTATTACACGGCTACAGTCCATTTCAGATTATTATGCGTCAACGTTTCCCCACTAGATTTTTGTTTAGGTAGATCACTTGCTCTCTATGACAACTTGTTGGTTTACTTTCTTACCCTCCAGCACACTGCTCTTAAAATGACATATGGTTTGCTGTGTAAACTGTCATTGTGTTACAATGTTTTGTGTTGGTCTTTGTCTTCCAGTGAGCACTGCCCCAGCACCTAAACAGGTATGGTATCCTTCTTTTGCATTTTCACGCTATGCATTTCATTTCAAAGAATGAAATGTTTTAGTTTTTTTTAAGTAATTTTAACATGTCCCAAAGAGAACCAATCCAGTCAGTCTCACTCTAATTTGATTTGCAAAGGCAATAAAGATATTTATAATGCTACAATAGGTTTATATTTGTTATAAATGCTGTTCATCAAAAAAATAAGAAAATACAAGAATAACGAAACATATTAAGCGCCACAACATTGGTGAAATTGAGAAATGTTTCTTTAGTACCAAGTTATCATATTAGAATGATTTCTGAATGAACATTGGAGTAATGATGCTGAACATTCAGCTTTGCATCACAGGATTTATTAAATTTGAGTTTTTGAGAGAGAAAAAAGGTAACACTTTATTTCGATAGTCCACTTTAGACATTCTACTAACTATAAGTAACTTTTCAACTACATGTCAACTAACTGTCATTAGAGTATTAGTAGACTGTCAACTTAATATCTGCTAACACTTTTTGTTGGTCCCCCAACAGACATTATACTGACTATAAGTAACTTGGCGACTACAAGTAAACTTATTCTTCTTACCCGAACCCTAACACCTAACCATAACCTAACAGTCTACTACAGCCTACTAATACTCTAATGAGAGTTAGTTGACATGTAGTTGAAAAGTTACCTATAATTAGTAGAACGTCTAAAGTGACTATCGAAATAAAGTGTAACCAGAAAAAACCCCAGATAAATTCACATTTATGTAAAATACCGGTAAATAAAGCAAAATGTTTACAAACAGTTTAAACACTATAAACATAGCTATAGGCTATTTTAGTTCCCCTCACTCCACAACAAATCTTTTAAATTGAACTGTATTCAGAACAGAACAGTGTAGCTATAGAAACTTCAAGCCAAAACGAATTAATTTAAAGCAAAACAGAAACTGGCATTGGACTCACATAACCTACCTTTTATTTGGCACTAATCCAAAGGTTTCCATTTTCACAATGTATATGTAAAACAACATGCTTCACATGTGCAAAAATGTGCTTGACATAACACCACAGTGGGGTTTGGTCATGCTGTATGGCACAGAGATTGTACTATGGACTATTTAAATTGAGCAGTGTGACTTTATATGTTTGGTTGACTATTTTTCTTTCGATAATGAACAGGCTGTGATGTCAGGCAATGCTAGAGCTGATATGTTGTGTGTGTGTGTTAGAGGATGGATACCCGACCCGAGCCCGACGGGACCCGCCGGTACCCGACGGGCCGGGCCGGGTTCGGACAGATATTTAGAAATTATGTTCGGGTTCGGGTCGGGCTCGGTCACATCAGCGCGATAAGGCATTGAACATTTTTTATTTAAAACAGCTTATGTAGGTAGCAAATGTGCCTGATGCTTTCACTTGATGCAAACGTTCGTTTTTGTGATTAAAATACATGTAAAATATTACCATAACATCTTTCTTCCTGTGTGCGGAAATTTGTTTATGTAGCCGTGACAACGAAACACGTGCATGCACGCCTGTGTTAAGTGCGCTTGTTTCTGCGTACGCGCTGATGTGCTCGTCCTGTTGACATTTCCGAATGCCTTCCTACATTTGCTTAATAAAAAGCGGGCTTTCCACACAAACAAACGTACATGTGTCATTAGTATGAGAAAAAAATTGGATTTTAACTGTCGGTCTCGGGTCGGGCTGGGACATAAATATCTTTATGCCTGTCGGGCTCGGGTCGGGCTCGGTTACTGCTCTGTCGGACGCGGGCCGGGCTCGGACAGAAAAATCCGGCCCGATCCGCACTCTAGTGTGTGTGCGTGAGGCGTCTGCGTGATTACTTGAATTGTTTCCTTATAACAGTGGAAACATCTCTGTCATTTATAGTCATACAGATAAGAGTAAGACATCATTCGAAACTGTAAAGAAATTAATTATTTAATTTGTGTACACTCACAATAAAAACAAAACCTTGTGCTTTTGTAAAATAAAAAAAATAAGCAGAATGCCGCTTTCGCTGTATCGGTTTCCTTTCAGTGAAATTGTTTCTGGAGTTCATCACAAAAATGAACCGAAACTCAGCATATACTACTTGTCACACAGGTTTTTCTTTCATTTTGTAAATCTGGTAATTAAGTGAAATATATTTCACCCTTATATATATATATATATATATATATATATATATATATATATATATGCTTTATAACTAGAGATGCTCCGATCAGCATTTTTGGGGCCGATCACCGATTACCAAAATCATGATCGGCCGATTGCCGATCACAGAATGGCAGGGGAATGGGAATCTTTTATCTATAATCTATAGAGTTTGCACCATTTGTAGAAATTAAACTAACTATGAATTAATTGTATTGAGGAAAAAAAACAAATATATAGGCTACAGTCAAGATCTTGAAGAACCACCAGGTGTTTATTTAATTGTATTTAGAAAATTAGATAACTTAAGGCTACTGTAGGCCATCTTCCCCAAATAAGGCAGAGTAACATAAAATTATTCCAAACAAAGAGGGGTCAGGGAGACCAACACACATTAGATCCGCTCAAGTTACACTTAGGCATACTTGGAAATTGTAGTCTCTTATACACTGACTACATTTAATAATTGGCAGCAAAATGTAAAACTTGTTACACCAAAACTGGCTACTGCCACAAAGGACAAAAGGAAAAAACTATGGCATGTTTTTTTTCTGTTATTATGAACGTCTGATGTAGTTGAGGAAACATCTCGCGGCACGAATGTACCAATACAAATAAATAAAACATATTCAGTTAACTATAGGAGAGCATTAATTTTGTTCATTTGTTAAATAAGAGGCGATCTAGCGCTGAAATGTGTTATTTTTATTTTTTTTCAAAGTGCCCGTTGCGGCCGCGATCAATGCGGACACTGTGCGGACACTGTGTTCTCTTATGGCTCGCGCAGGCTTTACTCGTACGTGCACTTCAATCCGTTCAATCCTTCAATGGAGACTCTCTATTAATTCCGGTGAAATTACAAAACAAAATACACACAAACATGTCCCTGCCTGATATTCAACAACTGATAAACACAATCGGGTTTGATGAGAAGAAAAAACTTCCAGACGGGTGAAGGAGAACTCACGTTGCCACTGGCAAGCTCCGCTCTGCTGTTGTGTGCCCGTGCGCCACGCATGCAGGTGGGAAAATGTTGCGCGAGTAATTTACGTCACGTGATCGGCTTTTTTGATCAGAGCTTTTGGGGTTCGCCGATCAAGCTAATTTGAGCCTATATCGGCCGATCATGATCGGCGCCCGATCAATCGGAGCATCACTATTTATAACGCACCAGTGGGGCTCGACAGCCTTAGTCAAACGGGTTGGCGCGTATGGTTGGGTTGCAGAGAGATCGTGAGATTGTGGTTAGGTCTCGGCAGCAGGAGGGATGTAGAGGTCAGTAAACTGGGCTGAGTTGAGTGGGGGACGGAGGGGGGCGACTCTGGGACGCCAGAGTCACTGTCGAGCCCTCTTGAGGTGTCGTGGGCTAGTCGACGAAACACTGAGGACGGAAGGTGCCCACTTGAAGACCCTAGAGATGTCCCCTACTCGGCTCAATCCAGACGGTTGTCGTGCTGGTCCTGTAGTTGTCGTCGTCGTGTGTGCTGACGCGCCAAGTACACTGCAGCCGTTAATGCCGGACAGAAGGAGAGTCACACCACCACATGGAAAGAAGCGTAAATGGATGGAGAAGCATAGTACTGTAAAGCTACGTCTTAGTTTTGCTTATCTTGGCGAAAGCCGAGTACAAATCAGCACGAAGTTTTAACATCTACTCTCGTGTAATGGAAATCAATTTTATATATATATATATACAGTATATATATATATATATATATATACACTCACCGGCCACTTTATTAGGTACCCCATGCTAGTAACGGGTTGGACCCCCTTTTGCCTTCAGAACTGCCTCAATTCTTCGTGGCATAGATTCAACAAGGTGCTGGAAGCATTCCTCAGGGAGTTTGGTCCATATTGACATGATAGCATCACACAGTTGCCGCAGATTTGTCGGCTGCACATCCATGATGCGAATCTCCCGTTCCACCACATCCCAAAGATGCTCTATTGGATTGAGATCTGGTGACTGTGGAGGCCATTTGAGTACAGCGAACTCATTGTCATGTTCAAGAAACCAGTCTGAGATGATTCCAGCTTTATGACATGGCGCATTATCCTGCTGAAAGTAGCCATCAGAAGTTGGGTACATTGTGGTCATAAAGGGATGGACATGGTCAGCAACAATACTCAGGTAGGCTGTGGCGTTGCAACGATGCTCAATTGGTACCAAGGGGCCCAAAGAGTGCCAAGAAAATATTCCCCACACCATGACACCACCACCACCAGCCTGAACCGTTGATACAAGGCAGGATGGATCCATGCTTTCATGTTGTAGACGCCAAATTCTGACCCTACCATCCGAATGTCGCAGCAGAAATCGAGACTCATCAGACCAGGCAACGTTTTTCCAATCTTCTATTGTCCAATTTCGATGAGCTTGTGCAAATTGTAGCCTCAGTTTCCTGTTCTTAGCTGAAAGGAGTGGCACCCGGTGTGGTCTTCTGCTGCTGTAGCCCATCTGCCTCAAAGTTCGACGTACTGTGCGTTCAGAGATGCTCTTCTGCCCACCTTGGTTGTAACGGGTGGTTATTTGAGTCACTGTTGCCCTTCTATCAGCTCGAACCAGTCTGGCCATTCTCCTCTGACCTCTGGCATCAACAAGGCATTTCCGCCCACAGAACTGCCGCTCACTGGATGTTTTTTCTTTTTCGGACCATTCTCTGTAAACCCTAGAGATGGTTGTGCGTGAAAATCCCAGTAGATTAGCAGTTTCTGAAATACTCAGACCAGCCCTTCTGGCACCAACAATCATGCCACGTTCAAAGTCACTCAAATCACCTTTCTTCCCCATACTGATGCTCGGTTTGAACTGCAGGAGATTGTCTTGACCATGTCTACATGCCTAAATGCACTGAGTTGCCGCCATGTGATTGGCTGCTTAGAAATTAAGTGTTAAGGAGCAGTTGGACAGGTGTACCTAATAAAGTGGCCGGTGAGTGTATATAAGGGATATATTTATTCCTTATATGATTTTATTCTGGTTTTCTCTGTTCACAAGCGTTGCCAGTTCTGTTGTGTATGCTGCTTTTTGCGCATGTAACACTAAACCCCTGAAACTCTTATCCATTTTAATCTAATTCTAATTGAACATAATCTTGTCAGTTAGCAGTTAATGATCGGTTTAACAAGCTTCTGCTGTCGGTTAGAAAAAAAAACATCCCTAGTTGACAGAGAACGTTAATATTGAGCGTTGTGAGAACCTAAGCTATACCAGGTTGGGTTTGCATGGCATGCATGCATTTTTTCAACTCTAAACCTACTCTGAAACTTCATTCAACAGGCCACTGGAGTGTTTCAGTTAAGATGCTTTTGCTTTTTTGCATTAACACCTTTAATTACCCACCTTTTCCTCAGGCACCGAAAATGTCGAAAAACAAGAAAAAGAAGCTAAAGAAGAAGCAGAAGCGTCAAGCGGAGCTCCTAGAGAAGTGCATTATGGATTTAGAGGAGATGGAGATTGGGCCTGAAGGCAGAGAGGAGGATAGGGAGGAGGATGACGACCCAGAATCCCCCAAATCCCCCTCCTACGCCCCACTCCGACAGGCATCACTGCAGGATATTGCTACTGAGAACACAAGTTAGTTTCTATTTCTATGAACAATTTTGTTATTTATTATAGTTAATAAATAGTTAAGTTATAATATCCTTTTTGTGACTTTTGATTAAAAGTACAAATCAGCTGCCATTAGCACATCTCAATTATGTTTCTATTTCTCTGCATATTTCATAATAGTGGAGACCAGAGAGAGACTAACATCAGATGCGTCACTCGAGCTCAACTGTAACGGCTGCATGCACTCCAGTCAAAGGCAACCCGAGGAGGACAATCAATGTGACCAGCAACATGGCCAACTTCTACAGGAGGACCACCATAATGCAAACACAGGCCCAGAGGACACAGTTCAAAGCATGTATGAGTACTGTAATGGGGCAGAGTCCCCAGAACTGGACCAGGCCAGCTATAGTAACGGCACCTCAGGACGAGAGCTGCTGGAGGAGGCAGAGCTTCCGTCCGGGGAGCAGGATCAGCAAAAGACTAGAACCAGAGCCAGGGAACAGAACAAGGATAAGCTAAAGAATGGTCAGTGTGTTTTCTAGTATTTTCAGAGAATTTATTATTATTATTATTATTACTTTTACTTTAGATGTCCCTCCTTACATGCTGGCAACTTTTTGTATTAAAGGGATGGTTCACACTAAAATTTTAAATTGCTATTATTTACATACCCTCATGTCATTCCCAACCCAAAATGCTATTGTCAGGTAAACACAAAGTGAGAATTTTTGATGAGTCACTCTACAATGATCACATGGCTGTTGTTTGATTGGCTCTTTCTTCTCTTCCAGATAAGTTGTCAGCTGGAAGCCTATTGGTCAATCCACTGGATCCACTCAACTCTGACCAGATCAAGGTCAAGATTGCTGACCTTGGCAACGCCTGCTGGGTGGTAAGGCTCTTTAATAATCAGATGAAATCAATATTGTAGTCATTTATGTATAAAAACGCAGATATGCACCATGTACAATTTATGTACTATAATATATAAATATAAAACCTCAAATTATGAAATGTACGCTACCACTGGGTGTCAGTACAGGGTTGGTTTTTAAAGCAATTATTACTTTTATTCAGTAAGGGTGTGTTAAATTGATCAGAAAATGACAGTAAAAATATTTATGATTTCTATATTAAGCAGCACAACTATTTTCAACACAGATAATAATAATATTTCTTGAACACCAAATCAGCATATTAAAATGATTTCTGAAAGATCATGTGATTGGAGTAATGGCTGCTAAAAAATTAAGCTTAGCAGAAATAAATTACATTTTAAAATGTTAAATTGGAAACCATTTATTTTAAATTGTAATAATATTAACAATATTTTTACTGTTAGTTTTTACTCTATTATCAAATAAATGCAGCCTTGGTGAGCATAAAAGACTTCTTACAAAAGAGACTTCTTTTCGAGAAATCTTACCAACCTTAACATTTTGGACGGTAGAGTATGTTTATTTAGGTCTTGGTCTGGAGACCATTTTTTGAAGGTTTTGGTCTTGTCTTTGCCGCATTTGTACTGGGTCTGGTCTTGGTCACAAATTAAGACTAAGAGGTCTTGTCTCAAACTAAGATGACTCTGGATTTTATCTGTAGACTAGTCTGCAGGAAAATGCAGGAATAACTCATTTGATTTGATTTATTTTATTACTGTTGTGGTGGGTCAGAAATCAACAAGGGATTGTGTCAAAATGTCACTAAAATTAATATATATGCCCACAAAAATCAAGATATGATTGTAAAAAAAATTTTTTGTATGCGATCATTATTATTTATATCATAACATATGATATAATTAAGCAAGCAATGTCACAAGAGCAAGAGAGCTGTTTTAAAATGAGCATGATTGCAAATATGATCTTGTTTATTGAACATTTTAATAAAATCAATGTTATTTTTATAGCATTAATCTCGACATTATTTATGCAGTTATATTTGTACCAATTCAAATGCAGCTTATTTCCTACCTCTGCAGTGCAAAAAAAATATTTTGCTGTTAGAGATTTAATTTGATTAACAGCTCTGTATAGTGTCTTATTATTCTAATTGTATTTATTTATTAAAGCTGCCGTCGGCAACTTTTTTTTTAATCATATTCAGCGAATTCGACACTATATTCCGACAGAACAACATAAATAAAGTGGTTTTAGAAAAAAACCAGAGCTTCTATCTCCACCTGGAGCGTGTTATTTGTTTTGCAAAAATCCACCGCTCCCGGTTCATTGTGTCCAATCAGCGCAGGGGGGTGTGAGATATGACTGTCAATTACAAGTCGTGCACGCACACGTCAATCACATGCACACGCCTGAAGTTCTGACGAGCACGAACTCTGTGGGAGGGTATTCGTTGATAGTGGGGGAGGGGCATGAGAGTTGTAAACATTCAAAATTTTGCCTAAGTCCACTCAATCAGCCAGAGTTGCCGACGGCAGCTTTAAATATAAGATATTTCTTAGGCAGTAAATGGATCTCGGCCTGCTTTGGTCTTGTCTTGGTCTCAACACACACTGGTCTTAGTCTCGGTTTAGGTGGCCTTGACTACAACACTAGTGTGAACCTTTCTGTCCTTCAGCACAAGCACTTTACTGAAGACATTCAGACCCGACAGTACCGCTCCCTGGAGGTGCTGCTGGGATCCGGGTACAGCACACCTGCTGACGTATGGAGCACGGCCTGCATGGTGAGAAACTGCACATGGTCTTTCGTCAGTCATACATCCACAGATACTCTGGTGAGCAAAGGTAAACCGATTTGACAACAATTCAGGGGTTTTTTTTCTCTCTTTTCAGGCGTTTGAATTGGCCACTGGCGATTATTTGTTTGAGCCTCACTCTGGTGAAGATTACTCCAGAGATGAAGGTAATGCATTGCTGCTTTACGTTCATGATTTTCTGCCTGAAATATTATTAAAAATGATAAATTAAATGTATTGAGGAAAGTTGTACAGTAATAAAAACTAGGGCTGTCAAATGATTAATCGTGATTAATCACATCCAAAATAAAAGTTTTTTTTACATAATATATGTGGGTGCACTGTGTATAATTATTTTATATATATAAATACACACACATGCTTGTATATATTTAAGAAATATTTTCATGTATATACTGTATATAGATTTATATATAATTTATATTATATATAAATATTTTATATATAAATAATATTTTTTTCTTAAATATACATGCATGTGTGTGTATTTATATAAACAAAATAATTATATACAGTGCACCCACATATATTATGTAAAAAAAAACTTTTATTTTGGATGTGATTAATCGTGATTAATCATTTGACAGCCCCAATAAAAATTTATCTGGATTAAATACCTGTGCATGCCTACAATAAGACACTTGACTAATGATTTCAGTTTTGATATGACTGGCAATATACTGTCTGAAAGTCATATCAATTTCTCGCTATGTAATGGATTTAAAATACTCATTATTGATTTTGTTGTTTTCTTCTTTACTGAGATGTACTGACATTACAGTTCTTTAAGGGCTGTAATCCTGTGGTTATTTCCCTACTAACAGTCAGAGTCTGCTGTTAAAATGCATGAAAACGGCCTCTTCTTTAAACTTCCTCTTTATATTGACTTCCTCCTCCACCTTTCGCCCACTGCTTCTGCCTCTGTTATTGACCCATGTTTCTTTGTTCCTACTGATCTTTTATTCAATGTTTATTCTCTTACTAAACTAAGACAGAAAGATGCATATTTTGCATGCTTTAGAAATTGATTGAGAGTAGGAATAATGTATGCACTTTAAACCTAATTTATTATCCATTATCAGTAAAGCTTAGTCAGTTGTTTCTAGGGCATTCTGACATTTGTCATCTAATTGTGTTTGCACTGGGCGGTTTAAACACACCTTGTCAGTTATGTTAGTCATGATCAGAATTTGCATGTATCGAGCCACAATATGTTTCCTGCTTTAAGGATAATACATGCAAGTAACGAGATACTCTACGAGCGAGTCATTTAATGGGCTACAGCATTTGATAGTTAATTGTGTATTGTGGTTTACTTACTGGATTTGTATATCTGCAAGGTATTTAGCAGAATCTGGTCAGACAAGAAGTCAAACTGGAGACCAGAAAAAATTTCGTGTTCTTAACTTTACTCTTGTGGTAGACCATGTTGCACTTGAATCTGCTGATGTAATTTTCCTAAATATCAAGTGTGCAGAATTTGATCACACTTTGAACTACTTCCTGTTCCTTCCTAAATCGCCTCTTTATTTCTGATAGGCCCAGAGAACATTGCCTGTAGTTATCTGTGTGTCTCATGGTTATTCTAGTAACCGTTCCATCTCTTGCTCATTCTTGTTCTGTTTATGTACAATTGGAGGAGAGGCGCTTAGTTGTACTTCTGTGGTAGTGCTGGGCAATCCAAGTTTATTTTCAATTATGATTTTGGTTTTGGTCATGAAAACAAGCTAATTAAGATAATGCAATTATTATGCCACATTCTTTTTCCCAATGATGCTCTCTTTTTGTCGTGTTATAAATCTGTGTCCCCCCCCCTTTCCCCATTTATAAAAAAAAGAAAAAGAAAATCATATTTACATTTTGTTTTTCATTTGAATTATGTTTAAAGTTCAAGGAAGTCCATTGTTTCCGATGGAAAGTCAATTAAATAATCATGATCTGAGTACTAACCAAAATAATCACATGATCATCGAGCAGCCCTTCTCTGTGGCTATAACTGATCATTTGTCTCTTCACAGTACATCAGTTAATATGGCAATATGTCAAAAAATAATTTTTAAGGAAAATGTAATGTTTTCAGAGCTTCTTTACATTTCTATGGTTACATTTTATTTTAAGGTGTCATTGTTTCAGTGTAATTATATATTTAAGTACTGGGTAATATTAATTAACTACGTGTACTTACTATAGGGTTTGGGTAGGATTAGGATTTGGTGGAGGGTTGCATGTAATTATGTATAATTTACTGCTATTACTATGGTAAGTAACAATGACACTGTAAAATAAAGTGTTACCATTTCTATTTCTATTATTATATATTTATATTTTCTCGCATTGGATTTATATATATATATATATACAGTTTCTCTAATAAGTTGTATATTTTTTTATTGTGCATACTTATTTATTGTGCATACATACACATTTAGATTACCATGATAAGCATTTATCAATAATTTATTAATGAGCCATTATCTTGTAATAATAATAATTAAAAACAATAATAGTAATATTTAAATATAACCTTAAGCAAATATCAATTGATATCAATCCATACTCTATAACGTTGTGATGCTTAAACTTTTTTTTTTTTTTTTTTTTAGTGTTTTATATTTTATTTAGACAAAATATTGTAGAATTTTTTATTATTTACCATTTATCTATATTTATTTAGATTAACATGTAAATAATTATTGTCTTATCGGCATTGACCTGAATTTTAATATCTAAAATTCCCTTTAGGAAGAGTGTGTCTCAAGTTTAGTGTTCATTATGCAAAAATATTTTATGCCAAAATGCCATCAGAATTAAGTATTCCAGAGAGCCATGTAACAAATATTTCTATTCTAGTTGGAGACACTTATGTTAGACACCCTCTTTAGCTTGTAATCTGTCATTCTGACTCACTGTCATTTGCCTTGAGTTTGTCCTTTTTCTTTTTTTGGATCCTGTCCATGTTCTTTCTGCTTGTCCCCATTCCATGTTCATGTTCTCTTTCTGTCTCTGTCTTCCCTCTCTCTCTCAGACCACCTTGCTCTGATTATTGAGCTTTTGGGGCATATCCCCCGTCACTATGCTCTGAGCGGGAAATTTTCACAGGAATATTTCAGCCGTAAAGGTACGCCTGTCAGTCAGGTAGAGTCCTGCCCTGAGGGAGAGGTTTGAAGGGAAGAGAGGAGATTCCAGCAGCTTCATTTACACCACAGACTTGTGTCACACCTAGTTTTCTGAAGGTTTGGCTATAAATCGTCCTCAGCACGTCAAGGAGGCTCTTCTTAAAAGTGGGCCTTCTGCACAACAGACGAACTGTTGTAGCTTCAAAGCCGCAGAAATGTGGCATGACTTCTCTTGAAGCCCTACCAGAGGCAGCCGAAGCTCAAAATCTGACAAGTCCAATTCTTCTTACAATCTTTAATCTGCAAGTTCTTCAGTGTGTGACCGCTATCTGTGCTGTCAGGACATGGCTGCGTCTCCTTGCCTTCCCTCTCGTCTCCCTTCTCTCAGGATGGGTGAATGACTGTATTAACACTGTCTGATCAAGTTGTCCATTGTTTCGTCCTCCCCTGCACCTCACCACCCCTCTCCCTGCTCGACACGCTCTGTGTGTGATGGTAGACCACATTGCTTTGATCATTGAACTGCTGGGGGCCGTCCCACGTAAACTCGTGTTGACCGGAAAATATTCCAAGGAGTTTTTCGGCAAGAAAGGTAACACGGTCATTATGAATAACTTTTATATGTAGTCATGATGCTTTCACTTCAGATTATTAAGTTGCATTGCAAACTAATGTGTATGTAATGTACGCTACTGTTCAAAGGTTTGGGGTCAGTAATTTTTTTTTGTATATATATAAGATATTATAATATAATATATAATTATAATTATTGTATTTTTTTCCGTCGATTTAAATTTAGATTTCGATTTAAAACGGTCCTTGTTGATTAAATAATATTTAAAAAAATCGTAGTGACCCCCAGATTTTTCAACTGTAGTGTATCTGTTTCTAAACAAAGCTTCATGAATAAATTTTTTTTTGTGTATTTGGATTTAGATACATTTTACACAGAGCATGTAATCAAAGTTTGAATTTAATGCACATTCCTGTTCTTTTTGTGTGCAATTCATCTGTGCACAATGTATAACAAAGGTCTTTGCAATAAACATTTATTAACTTGCTCTGTCTCCTAATGTCACCTACTTTTAACATTCTTTCTTGTTGAATATATTTTCACTTTGAAGTATATTCAACAAGAAAGAATGTTAAAAGTTTCATGTTTCTTAACCATTTAAAATGGTTTGTTTCTTTCATGGGGCAACATGTTTATTAATGGTAAATGTTTCGAGACATAAAAAAACCATTAAGATGTAGAAATAAATAGGGTAAATAAACTGCTTGGAATCTTAATTGTGTGCTTTCTGTAGGTGACCTGAAGCACATCACTAAACTGAAGCCGTGGGGTTTGCTGGAGGTTCTGATGGATAAATACGAGTGGCCTCGTGAGGAGGCCGAGACCTTCGCTGATTTCCTGCTTCCTATGCTGGAGCTCCTGCCAGAGAAAAGAGCCACCGCTGCCGACTGTCTGCGACACGCTTGGCTTGCCCTCTAGTGGCCTCTTCACCTCACTGCACATACTCCAGGCACTCTGCCTAAACTCAAGAGACTGCAACAGATCACTTTCCGGTTTATAGAGCATATCGGCATACTTATTTTTCTTCGGTTAATCTGAGTGATTTCTTTTGCTGGGTTCGCCAGAGGAATAGTAAACCTGTCTGTTTTTGTTCTAGCCATTTTTTCCTACTCTTTCAGACTTAAGATATTTTGTGTTAGGGTCACTCCTGCTGTGATCTTTCTACCTTCCCTTTTATCTTGGCAAAGGATGAAATGTAGACCTAGCAAATGCCTGTTTAGGTACCTGGGGAATTTTGAGTTTTAAGTTATAAAATATTAAGATAAGGGTCTGTTTTTTTTTTTTGCCGTACTTACCTGAGATGCAGTCCACTCCTCCAGAGTGCTGACGGCTCGGACTGCAGTGCGAGGCACAAGAGATCATTTTGTTACTTGTAGTGAAAAAAGAAAAAGAAAAGGTGGTTTCTGGAAAGGGAATTATTTGGTTTACCTTTTTGACTGTAGAGTGTAAATTAAGATGTTCTGTCCTGCGTCAAGACTCGACACACTTCTGTGTTTCTCTCTCAACTATACAAGTGTCTTTTGTGCGTGTTTATTAGTTCAGTAGGTTTTGATCTCGTCTGTCTCAGATTAGATTTTTAAGAGCTGAAGTCTTCTCACTCATGGTCAATACATTGTGTAAAAGAAGCTTCCACATAAAGTGAGTAACTGTCAAAGGGCCACCAAAAAATTATATTTGTGGGGGGGAAAAAAGAAGAAACATTTATTGTCTGAGTGTGTGTTGTACGTATGTGTTTGTGTGCGCGCATGTGCATGCGTGTGTGTCTGTATATATGTGTACCAAAGAGTTTGCCTTGATCTGTATATTACAGCCATGTACAGTTTTTAAAAAGAAAATCCTATTGCATCTAAGCTAAGATTATTTAGCTGGATAGAAGTGTTTTAATAAAGCATTTGGAAGATGGGTGTACCTGTTTGTCTGTCTTGTGGATCTCAAAAAAAAAAAAAAATGTAATGCTATAAAATGGAGGTTAATATAAATGCTATAAAATGCAGGTTACCTTTCACTGTAATTGTCACCAACCTTTTGGGTGGATATTTGTGCAAAACAATAAAAAAAGAGGAAAAGGAAAAGAGTGCTGGAAAACAAGCGCGTGCTTGATTTGATTTGATTTGATTTGATTTTAGAACATAATACATCATATAAACCAGGAATTTTCAATCTGGGATGCTGAGGGTTAAGGAAAATTGTACTTTTCAGACAATTTTACTTGATAACCTTTTCATTTTGCTCTCTATAGACTGAAAAATATATTTATTGTGATCATATTGACAGCTAAAATGTGTAGATTTATTAAAAAGGTACACTGTACATTTTGGAGCTCTAGGATTTAATAAACAAAACTGCATGCGTCTTGACTTCTCTGTTTATGTCTATGACGAGTCACGCAGGTATGTCCCACCGGTTTATCACACTTTTGCCATTATACATTTTAAACAATAATATCTTAGTCTAAAACTAAGGTAATGTTGACAAACTATATCATTTTTAAAGCACAATAGTTTTCATATTTTACATTTTCATAAGCCTAAACTTCTATAACCTTTTTTATTTCACTATCATAATTTTTTTTCTACAATAATATACAAATATGTGTCTCCTTTAAAAACAGACCAAACTTAAGTCTGTGCCCCAAAGTATTCAAGATTTATAACAGTTTAAAGGGGCATTTTGGGGTCTATGACTGACAGTTAAGGGGTTAAAAAAAATTGCAACGCTGCTTTAGAACAATATTTATTATGAAAGTTGCTGGCATATACATACATTTGAATTTAATTGAAATTGTTTCTTTTCAGGTTAATAAGATTTTGTTTTGCTTTAGTATGAATGTCCAGTTCCATGTCCACTGCAGTTGGGTTTAGGTTTTTACCTACAAACAGATGGGAACATCATCATTACTAAAACTGTGCATTTTGTATAGTATTTCTACAGATTTAATACAGTCGAGAATAAATATTTAGAAAATAATTCTAATTATCTCAATTCCTTATTGATGAATCATTCCTTCTCTTATACCTCATCCGTTGTTTGCTCCCTCCACCTCGAAGTCGTCTGGCAGCAGTTTGTCTTGCCGGTTGCCCAGAGTGAAAGCAAGCAGTGCCAGTAACCCTGAGTCCAGGATGCTGATAATGCCTAGAATATAAGCCCAGCGAATGGTGCAGTTTCCCAGTGTGTACTTGCCCGTCCGCTCGCCACACATTCGCCTTACCTCCGGAGCATCCCAACCGTCCGGATAAATCATACAACCCATCACCATCAGCACAGCTACAGCATCAAGTGCAAAGGTTAAAAACAATTCAAACTTCTCCCTATATGGGCATACTTAGAGAAAAATTGTGTTCTGATTAATCAGGGTAGTCGCAATATTTAATATTTCGCTATAAAATGAAGTTGTGAGGGAATTGGTTAGGCTTTATTTACATATATATATATATATACACTCACCTTCAAGCAGGTGAGTAAATGATAACAGAATTTTCATTTTTGGGTGAACTATCCCTTTAAGACAGTTCACGTCATTGAATGACTTTACATCTATCCCTCACAGGGAATATGGCGTCTACCCTAAATAAATCTATTAATAAACATTATTTCATCTTTTTTTTTGTTTTTTTTTGTTTGTTGGTTTAATGCATTTTTAAAGCATTACTGTATTATTAACGAGTCCAACTGGAAAACTATTAGCCCACCTGAAGATGTTTGCATCCATGCGCATATCTTGTACACACTTGCGGAGTTGCAGAAGAAGAAAAGACCAAGGCACACGATGGTGCCTACGATAAGGAGCATCGAGGTGCCAACAAAGAACATAGCAGTCCTGAAAGCCCCAGAGGGGATCGAGGCAAAATCAAACACGCTTCCTTTACAGACCAATTCGGAGGTGATGGGGTTACCAATACAGTAGTGAAACAGCCCAAAGTATCCAGCCTGTGGGGTGTTAACACTGTCCCCAATCCAATAGGGCTGAATGAAGACCACCACAGTAATGATGGAGAAGCATAGGGTGAAAACAGCCCACAGGACGCCGATGGCTCTGGCATTTCTCACATAATTGGTGTGGTAGATTTTGGCAGCCTCTTGGGCCGGAAGCATCTTCTCATTCGCCATTATTGGATCGATTTACATTTATCTAGCGAGGTTAGAAATCTGGAGATATTTTTCAAGAAGAAAACCAGACTAGATGAGAATCTATTTCAGGATCCAGTAGCACTGACAGCTTCTATCATACTGTGGCCTATTAGTCCAAAGGCTGCTGAGAACAGTGTCAGAAACAATATTGTTGCCAACAAAGGTGTCGGTTTTTAAATTATTAATGGTAAATTCAGTCGAGGAATAAGGTGACGACAATAACCTGTTCTCTTGCTGTAATCAGATATGTTTGTTACTTCACAGTAAAAGAATAGCTATTGTGTTCTAGGCCCAACATGAACTCTTTATCTTTTACAAAAAGCTGCACTCAACACACCTTGCCAAATCAACGCGATGCAACTTTGTGTCTGCCAGATTGACAACTTTATCATACAAAAAAAAGTTTTACTTAGAATTTTTTATTTATTTTGTTCAGTGTCTGTATGAGGAGTTCCTTGACACCAATTACAGTGAAGAAAATAAGTATTTGAACACCCTGCTATTTTGCAAGTTCTCCCACTTAGAAATCATGGAGGGGTCTGAAATTGTCATCGTAGGTGCATGTCCACGGTGAGAGACATAATCTAAAAAAAAAAATCCAGAAATCACAGTGTATGATTTTTTAACTATTTATTTGTAAGATACAGCTGCAAATAAGTATTTGAACACCTGAGAAAATCAATGTTAATATTTGGTACAGTAGCCTTTGTTTGCAATTACAGAGGTCAAACGTTTCCTGTAGTTTTTCACCAGGTTTGCACACACTGCAGGAGGGATTTTGGCCCACTCCTCCACACAGATCTTCTCTAGATCAGTCAGGTTTCTGGGCTGTCGCTGAGAAACACGGAGTTTGAGCTCCCTCCAAAGATTCTCTATTGGGTTTAGGTCTGGAGACTGGCTAGGCCACGCCAGAACCTTGATATGCTTCTTACAGAGCCACTCCTTGGTTATCCTGGCTGTGTGCTTTGGATCATTGTCATGTTGGAAGACCCAGCCTCGACCCATCTTCAATGCTCTAACTGAGGGAAGGAGGTTGTTCTCCAAAATCTCGCAATACATGGCCCCGGTCATCCTCTCCTTAATACAGTGCAGTCGCCCTGTCCCATGTGCAGAAAAACACCCCTAAAGCATGATGCTGCCACCCCCATGCTTCACAGTAGGGATGGTGTTCTTGGGATGGTACTCATCATTCTTCTTCCTCCAAACACGGTTAGTGGAATTATGACCAAAAAGTTCTATTTTGGTCTCATCTGACCACATGACTTTCTCCCATGACTCCTCTGGATCATCCAAATGGTCATTGCCAAACTTAAGACGGGCCTTGACATGTGCTGGTTTAAGCAGGGGAACCCTCCGTGCCATGCATGATTTCAAACCATGACGTCTTAGTGTATTACCAACAGTAACCTTGGAAACAGTGATCCCAGCTCTTTTTAGGTCATTGACCAGCTCCTCCCGTGTAGTTCTGGGCTGATTTCTCACCTTTCTTAGGATCATTGAGACCCCACGAGGTGAGATCTTGCATGGAGCCCCAGTCCGAGGGATATTGACAATCATGTTTAGCTTCTTCCATTTTCTAATGATTGCTCCAACAGTGGACCTTTTTTCACCAAGCTGCTTGGCAATTTCCCCGTAGCCCTTTCCAGCCTTGTGGAGGTGTACAATTTTGTCTCTAGAGTCTTTGAACAGCTCTTTGGTCTTGGCCATGTTAGTAGTTGGATTCTTACTGATTGTATGGGGTGGACAGGGGTCTTTATGCAGCTAACGACCTCAAACAGGAGCATCTAATTTAGGATAATAAATGGAGTGAAGGTGGACATTTTAAAGGCAGACTAACAGGTCTTTGAGGGTCAGAATTCTAGCTGATAGACAGGTGTTAAAATACTTATTTGCAGCTGTATTTTACAAATAAATAGTTAAAAAATCATACATTGTGATTTCTGGATTTTTTTTTTTTTAGATTATGTCTCTCACAGTGGACATGCACCTACGATGACAATTTCAGACCCCTCCATGATTTCTAAGTGGGAGAACTTGCTAAATAGCAGGGTGTTCAAATACTTATTTTCTTCACTGTATAAGCATCACGTTGAGGGTTCTTTTATTAATATCTCTGTGCTTGATGTCACTCCCGATCCTTATTGTCAATTATTTAACCATTAAAATACACAACATGGCCAAATGTTTGGGGACACCTCACATACTTAGGTTACTCTACGGAAAGCGTGGTGGACAGGAGGAGAAAACCATGCTAAATGGTTAAGGTTTTTTATTTTGAAAGATGTTTCTTATGCTCACCAAGTCTGCATTTAGTAGATCAAAAAATATAGTAAATAAATACAGTAATATTGTGAAATATGTATATTAAACTGTTTTCTATTTGAATATATTTTTAAAATGTACAGTGAAGAAAATAAGTATTTGAACACCCTGCTATTTTGCAAGTTCTCCCACTTAGAAATCATGGAGGGGTCTGAAATTGTCATCGTAGGTGCATGTCCACTGTGAGAGACATAATCTAAAAAAAAAAATCCAGAAATCACAATGTATGATTTTTTAACAATTTATTTGTAAGATACAGCTGCAAATAAGTATTTGAACACCTGTCTATCAGCTAGAATTCTGACCCTCAAAGACCTGTTAGTCTGCCTTTAAAATTTCCACCTTCACTCCATTTATTATCCTAAATTAGATGCTCCTGTTTGAGGTTGTTAGCTGCGTAAAGACCCCTGTCCACCCCATACAATCAGTAAGAATCCAACTACTAACATGGCCAAGACCAAAGAGCTGTCCAAAGACACTAGAGACAAAATTGTACACCTCCACAAGGCTGGAAAGGGCTACGGGGAAATTGCCAAGCAGCTTGGTGAAAAAAGGTCCACTGTTGGAGCAATCATTAGAAAATGGAAGAAGCTAAACATGACTGTCAATCTCCCTCGGACTGGGGCTCCATGCAAGATCTCACCTCGTGGGGTCTCAATGATCCTAAGAAAGATGAGAAATCAGCCCAGAACTACACGGGAGGAGCTGATCAAAGACCTGAAAAGAGCTGGGACCACCATTTCCAAGGTTACTGTTGGTAATACACTAAGACGTCATGGTTTGAAATCATGCATGGCACGGAAGGTTCCCCTGCTTAAACCAGCACATGTCAAGGCCCGACTTAAGTTTGCCAATGACCATTTGGATGATCCAGAGAAGTCATGGGAGAAAGTCATGTGGTCAGATGAGACCAAAATAGAACTTTTTGGTCAAAATTCCACTAACCGTGTTTGGAGGAAGAAGAATAATGAGTACCATCCCAAGAACACCATCCCTACTGTGAAGCATGAGGGTGGTAGCATCATGCTTTGGGGGTGTTTTTCTGCACATGGGACAGGGCGACTGCACTGTATTAAGGAGAGGATGACTGGGGCCATGTATTTCGAGATTTTGGGGAACAACCTCCTTCCCTCAGTTAGAGCATTGAAGATGGGTCGAGGCTGGGTCTTCCAACATGACAATGATCCAAAGCACACAGCCAGGATAACCAAGGAGTGGCTCTGTAAGAAGCATATCAAGGTTCTGGCGTGGCCTAGCCAGTCTCCAGACCTAGACCCAATAGAGAATCTTTGGAGGGAGCTCAAACTCCGTGTTTCTCAGCGACAGCCCAGAAACATGACTGATCTAGAGAAGATCTGTGTGGAGGAGTGGGCCAAAATCCCTCCTGCAGTGTGTGCAAACCTGGTGAAAAACTACAGGAAACATTTGACCTCTGTAATTGCAAATAAAGGCTACTGTACCAAATATTAACATTGATTTTCTCAGGTGTTCAAATACTTATTTGCAGCTGTATCTTACAAATAAATTGTTAAAAAATCATACATTGTGATACAGTGATTTCTGGATTTTTTTTTTAGATTATGTCTCTCACAGTGGACATGCACCTACGATGCCAATTTCAGACCCCTCCATGATTTCTAAGTGGGAGAACTTGCAAAATAGCAGGGTGTTCAAATACTTATTTTCTTCACTGTAATTTATTCCTGTGATGTCAAAACTGAATTTTTAGCATTAGCCTATTACTCCAGTCTTCAGTGGATGATCCTTCAGAAATCATTCTAATACAATTTGGTGCTCAACAAACATTTCTTATTATTATCAATGTTGAAAACAGTTCGTCTTAATATTATAGATGCCTTTACTGTCACTTTGGATCAATTTAATTTGTCCTTGCTGAATACATTTATAATTTCTTTCTGTTTTTTTTTATTACTCACCCCAATTTTTTTTAACAAAAGTGTATAATGCTTTTGAAAGACAGAAAACACTTCTTTTTTTCCGTTTTTGGATTTTTAGTTTTAGTTTAAATTCTAAAAACAACAATGTCCACCAGGACAAAAGAAAAGAGAGAGAGAGAGAGGGAGAGAGAGAGAGAGGGAGAGAGAGAGGGAGAGAGAGAGATCACTGCTAATGAGGTTTTAGTAGTGATATAAATCAACAATAAATGAATCTCTGTCAGGATTTTGTTGCTCAGAAGGGTATTTGTCAGACAAGACAGTCAACTACAAAGACTGCACTCTGATGTTTGCATTCCTCTTGGGCGTGATGTGAAGCCTTTGCTTTGTAGGTCAAAAATTACAAAAATATCAAAGGCTCTGTGAGCCTGATATGCAAACACAACCCTTGAGCATTGCACAATGCTGCAATAACAATGCAACATCTGTTTAGCAGCAATATATTTAATAGTGCACAAAAAGATCTTAAGATTTACAGCTATAAAAGCTATGAAGACCTTGTTATGCCGTAAACTTTTGCCTGAATAATGCAACAAAACCTTTCATAATGCCTAAGCCACATTTTACAGCATCATTCATTGACAAATGTCTTCTATTTCAGGCCCCTGTAAAATATGCATTTCTGTCTGTTATTGCGCAGTGATGATGTTTTTCAAATATACAGTAGTTCCTGCATTTCATGTTTGTATCAAAAAGACCACAGGCCTGCATGAGTAAAACAAGCCACATGCCATTTCTGCCCCATGGGTGTCCACCAAAACGCTTCTGTTCTGTTGCCTCTCTGCTACTCTGCTGCTTTTTGAAATGTTCAAGCAATTTCTATGTGAAATTTGTTTCAAAGTAAATCCTACACCAAATTTCCTTCATCATATAGCTTTAGGCTTTCACATTCTCATACACAATCGTACCTCAAATATGATTACATTGTTAACAAGTTGCTATGTAAGACTAATTATGTAGTCTTTATAACAAATTATTAGCAGCTTACTTTAAAACCTACACATCAAAATTCCCATTTGTTGGCAGTTAACAAAATGTGAAAATGTCTTTGTGTAATGTTAACCAGACTACTCATAAATCCAATATCGGCATTCTACAAACTGAACCACTCAGTAGCAAAGCAATAGCATGTAGCAAATCCGGGTTCTCAGCCTTTTGATTAGTCCCATCCCAAATCATGAAAACGCCACCACAAATGTTCCTGGTTCAATGAGAAACACGTCTACCTACACAGGTAAAAAAAAAAAAAAAGTGTAGTCAAGCCATTATATCTGAGTTTTAAAAGAAACACTGAACACACATAGGCTTATTGTAGGCTACTTTTTGTAGATTTACCAAGTACTATTATTTAGTATGCAGTAAAGAGCTTCACCACCAGATGGCTGCCTCCTATCAGAACACATAGTATGCCCTATAAATAAAATTACACAGCAGCAGTAAATATGCCAGATGAGTTTTCCCCATGCACACAGCATCATCAAAACACACCAGCAGAGAATTCAATGAGGATGCGAGTTCACAGCAGTAGAAATCAACTTCCACTACACTTTCATTATTCTGGAATTATAATGATGTTTTGTAGCATTTGATTTTGTCCTTCACAGACCTGAACTAAAATGTAAATCAGGCACAGTCTATATTATGGTGCTGTAAATGTTGCAGTGTGTAGCTACATTGTAGAAAATCCCACGATTTTACGGTGGCGTAGCCTACCTTAAAGTAACGCATTTTACACGCAGGTTGTCTGCGGCATGGTGAATTTGCATTTTTATCAACATAGTCCATTGATTTATTGAATGTCGTTTATTGGTCGTACCCGACTTATGAGGTTATGGATGGAATATATTACTCAGACACACAGCAGTGTTGTTAAGGTAGGCTATGTTATGAATATGATCCCTGGACTTTACGTCGTGTTGCATATGCAACATGATTGATCTTGTTTACTTTTGTCGCTCCTTCCGCTTTTCTTTGTCTTAACACACACACACACACACACACACACACACACACACACACACACACACACACACAGAGAGAGAGAGAGAGAGAGAATATGGAATATTTGATTAGTGTTTGTGAATGCTGGATAATGAATGAGGAAACGTCAAACATGTCTGCCATCTGGTGTGTTCTTCAAATTCACTTATTTTATGCACAGTGTATGGTATGTCGAATGTACATAAAGAGTGTTACGATTTTTTCCCAAAAAGGATTTAAAAATAGTCCACATTTCATCTCTGTACATTTCATTTAAAAAATGTATGGTTAAGTTCATCTAAAAGTGGTAAACTAATAAGCATACATCTGAATTAAAGGCCTACATATTACCACGCAGTAAATAGCTTTGGTAGGCTACTCATTCCTTTGTTTCAGTGGGAATTGAAGTACATAGAAGCAGTAGAACTCATTATTTTAATTAAGTTTTTATCCACAGTGAGAGGCCATTTTGAACAGTTTTGTTATTAACTTCACTCATATTTTACACTAGGTTCACTGCATCGCCCTAACCAAATCATTGAATGTACCTATATAGCATCCATGTTCCTCTCTCCACAAAATAATGTTACATTTTTTCTTTTCAAAATATTATACTTGCCATGATAGAAAGCCCATGAAGTAATATTTAGCAAAGCACTACTCACTCTAGTGAGGGCTGTTAATCATGTTGGAATATGAAGTAACCTAGCTCAGTGACAGCACAAATGCAAAAAACAACAACAAAAAAACAACCTGAGGCCAGTGAGTCTTATTACATTTAAGACTAGTTTAATCTTCATTGCAACCGTTATTTCATTTTACACTAACTTTTGTAGTAAAGGAAAGGTTTTATTGGTTTTTGATTGGGACTGTAATAATGCCATGCGTCATATTTGACACATGGTAAACATAATTAGATTTTAGCAGGAAATTTTAGATTGCCCTTTGCTCGCTTCACTTATTGTGAAATTGACCTGTGTACATCTATCCCATTTATGCAATGTGTACTTCATATATGACAGATCCTTGGTTTTCTTATTGGATTGTCAACCAATCAGACCTCCTAATCAGTTTGAGCACTTCCAATCTGTTCTTTTAACTGTGAATTTGGAAGATTTTGAGTCAATCCCAATGGATATACAGTGAGTGACCCCAAAAAGCATTTGGACACTTAAGTCACACTTAAAAATGTATGCATATCAAACCAAATGGCATTTGCCAAAAAATGATTGACCTTTTTTCAGAAGTAACTTCACTTTTCTTAGCCATTTTAGTCATTTTAAGATCATGTTTAATATCACGAGTGGTCAAATACTTTAGGAAGATATTGTTGTATAATTTAAAATGTGAAATGTTTTGTTAGAAATGTGTATTTGTGACCCTGGACCACAAAAGGATTCTTATGTGTCCATTTTCTTTTTGAGATTTATACATCACATGAAAGCTGAATAAATAAGCTTTCCATTAATGGATGGTTTGTTAGGATAGGGCAATATTTGGCCGAGATACAACTATCTGAAATCGGGAATCTGAGGGTTAAAAAAAATCTAAATATTGAGAAAATCACCTTTAAAAGTTTCCATTTTTATTGGCGATTGTGCTGCATCCATTTAAATTAATATATATATATATATATATATTTAAGGTAGGAAATTTACTAAATATCTTCATGGATCATAATCTTTACTTATCCTAATGATTTTTGGCATAAAAGAAAAATCGATAATTTTGACCCATACAGTGTTTTGTTGGCTATTGCGACTTAAGACTGGTTTTGTGATCCAGGGTCGATTTTTTAATTTATTTTTTATAAATACAACTTGGTTTGATATTTTGTTATATAATGCAGTAACCTGTTTAAATGTCCAAATACTTTTTGGGGCCACTGTATTTACTATTTATGTGCCTCCTCCTTACTCAGAAGTTGACAAAGATAAAGAAAGACATAAACAATTTTTTTTGTGGTTTTGTCATCTTGCTTTTGATCATATCAAAGGCTGCAACAGTGATTTTTTTCAAAGGAATTTTTTCCTCACTCAGATAAACGGTTGCCTCTCATCATCTGTTCTGACCTCTGACCCCTGTTGCAGCTCTCTGTGGTGTGATTTCAGCATTGGACATTTTCTCTCACCTTGCAGGTGAGCGGACCTACGTTACGCCTCTCTTCATCAAACCCACACCAGGAAATTCAGAAATATGTGCTCTGAAGGTTTTGAAGATGATACATTTTTCTTGCTTGGAGAGATCAAGGGGTCAAGGTTTGGCTGGTTAGCAGAACTTAGGGTCTTAGCAGGGTGTGTTCACACTTTATTCTGGTTCTTGGTTCTTTTAGTCCTGACCAAAACAGAAAATAATACACTTAAGCCCAATTTATACTTCTGCGTCAAACTCACGCCGTAGCTACGTCGTAGGCTGTGTGTAGCACGCATAACCTTCGGTGTACCCTGATCTGCACCTCGCCAAAAATTTAACAACGCGTCAATTCTACGCAGACCGCAAGCGCTGTGATTGGTCTACTAGAACCCTTTCCTCGGGTTTCACATGCTCCTTCTGCATTTAAATTGCGCGTCAACGCGGACAACGACGCAGAAGTATAAATGAAAACCAACGTGTAGCCTATTGGCTCCGGCGTAGGTCCGACAGAAGTATAAATCAGCCTCAAGTCGTGGTTTCTCTTGGCTTTAACATCCTTAGTTTTTAGCCCCTGTTGGTAGATGCCCATTCAGAATCAGCTGTGTATTCATTCATTCATTTTTGACTTTTTTGTTTGCCTCTCTCTTCATTTTTTTGCTTAATAGAGATAATGAGAGAAGTTAACAGGTTTGTCTATCCATATAGCGTTTGTTTCTTTCATGGCATGTTTAAGCACTCTTTTTGTGTCTGCTAATGGCTTTGTTTGGCCTGGACTTCCCTCACCTCTCATACAGAAGGTCATTGGGAAACAGCAGCCCACCCTTTTTATGGACAACTGTTTGTGTGGCAATTTCGTGTAATTGCTGATGGGTATTAAGTGGAGGTCTTTGTCCTGGCAGTGCAGGGCACTGCTATCATTAATGTTAACTGTCATTATCATATGCTGTAAGCTCTTCACCTGCTACTGTTGCCCTTTGCCATACTGGGACCTCTGCCATATTAAATGTAATACCATTTTTTTAAGGATTGGTCAGTTCATACCACTCACAGCCATGTATTAATTTGAACAACACAAACAGCATGACCCTGCTAAAAGGAGTAGACTGTCACATGTTGCTCCGGAGATCAGCATTCTCTGAAAAGATCCATCCATCCATCCGTACATTATGTATTTGTATTTAAACCATACTGTATTAATTGGTAGAAAATCAAGTAATTTTGTAATTGAGGGTTAGTATTGTGTGTTTAGACTGAAGAGATTGAGTAGTTTTAAGGAATTGGTCATCAAGCTGTTTCTAAGGCTTCCACAGAAGATTGTGCAGTAAAAATGACCATGAGTGTCAGTCATCTTAATTTCAGTCCATGAATGCTACTGACCTAAGACAAGTTCAAATGTTTCAGAAGTGTGCAGTCTTTGGTAATTATCCCTGATGTTTTATTGTATTGATGGAACAGCCATTCCCAGCCACATGAAATTACAGTTTTTTGGGCAATTCATGAACACATGAAAATTGTAGATAATTTAGAATACTCAACCATGTGAATCCATGTAGTGCTATAAAGTTCATTTTACAATCAATCATTTTAGACAGTGGAGTGATATTGGATGTGTATATAAAAGTTGTGCCACTTTAGTTTTTTACTTTTTTAAGAAGTCAGCTCTCACCTGAAATAAAAGGGTCTATAACACAGGGCCAGCATAAAAAAATAAATAAAAAAATAAATAAATGGCACAAATGCCAAATTCAAGGGTAAGCTGTGCAACATCAATAGGTCATTGGGGTATATGGTAACAATTTTGTTGCAAGTAAAACTACGACATGCTTCTACTTATAATTTGTAAGCCATGAACTTTGAATAAAAGTCTGTGTTAAATGTAGGTAATTAGTATAAATAAGAATGATATAAGTAAGAAATAATATATGTAGTAAATGCACTATTCAATTTCAAAGTCTTATTTTGCTGAACATTATTCATATTTTCATAAAATAGCCTGAAAAGATTTGATATTCTAAAATCTAATATTTAAAACCACAATTTTTTGATATTTAACATTTCCTGCATTTGGATACAAAGCTCACTAATTGAGCCACTTACCCTGGAGTCTGGCACGCTTTACCCAACAGATACAGATTTAAGCAAAAATGCTTCATTGAATAATTCATGTCTAATCTCTAGCCAAAAGAAAGGACAATGTTTTATATCTTGGCAATTCACCAATATACACTGCCGTCGGTAGCTCAAAAGTCGGCTTTTTAAAATGTTTTTGAAAGAAGTCTATTATGAGACACTTTGATAAAAATACAGTGAAAACAGAAAGGTTCTTAAACATTATTTTAATTTAAAATAACGTTTCTATTTGAATATATTGAATATGTCAATTATTCCTGTGATCCAGATTAGTGTTTGTGATTATCCAGAGGCTCGGCTTGAGCTCAGAGTTATTCTTTGCTGAATAAATGTATTGATTTGATTAATTTTTTTATTTATTTAAATGGTGAATATTATTAGATTTGAATACATTTTGATCAATTTCACCTGACATGTAGAAAATGTACAGTTTTTGTCATTATTCTCATGTGCATCAGCTGTGTATGATAGGTCATTTCTAATAGTCAGACAATGCAGTTTGCTACAATATAGTCAACATTTGAAGTTGTCCTAAGACAAGACCGGATATTGTTCAAAATTCATGTTTAACTTTGATGAAAGATCCAAATGTTGACTACTGTAGATTACCAGGGTGACGCATTTTACCACACTCTATTTCTTTGTTATTTGCATAACGGGAGAGATAAAGTCAACAACTTTTAACTCAGTTACATTCTTTACACTGACATTCATGATGTTATTTCGAATTCTGTGCCACGCCAGAGGGCATCTTTGCACTGTCTACATTATGAACAATGTGTGAGTTTATTTAACGTGAGTTATTATCGACTGCAGTGCAACAGTGGAAATTTTTTTTTTATAAACAACATTCTGCTGCAGCCTATTTACCTCTGTCATCATTACCCTTGCTGAAACACCCATGTATTTTTCGTTGTGTGGACCTCAGATTAAGAAACGTGTTCGGTTCGGATATTGATGTCAAGATGAGTCGTTATTTAGTGGTCAGTTCTTCTAAAAGTGCATGGCTTTTTATTATTTGTGCCCTGTCAGCAGAGCAGCCAGTAAGGTCAGAAAATGAGTTATGTCTCTGATGGCATCGATCTATCTGGAGAATGGACAAGAATCATTCACAACCCCCCCATAATAAGAGCAGTGAAACGGTACTTTCATCTTCAGATTCATCTATCACGTTCAGCTAATGCCTGTTATAGACCTGACTCGCAACTTGGTTGCCATTGATCACTGTTGTGAATTTCCTTGGGGGGTAACGTGAAGGATTTGGCAATGACTGATGCAGTTTAACAGATTTCGATTCTTTATGGTTGCAGTGAAGATGATACAGTTGGTGAACTAGACAAATTCCTGTTTCATTTTCACTACTGGAGTTTTTGGAGCGGCTCAGCCTCCCCGAGGTTATAACTACTCACCGCTCGATTGGATGGAAACGGATCTGAAGTTAGCAGAGCTTTGTGAATTGAACTATTTAGTTCACACTTCTGTGAGTGTCCCTGGCCTGTAGGCATATGTGAATGTTGTACAGGGATGTTTGCTCGTATGCAGTGAGATCATGAAAATATATGCTGATATGGCCCAGGACTGTGTGTCTGAGTTTTTTTTATGATGTTGTGCTCTCCTGATATCCTATCTCACATCCTCGTCCACACTGTCATCGAGGCGTGAGTGTTATGTACATATATATTTTTCCTGACCTTTAAGTCTATTATGTATTTCATCCCTCAAAAGGAACAATGTGTGCTGCTGATGTATAGTTTTATGCATCTCACAGTATTACCAAAATGTTTTCATTCTAGAGACCAAGGCACACACAAACTCTTTCTAATTTTTGTCAAGTTTGTGTAAATGCTAGTTTCAAAGTACTTTCAAGTAAAAGTATATTATGATTTCCAGAAAAATGTGTTTCTTGAGCACCAAATCAGCATATAATAATGATTTCTGGAGGATCATGTGACCCTGAAGACTGCAGTGATGATGCTGAAAATTCAGCTTTGCCATCACGGGAATAAATTACATTTACAGAAAAGTTATTTTAAATAGTAATAATATTTCACAATGTTACTGTATTAGTGAGCACAAGATACTTTTTTTAGATACTTAAAAAAACAAAAACAAAAAAACAAAGTTTGATTGGTAGGTGCTTTTTCAGAATGTTTTTGAATTTTTGCCCAATTTTTCTATGCTGTATTGATATAGCACCGAGTAAACATTTGGATAAACAATCCATCATACAAATGTAGGTGGAACCTTCAAACCATGTTTGTTACAACCGGCCCTTGTTTCCTCTATTTATGTGTTTTGTTTGTGAATCTGAATCCAAATATTCCCATACAGCTTTGATAAGACACTCCTCCAGCCTCTCTCGCTGAATTATCAATTCCTCCCGGCCTTAAACTGAATACAATTTACAGGATTATTTAGTTGTTCCACTAACTCTCTAAAATTGATAACATAAAAGTGATCCAAAAAATCTCCCTTTGTAAACCGATAACAAAATATTGTCTTTTAAATTGCTTCATATTCCTTTCATAAATCTTTTTTTTATGTGTTTTGTTAAAAGAAGTTGCCGCTGCGTTTACATCAAACCACATTAGCATCGGTTTGTATCCAAATAACAGGATTAGCATCCGCTGTTGTATGTGGGATAAATCCTCTATCACAGCAGCTCAGAGCGTTTATGACAGCAGCAGGTTTGTAGAGGGACTAGGAATTAAATGTCTCAACAGTTGTGCTTTAGTCATTGTGGCTTTTGTAATTCCAAACCATAAAAATACAAAACAGTAGAATGCAAAAGAGAATGTAAACATTACTGATTTAATGCTGATTAGAGAGATTGGAATAAAGCCACAGTTTGAGTAAGTCCCAGTGTGCGTTTATAATGTTGCCAGCATCTTTGGGGGTTGGGTGTTTGTGTACATGAGGGAACATCTGACATTTCTGACTCTGCGTAGGAGTTCACACAAGGCTTTCGAAGAAACCGCTATTTTTTTTAAGGCTTCCAACTCGCCTTTCCTATTTCCTGCCATTGCCCTTTTTCGGAGCAAATGACATATCTGCTGTAGAATGTCAGCTGGGAATGAATAGGAACCAAGTAATGATTTTGTGAATGTCTGTCTGTTTGTGTGTGTTTGGCACCTCATGGAACCCCATGAAAATCTCTTGCAACAGGAAGCGCAAAAATGTATTTATTTTTAAAATTATTTTTATGTAAATCACTTTTAAATGACCATTGTGAATGACACTTGCAATTGGTATACATGCAGTTTATGGTGCTGTGTTTTTTATGTCTTTCCTAGGCGTTTCCCAGGACCTCTCCAGGTATTTCCCTCCAATTAAAAATATATGAAAAACACAGCTCTAGCACTTTGTCATTGTCATAGACATGCATTTCTTTATTTTGCACCTAACACTTAATGAGCACTCAGCGCTCTATGAGCCGGCTGGTAATAATTAACATCTCCTCTTTCTCGCATGCATATGGTTGGTCTCTGATTAGCGAGTTCATGAATATGTATATGTACTCTGAGAGAAGAGGTTGAAATTGGGTCATAATGGCGAGGTATTCTTTTCCGATGCCACGAGTGAAGCGTAGCTGCACTCTCTGACACCTTAAACCATCTTAATACCTTGACTCTTTCTGATTTTAGAACACTGTGTTCTAGAAGGCTTGTCAAAACTCCAGTTCACAGAATCCTTCAGACTTAAACATGGCTACAAGAAGCTTAAAATCACTGGACACAAACTTTTTGCATATTTTTGGGATACACACCCCCTCAAATGACACATTTCTCCTCATTGGTCACTGCAATAACTGGATGTACCCCATCAACCTCAACCCTGTTAATGATGATGATGTAAACAAAATAAATTATTTAAATTATTTATTAGCTTATTTATGTATTTATTTATTAATATTTGTTATGTTCCTTTTACATTTATGCACAAATATTTCTATTTAAGTCTTTATTTTATACTTTTTTTGCCGGGTTTCATTGTCACTCACTTCAGTGTAACTCACATCACTCACTAACTGCTTTGCACTCTTGTGAAAACTCTCGTTATAATCATTGAAGTTGTGTACTCTGTTGCATCTTTTCCTTGTTTGTTATAATGAGTGCCGAACTAAGTCAGTGTCAGTGAACACATGTTTTTAGCGGTATTGAGTGGATTTCATTATGTGCCGATTACTAATGTAAACGCCTCTGATTTGCCATTGAGTTCATGTGCTCAACACGACTGTAACTGGTTTTAATACTCAATGCTGCAAAAAAAATGTTTGCCGAACATTTGCCCGGAGAGTAGAGATCTAAATATAATTCTGTTCCTGATCAGTTCATCAGAATGGTAATTGTGATTATTTTCCGATTAATCGAACAGCTCTAATGCATCTTTTACATTTATCTATTAAATTGACCGAGATTATGGATGTTTGGAGAAAAAACTCCTATGCATGATCTTCTGAAAAATTCAAGAAACTGGCTTTAAGATTGCAGACTGCAGTGTGACTTGGCTTCTAACCATGTTTAGGTTTTCCAGGTACAAAGGGCAGTCATCTCTGAGCCCATATATTATTTTGACAGCCCTCTCTTTTTCATTTTCACTACTTTGACTTCTTCTTTTGTTATCAAAGGTCATTTTCAAGTTTTTTGGAGAACTGTTCAAGAGAGATTGCTCCTGCAAATGTCCAAAACAATGTCAGGTGGGGAGGTGCAAGGTAGAGTTCCTAGAACCTCTTTTTGTGTTCGGTGTGTTTTTGTTTATCTCACAGATTTAAATTTAAAGGAATAATTCACTTAAAAAAAAAAAAAAAAAAGTACACATTTGCACATTTTCTGTTTGCTATTTCAGAGCCAGAAGCTTAGCTTTAATATTGGGTTATTTCTCCAAAACTGTTCGGCGCACTTGGAAAATGATCAAGCCACATGCGTACGTTTTGCTGACATGCTCGGGTACTTTATTACGTGCTTAAGTGAGTCACAATTTACTGTCATTGTATTGAATTCACCCAATTTATTGAATTATCTCTGTTTGTGTTCCACAGAAGAAAGTCTTGTATACAGGTTTTAAATGACATGGATGAGGGTGATTAATATTTTTTTTTTGAGTGAACTATATCCTTTTTTGTGAGCTTGTTGTGCTCAGGGATTTATTTTGTCTAAAGGTGTGCAAAAGACAGGAAAATGGGAAATAAATGTGAAAAAAAGACTTAACATAAGAATGTAAAAGGCGACAGCCCTCCTGTCACAGAACAAACCATCTGACCCCCAAACCTTCCTGTTACTATGGCATGTGTCACCCTATCTGTCGTCTGTGATAGAACTAGCTCTCGTTCTTTTATATCTATTTTAGATCCCTACACAGGATGACAGATGGACAATAAATGATCTTTACAAAGCCACCTAAAAGCATTCATAGACCGTTCTGTTCTTTAACGCTTTCAAACATAAGCTACATTGCATTGTGAAGACTTTTCGTAGTCCATTTCTCTGAAACTATCAGTTTCTACGCCAAAAAGAAAATTATTCTCAAACAAGCTGTCTGACATTGTGTTGTTCCTGAAACACTGAATTGATTGCTTTTTCATAGGCCTGTCACTCTCAAATGAAATGACATTTGTCAAAAGCTTTAGAGAAGATATAACTCTTAAACAGACTCCTGCCTAAGGCCCGAGTTCCATTTGACTACCAACAAATAACCTATTGTTTATCCGTTGAGCCAGCGGTGACACAATTCACCTCATTGAACTGAAGCAACATGTGGCCGAACCCAGAAAGAATCCAGAGAGGGAATCATCTGTTCAGGGGAGATAGACCATGTTCTTACAGCTGCTTTCATCAGCTTGTGGCAAAATAACAGACAGATGAACTGCTAAAAGCGAAACACGTTAGCAATTCAGAATTTAGTGTGCAATGACCCGCCACTATCAGCCAGTCATTTTGTCCGCTTAAACTCAGTCCCTCCACAATTGATTGCAATTTTCGAGTGCATCACCCACATCTTAAAATACACTTGGATGTATGTCACAATTCAAAAGAAAAATCTGTCATTACTTCCATTGCAGCGTTAATTTAAAATGATTTTTTTAAATGTCTTTTTCCAATTAAAGTGAACATAAGTGCAGCCTTGTACTTGTCACCTTAACAATCCCACTGACTGTATAACTAAAAGCACCCGCCTCACGCTGAATTCCATGACCCGAGGTCAAAGATAAAGAAAATCCGGCCGGCATTTATTAAGGAAGTGATAGATGAAATGATATGTATTGGGTTGCATAGATGGTCTGTGAGCAGATATGGCAGGGTTGACCTGCTATGGCTATCTAGACAGATACTACAAGAGTTTTCAGCTTGAGAAAGCACCCAATCTCTGACACATTCTCCAATAACTTTGTGTCCAGATGGGCTAGCTTGTGGATAAATGTTGTCACGTTCAGTGAAGCTACTTGTCTTATGGTTTCCACTATGCATGAAGCCATGAAATTACATAGCAATGGCTGGTTCAGCGACAGCGCCTTGTTTTCCATTTGGTTTCTGATTTATTTTGGTGAGTGATCTTTGGAGACGGAAATTTAATGGAAGCTGTGAGAAAAGAGGCATCTGTGTCTGATCCACCAGTGTGTGTGACTAAAAGGCAGGGCTGGATGTCAATCTGTGAAGTCCTCTGTGGAATTGGATCCAAACCAAGGGGAAAGACTCTGAATGAAGTGTCTCTCCATCTTTAAGAGGAACAATAACAGATGCATTTGATAGGAAATACACATTCTGAGCAGCAGAGTAATTCAAGAGTGTAAGAGGGTTCTCGTTCTGTCTTATATTTACTCCATTCTCTCTTTTATAGTGTTTCTATTTTCACTTTCACACACCTTCCATCCAAGCTTCAAAGCCTCGATGAACAAAACCAGTGCAACATCATTGTGTCAGTCAGCCCCCCCCCCCCCCCCCCGCTGAAGCCTGCATCTCTGTGACAGTGGGACTATAGTGTTCCAGCATGCTGTCCTGTCAGAATGCAGGCCACATGCTGTCAACTACAGCCCTCCACTAGTAACACACATAATTACCCACTGGGTAGCTTGGAGGGAAAAAGGTGTGGAGAAAAGCGCTGAAATGGGTCACCGCCATTGGGCCAGAGTGGACAACAGTGGCTGTAATTAAATCTGACAAGTGATTAACGTTGACTCCAAGCACCTATGGTGGGAGATGGGAATGTGTCTTTACAAGTAATTTTTTTTGTTGTTGTTGCAATTAGTGTTAGTGCTGATCGGTGGAGAAATGGATTGTGGAGCTGTCCAATGCAGTGGTGCTGAAATGCAGTTGCAGCATGTAGAACTCTAGGTGGGCCGTCTCACGCTGTGCTTTTTATCAGCTCAATCTCAGATTCTTGTCTCCCACTAGAAGTAAATGGGTTGTATGTGATAATTATCCTTTCTATGGACATATTTGCTGATAACAAACCACTTATTTTCAGAATCAGTTGTAAGTTTGAAATATTGTCTTATGTAAAAAAGCTTGTGTTACCAAGAAAAAAGCAGAAATGCCATAGAAAAAACAACTTTTACATTTCTTTCTTAAATTGTCGGTAATTATTACTTGTAACATACTGTATTTTTTATTGTAGTTATTATGAGATTATAAGAAATATTTTTGTCTGTGTATTTCACAATTCCGTATAGGCCTATGTCAAATTAATAAAGACATTTGCTATTAAAACCTGCCTATTGGTGTTAAAAGTTAAAATGAACAAGAGAAATGTGATCGTTTATGCAGGCAATTTTGGCAAGACACTCTCTCCAGTCCATACATTGTATTTTTTCTTATAAAAAACAATTTACTGAGAAATATCTCCTTGTTAAAGTAAGTTTGTGAGTTGTTAGGTCATTTAAAATATTTTACAGTAAAATATCATGTCTCTTTAGAAAGAATAGGCCCTATGCATTTTACCGTATAGCCTATAGGCTATGTTTTACCGTAGCCTATGTGGTAACTTACAGTTAACCAACTTACAGATTTTCCATGTAGCATTCATTCATTTCCCCTCCCCCTTGTTTTTACAGAATGGTTTGAGGGTTGTATTTCAGAAGTTAACTGCCGTGAGAAATAGCTCAGACAGTAATGAGCCGTGGCTGTGGATCAATAACGTGATGCTGCACCGAGCGAGCGCAAAGCCACGGATATGTGAAAGAATGCGCGAGGGGTGGAGTTCTACTATTTTACTTTCCACTCCACACAGTACGGTCAGAGAGATCTCACCGCTGTCAGAAGAGGCGCGCACTTGCTCTCTTCTTTGAGTTTTTGATTTAGCGAACCAAACCCGTTGTGTAGTTATCTTTTTTTTCCTGTAACATTGCTGATATCTTATGATAAAGCGCATTACAGGGCATCTGCGCTCTCCAGCGCGCGACCAGTACAGACGCTGATTTTCTGACACCCTGCTGCGGTCCTGCGCGCTCCCGCGTCTCCCTGGAGCTGTGAGATTTTAGGAAGCACTGCAGCACCACGAACTGCTAAACTGTTTGAAGTAGAGAGTGTCCTCTTGTCCCGTGCGCCAATGGAAGGGGACGTTATGGATAAACTGGAGGACATGGCCTCAGTGAGCGAGTTCGACCCTATCACGGGGAATATTCCCGCCACCAAAGTGGAGATCACCGTCTCGTGCAGGTATGAGATAGGATCAATTTACATTCGCTCACTCAGGTTGAGATCACTTTAATTTAATGGCGTTTATATGGACCCCATGATGTCAGCTGTTTGACTAGACAAAAAAGTTATTAAAAGGTTTGGTTTTTATTTTTATTTTCAGTAAATAATCATTGTCTTGTATAGACAACAAGTCTACTTTGTATTAGTGGTCTTGACTGGCTGGTTCTTTAGAGAAAAAAAGTTCTTGAATTTTCTTATTGGCTCTGTTAACTGAGAAAAATTAAAAAGGATTTTTTTGAATCACCAGTATGCAGATGGGTTTGTAGGGAAGCATAGAAATGCTCTCCTTTTCCATCAGGCTGTCCTTTTTTTCCCCTTTAAAAAAAAAAAAAAAAAAAAAAAAAAAAGCCATGAATTATATATATATAAAATAGTTTTAGAAGTAGCAGTTCACATGCAACAATTATGATACGAGACTTTCTTGCTCTACAATATTGATATGAGCGTAAATATCTAATATATCCAGTGAGCTGCGTGTATGTAGCCTACTTGCCCAAAGCATTTAACGTTGCTGCTCAATTGTCTCCATACCGAGATGCCATAAGTTGTCAGATGCTCTGAACATCAAGTCCCCACAGTATATAATCGTCCCCATATCATCTTCGCTTTCCATCGATAATAATTGTCACATGTTTGTGTATTTAGTTGTATTATAAGAACTGCTTGTTAGAGGAAATTTATCTTCAGTTATTCTTTGTTGGCTTTCGAAATGTGTATTAGTCGCCAAATCATAGTTCTGTAGTGCTGAAGCAAGCAGTGAATATTCATGAGAAGGAGCATAAAAACCCCACCCAGTGTCCTCATGTCAGTGAATACAGAGGGGGTTATATGTTGCATGTAACGCAGTTTCTTTGGGTGAACGATTTTTTTTCCTGATGCTTATAACATCATCTTTACTTTTAGAGCAGAGGTTGGTCTTGATAAGAATGCATCACTGAAACTGTTACTGGAAAAATCATTTCAGCCAGGACCACAGTTGGCTCATTGCTCAGAGTGATAGGTGGGCTATTGGTTTGGGGTTTTAATCATCTTGAGGTGTAATGGATACGGCTGGTGTTCTCGGCATCTGCTATGCCTTTAATAGTCGCTTATAGTCAATTATACACACTCCAGTCCAATTTAGACAAAATGATTTCACTGAATTTCCCAACTTGACAGTCAAACCATCTATTTAATGAGAGCAATTTACCATGCAAGTAGCTAATAACCATAAACTTGCCAACTTCTCAGCTGCAAGTTAATATTGCATGCTTTCTGCAATGTGAAATAAAGAATACTGATTATGGGTGTAATTTGGTCTGATTGTTAGCTGAATAAATTTCTCTGTTAAAGTTTAAGACTTCATCACATTAGCTAAATGTGACCTCAACTGTTTTTAATGAACCAGATATAAATAGCTTTTTAGATTTAAAACTCATTTTCAGCTTTTACATCCACTAAATGATTATATCAATATACAAGTAATACATACTGTACTGACTTCAGTGATAAATTGCATTTTAATTTGAACATGACATGTATTTGACAAGGGCCTTAAGTGTCACACACATGCATGTAAGAACATTGCTTTTTTCCCCCCTACCTATCTCTTCATTCATTCTTTCTTTATACTACTTGTAAAAAAAAGGGAATACTAATGCATGCATATAAGGGGATTTCTTTCATATATCCAATCCTTATGGGTGCAAACTAAGATTCGAATGAATAAAAAATACTAAAGATTAAACTTAAAGTAGGAATTTCAGTTTGTACAGTATGATATCATTTGATTCTAAGAGAATTTTTAGAGGATTCTTGTTTGATCTCATCAGGATTGGCTCCCATTTCTAATTATGAAATTCTATTAGCATTCCCTTTATATGATTTTTCTACCCTTCTTGCTTTTCCACCCCCACACAACTGCAATAATTCAAACACAGATAAAAAAAACATTAGTGTTATCAAATGTGATCATGTTATTGATTTGTACATTATTGTTATTATTTTAATTGAATTAGATTTTTGCCACATCCTCGCTTCTGAGATTGAATCAATGAATAAAGAAATCTATTGGCCCTGAACCATTATGGCCCTCTCTGTCAGTGCAGAATTCTCTCCAGGTTTGTGATGAGACTCTGCGAGGCGGTGGTGGAAATCATCGCCTGCGTTTGTTCTCTGTAATTGATTTAGTTTGGGCTGATTATCAGGGGATTGTGGCAGACATGGAATTGAATCGCTTCACTTCCCCCTCCAGATTCCCTCATAACCTGCCGATGTTATTGGAGTGCAGAAAGTTTGGCCTGACAAACCAGAAACTCTGTGATAACCCTTATCACAAACAAAAGCTTCCTGTGGCAGTGAGATATGCAATCGATCCAGTTGTCTGGCACTAATTGGGTTTGGGTTCCGATTGTTTTGTGTTTTAGGATAGTATAGTGGCAAGAAAAGTATTTGGATATATTTAGAGGGTCTTGAGCATTTTAACAACTACAAATATGAAATATTCAAAAGTGTGCTGTTCAAGAATCAAAGAACAGTTTCCACTAAGCATTGTTTTCAACATTGATAATAATAAGAAATGTTACCTATTATTATTCGCACCAAATTTTAGCTTTGCCTTTACAAGAATAAATTACATTTTAAAGTATATTCAACATGAAAAAATTTATTTTAAATTGTAATCATATGTTATTATTGACTGTTTTTAATCAAATAAATGCAGCCGTGGTGATTTTAGATCCAGTTTAAGGAAATAAAACCTAACATTTAGTTTCTTTGAATTCTGAACATTGAATTTTGAATTGAATTCTTGCTGCAGGGAAATGCATGTCCTTGCCAAAAATCATGTGTCCCTGTTACTATCCTTCATGAGTTGCTCCATGAGTGACTCTAATGAAAAAGTGGAGGAATAAAGTTGCAGTTGTTGGCAAGCTTCAGTTTCACTGCAGATCTACGTCCTCCTCTTAGTTGACCTTGCAGGTGAGGAACCAGATCATGGAATGCATCTACATTCACTCTGCACTGCTCTGCTCCACTGCTGAGAAGGGCTCTGTCTGGTGGGTATTAGCGAGCCTGGAGATGATTTACAGTTGGGGTTCAGCTTCCTTCTCAGCGTGTGACTTGATTCCAAATGGAGCCGTGGTGTATTGTAACCCCTTATTGTTCTTTTGCTATCCGTTCAGCTCCAGAGCCTTTTATTGCTGGATTTCCCCTGGTTATATATGCTAGAATAGCAGAGTACCTATTGTCCCAGATATGTGAATATTAGAGCAGACATTCACGTCTTCCTATGTATCCTGCTTCCAACATGTCTTCCTTCATAGATTGAAATACTCTGCCACCGAAATGAAAAACAATCAGGTTAGATTTTACAGATGCTACTTGAACCTGAACTGGTGAAAAAGCAAGTAACTCCAAAGTGAGACTGAGAGAAAGAGAAATATAGAAAGATGATGGGTGAATTAATTGACTGGATGGATGGATGGATGAATGACAAGTATATCAGAATACTAAGGCTTCTACATGATGGCATGTCAGTCTCTCAGAGTCCGAGCCTTTCATGGAAACTGAAACGGAGATCAAACAGGGATGCATCACAAGGACCCTGTTTTCCATCTTCATTGCTGCCATACTCCATCTCACTGGTGAAGAGCTGCCACAGGGTTTCTAATCTTGAACAGAACTGATGTCAGACTCTTCAACCTGAACAGGTTCAAGGCCAAGAGCAAAGTCAACTACACCACCATCACAGAGCTTCAGTATGTGGACGATAATGTCATTGCAGCGCACTCCGCAGAAGACCTCCAGGGCATCCTGGATGTCTTTTCCAAGGCGTACAGAGCCCTGGGCCTAACCTTAAGCATCAAGAAGACCCAGGTCCTCTATCCTATATCTCTTGAAAACGTGGACCATTTCCCTTACCTCGGCAGCCTTCTTTCCTCAAAAGCTGACATCGACTCTGAGGTCAACCATCGCTTGAGTTGTGCCAGTGGAGTCTATGCAAGACTCAGGAAAAGAGTCTTCAAAGTCAGAGACTTAAAAGCCTAAACTAAAATCCTGGCCTACAGCGCCATTGTCCTCCCCACCCTGCTGTATGGAGCCAAGTCATGGATCACCTTACGAAAGATTCTGAGGAACAGCGTCTTCAAGGAAGCCAACATGACCAGCATCACCACTATAACAATGCAGTACCAACTTCGATGGACAGGCCATGTCATCTGCATGTTTAATACACGTCTCCACAAGCAGATCCTGTACTCCCAGCTGAAGGAAGGTCATTGAGCCACTGGTGGGCAAGATAAACATTACAAGGAAAAGATCAACGTCACATCAAGCAACTGGGAACACATTGCACTGGACAGGAGCTCCTGGAAGAAATCTGTCCAGAAAGGTGCTGCACATCATGAAATAGAACTCTGCTGTGTTGCAGAGACAAATCGACAGCTTCACAAGGAGAAAGACAAAAAGGCTCAACCACCAGCAACTGGCCTCTACAGCCATCTGAAGACCCACAAGCAGACAACCCAATTGAGAGGACAGTCACACTTGCCTTGAGTGACCGCCGATGATGATGATGATGGGGCAGAAGGATAGATGGTGAGGTCTTCGGCTTGTGATAAAGAAGCAGAATCAATGCCAAAAGATGTGAGAGGCTGAATGAAGCTCAGATATTTACAGTCATTATGTATTCACACTGTAATCTACTGCAGAAGTGATTGTGTGTGTCCTAGATTATGTATTGTTTTCATCTAATCTCTATTCACATCTCTTTGTCCGTTTTTTGCAGTCTTTTTGTCTGTATAGTTGATTGGCATAATTGACATCTAGAAGAACCAATCGATATTACACCGAAGCAGTAATTTTGAACCTTAAGGAATAAACAAGCCCTGCGATATGTCCAGTATATGATTAAATAAAATCATAGGTTGGTAGATAACAGTTTTTAGGAGGAGGGACTGAGTGTCTGACCTCTGCATGTCGCAGAGGGAAGCACTTAATATGGTGAATAGTCTAACAGATGGTTGAGGGGGGAAAAAAAACAGCTGCTGAACGGATGGATGAGCTGGGTGAGAGCTAGGCCAGTTGTTAATTGAGCTGGCTGATTTAGTATGCGTATAAATGTGTTAGTCGGAGAGCGACTGAGGGTATGCCTGTGTTTTGACAGATGATGGTGTTGAATCAAAGAGCTCAAAACGGCTGTCACAAACCCAGAATTCTCTTGTGTGGTGTTTTGGATCAGTGTGTGATATGACAAAGATACTAGGAATGACAAAAGGCTTGTCTACATTTGCTATTAATCTCTGATCTTGACTACACTTTATTTTGATGGTCCACTGTCTATTCTTCTAACCGTAAGTAACTTTGCAACTAAATGTCAACTAACTCTCATTAGTATTAATAGACTGTTAGATTAGGTTGACATATACGTATAAGTTACTTATAGTCAGCAGAATGTTTGTTTGGGGACAAAATCAAAATAAAGTGTCGCAGATATTAGAGAGTCTTATAATACTCTGTATACTCTAATGAGAGTTAGTTGACATGCAGTTGCAGAGTTACTGGTAGAATGTCTAAAGTGGACTATCGAAATAAAGTGTTACCATGATCTGTATTGGGCTTATTCAGTTGAGTGTGACTGCCCCACATTGATTGGCATCAAAGTTTTGAACTCCAAAACAAGAACTGACTCAATGAGATGTGTTAAATATCAGCTTTGATATTTTCACATCACTAGTATTTTTTTTTAATCACCAGATGGGGGAGTTTTTGATTGTTGCAGAAAAGTCAACATGAAATACCCCATTTACTTATTGTTTTCTTTAATGAAAATATAATTGCTTTCTCCGAAACTACTACATTTAAATGACTTTTCATTTTTGTTGCTGTCCACCAGCAAACACTGTTTCGCGTAGCAAGTAGAGCTGTCGTGGAGGTCAGTTTTTGGCTTTGGGCATCACTTAATTTTAATTCTCCTTTCCTTTGATCATAACATTAAAAAAAAAAAGGTTTTCAGTCAATATTATCTGATAAAAATGTATCTGGTAATTGTAATCTGCATTTCTCTAACCTTTTGTGAAAAAAATAATAATATAAAAATCGTCATACATAACACATGCTTTTTATGATTTTATTAAATGTGTGACGACAACAAACCAATAATTTGTGTATCTGACTCGAGTATTTCAACAAAGGCAATCAACTGTTGCCTTTGGCTTGCTCAGTTGGGGATATTCAAATTAAATAACCAATCATTAATACCATTGATCAGCCCTACAAAACGTGGATGTCTTTTTTCCAGTAATAAACAAACATTGTTATGTTGTTTTGATTGATACTGTGAAGCTGCTTTGATACAATCTGTATTGTGAAAAGCGCTATATAAATATATTTGACTTGACTTGACTTGACTATTTCATTTATGTCGGATGTGATGTTAAATAAAGCTTGCAACATAAACTTACAGCTCGTATCCTCTCATGCAGTTACAGATGCAGCGGCGTTTAGAGTGAACCACTTCTACTTCTGCTGCACGAGATGAGAGGACTTTTTTTTTATTATTTTCTGGGTCATGAAAGAGTCTGCATTTGTGATATATTTCCTTCTTCCTTTCCTGGTAAACGCTCGCTCTCTCTGGATGTGTTTAAATGTGCACTAAGGATCCTGTAACATTTCACACATGCACACTTCAATAAGCCGACAGAACATGCGTTGAACGACACGTGCGTTGTCGGCTTATTACGAATAGTCTTGTACGAAAAATAATGTTTTAAAAAAAAAACGCGGACAAAAAATAGTTTTAGGGCTGGACGATATGATGATATCTGAACATCGTCAGCATCTGAAGTGGATCAAAAACTTTTATCAAAGTTATACATTAAGTTTTTTAAACATTACCCGTTCTTGTCTTATAGGACAACTTTGATGAACTTTTTTGATCCACTTCAAATGTTGACTACTAATGTATTTAACATTGATACGAGTGTTCACTCGGCTTTAGACCTATATTTTATTTATAGTTTACAGGTAGGCCTACTTGAACCTGTTGTATATAAGTTTTCACAGGCAAATTTGCTTTATGTGTTCCCCTGGTGTTGAAATCAGGCACATGTCAGGAAACACGATTTCTGGCTGCATTTAAATATCTATGGATATCTAGAACACTACATCGAGTCCAACCTTTAGTTTATATTGATAATCGTTTATTTTACTCACGTTTTCGCAGTTTCCCCTATAAAATCCAGTCACGCAGCAGGCTCTTTTGCCACTCAGTCCGGCTGAGGGGGGCATGTCCAAGCGGGAAAGTGACGTCAATGCATTCCCTCTATTGTAAAATGTATTGCTAATGTATTACCACTCCAATTACGTAATCACATATTACCATCACTTTAGCCATTTTAGTGACTTTTTTAAAGCACTTTTCCTTTTTATTGTGCAATATGACACTTCATTAATATCTGATCTGCTGAACTCGAGTTTTATTGTTTGTACTGTCCTCTGTAATCAAATAAACAACATGTTTATCCTATAAAGAGGTAATTCAACTTAAATGAGCACCATAGATCAGGATGTGCTGTGTAACAGTGATTAAGTGTTGCATTTACAAGCTTGAGCGAGAGACATTCAAAACGAGATCATTGGCCCTGTGGCTTCTATCTTCACCTGAGGTTTTTGTTTAGATTTATGCCTGGTTTATGAACAGCGCTTGCCAGGATTTAATTACCCTGTTTCATTGACGAGCTGGAAAAATGCTGACATTCCTGTTCTTCTGTAATTACTTCTTGAGGAGAAGACAGAGGGATTGTAGATCATATTACATTTAATGAAACACTATAACAGGAATTCCTAGGTCTTAGAAGTGGCACAGGACCCGTGAGAGACATTCTAAGAACGCACTGGTTGATTGCCAGTGCCCTATGTTCTGTTAGGTGGCAGTTAGATGGAGCCCTAGGATGTTAAATTATGCCCTGCTAGCCATCTTTTGTTTTGACTCATGGGAAAAGTTTCGCCTAGTGTTGTTCGTACTCAGACCTGCTCTGGGTATTTGTTCAGAGTTCATCAAATAGCCATGATGATAAGCACTCTCCATTGACCGGAGAGTCTGTCATGGTAGTAATACCCCTGCCAGGATGGCCAGACTACAAGAGTTTTTATTCCAGACAAGCGACATGATCCTTTCTTCTCCTCCGCCTCAAGGTATGTGGGTTTTGGCTGAGATGCACTCTGAAATTTCTCTTTGCCCCCCTTAACCAGATAGCAACTTGAATTACTTTTTCCTGCTTCTTTGAACCAATGAGGATTCATTGGCTGAGGAGTTTAGAATCTATTTTGATCCCCTCTGGCTGAAATAGCTTCTCCCGCATGAGGGTGCCAATTACAGTGCCACTGGTTAGAGCGGGGTGAGATGGAGATTGGATCACAAGCCCAATAGTGTCAGACCACTTCCTTGGCAAAGAGAAAGAACTGATCTGTGGTGCTAATGTCACCTTTCAAAGTGAGATGTGTTACAGCACAGTCAGTCAAAACATCAACATAGAACACTACACTACAATTACAAGTCTGTTTGGCCAGATCTAAACATTTGTTTTGAGTTCAGAAACATTTTAATTTATTTTATTTTATTGTTTTATTTTATTTATTATTTATTTTTGGCGTCGTTTCCTGGCGATTCCCTGAAAACGGAGTCTCTCTCGTGGCTGAAGTTAGAGGCTGGGAAAGTCTATAGAGTCGTTGACTGAAGCTTTTCAGCTAAAAATTAAACTTAGAAAACGAGACTCAATGGGAAAGAAAAAAAAAAACTAAGTAAAAGTAGAAAAAGCAAGTGAGACGAGAGTAGTCAGATGGCTTGCATGAAGCTATTCGGTCTTAACCCATTTTTAGGTCTGATCTTGATCGGATCTCTGTCTCATCATCTCGTCTTAAACTCAAAGGTCTGTCCAACCCTTTGGAGGAGTTCTGACCAATAAGAGATTGTCTTTAGTTCGGGTGTGACTATTTCTCCTCACCTCACATAAATTACTTGTTATCTGATTAGTCACATGGTCTCTTAACTCTCCCACTCAAGCAGAATTTAGACATGATACCTATAATAAGAGTACAATACATTTTACATAGATTTGATTCATACAATAATTAAATAAATGAGAAAACAGTCATGCTGATATCAAACAAGACTCACCCCCAAGGGGGGGTAGGTGTACTATTATATTAGACTACATAGCCTATAATAAAAGATAATGAATTTCAAACCTGAACCAAACGTGTTGGGGTTCCGGTACACCAGCCATGTCAACGAAATGATGAATGAATGAAAATAAGCTTATCAATGCAAATCTAAATTCGCACCTACAGTATCTTTGTAGAACTTCAAAAAAGAAACAAAAAAAGATGCTGCAGCCAATGAGCAGCCGGCGGGGGCTGGCTGCAGAATGACTCGACCTTCACGGACAGTTTTAATGTTTTATCAGACAATAACTACTCAAGATTTTGCTTTAGTATCATTTTCGGGACAATTAGGGCCGGATTTGGGACAACAGATTAGATTTCGGGACGTCTGGTCACCCTAGTTTTTTGTCTTATATGTTGAAGAATCAGTTTCAAAATGTCCCAAATTACAGATCATCTGATTTAGGGTCATGATGTTGATTTGGAATTTGGTTATCTTTTCAGTTTGGAGACAAATAGTATTTTTTTCCTAAGTAGCTCTCAGTTCCCACAGCACATTTTGAGACTACTCTGTTCGTCTTTTTTTCTTCTTTTTTTCTGTGGAACACAAGATATTTTGAAGAAAATCATCTTTTGCATTCCACAGAAGAAATTTTACCTTTAAGCCTGATATTAGTCTCTTTAGTAGCTTCACTAACATTTATATGTGAACCTCAGAAAAAATGACATGACAAGCAAGGCATTGATGAATGATTTATGTGTAAATCTATGATTAATGTCTTGTCTTTTATGGCTAAATTTAATCCTTTCTCACAAACCTCAGACATTTAAACTATACTGTTCTAAGATTCCTCTTAGAATGCAGTCCTGTCTCAAAGCCCAAAGGAGTCAATTTGTGTTTGAACATCACAGATCTGTCAGAGTTTCTATATGTTCAGACAGTTAAGCCCATTTCAGCAGATTATAATGGCTTTCCAGAATGGTTTTAATGGTAGGCCGCAAATCATAGAATATTGTTGATTCTCTCTTAGTAGATTTCCGGCCGATACCGATAACCGATAATTCGTTATATTTGAAAGCTGATAAACGATATGTTGGCCAATAAATCTAAATCCAAATTCATGTCCCAGGCACACAATTATAATATTCTCATTATAATTTTATGTAGCCTTTATGACAGACTTGTGCTGCACATGTTACACTTAACCGTAGTGATTCCAATCATATTTTAAGCAATTCAAAACCATCATGGTGAACAGTGCGCATCTGAAGCATCTCAGCTGAAGGAAATAATCCATTAATTATCAGCTTTAATATATTGGCCAAATCTTCTCATCAGGCCAATAATGATAACATTAAAAATGAACATATATCGGCCAATATATTGTGCATAATGCCAACCTCTTTAAAATACAGAGAGAACAGAAAAATAATAAAATAATACATGTGACTTTATAGTTCAATTATTTTTTTCGTTTTGTTTTTCTAAAACACTGCTTGGGTGCAGTTCAATTATTGGTTTTCGCATAAATTAAAGGCTCTATTTTCCACTGGTGAAGGATTGAAAACTAATTTAAGAGGTTTTCATTTGCGGGAGAAGTGACAGTGTTTTTCTCCTGTCTTTGTCTGTTAGAGGTTTGATATGACAGCACACATTAACAACCTGTAGCTGACACTCATCTGTATTAGAGAACAATTTCATTTTCAAAACAGCCATTATATAGTCCAGAGCCACATATACAATTTAATTTAAAACCAGTTTCTCTGACAGTGATATTGTGACAGAAATTAGATATTTTTCAACCCTGTCGAATCAAACGATTGTTTTTGTTGAGCCCTTCTCAATTTCTAGGTGTGTATAATCATGCATCTATTATAGTGATTTCAGAGTCTATTGAACCTGTGTGCCAGAATCACTCTCTGATTTAATCAGCTCTGATTCAAAATCCAGTTTATGAGAATTTGATCAGATGCCAAGAGCTGAATGAGATGTAGAATTGTTAAATTCTGCAAAAGATTCAGTTTTTGAGCATATATTTGATTTATTTTTGTTATGTAACAAATGTAAAGACAGTGTTTTTCTGTTTTTAATCACTACTTGTCAGTTACTTGTTTAGCAGACTGTAAAATTCAAAGATGGGCAGCTAAGTGAAAAATCACAGCGGCACACTGAGAATCTGTCATTTCAGCTCACTTTTTAACCAAAGGTGCAAGGATAGATTCCAGATGATCAGACTAACTTTCTACTTCTTGATGGACCCCTACCTGGAATCTAAGTGGTACCTTTTATATTATTCCTTTAGAAAGGCCCAACCTAATGTAAGATAAATATAATGCTATACGTGAGATATAATTCTCAAGCTGTTTTATTGATATCTTCCTGCAGCTGAAACACTGGTTGTGAGATGTAAACTGCCGTACATCGTCTCTTCTTCTTCTGCGCTTTTACTGGTAGCAAACAGCGTTGCATTGCTGCGTGCCCCCCTTCCAGATCGGAGTGTGGATCGCCGGTGACTGAATGTATTCAGAATGTATTGTTACTGCATGCACCGAACCGTGACGACCGTACTTTACAGTTTGGGACGATTACATGTACCGTTACATCCCTAATATTTATAATGAAGATAAGGCTGTTTTAATTGCTTGTAAAATACCTGTACATAAAGATATTTAATTACATGATAAATGTATTTGCGAGTATACAATTAAAATACAATTCAGATGTATGTTATTGAGATATTGGGGCACAGTTTATTTGCAACCCAAAAAGTGTATGTGAATGTATGTGTTTTATGAAGCATTGAGAATATAGATCCTTCCATTTTGTGTTTGTGTTCTGCTAATGTTCCTGGAGCCAAATGTAGAATTTATGGAGTGACTGGAGAACAAAGTGCGTGCATTAAAAAAAGCAAGATGCCTTCTTTATTTCATATATCATGATGGAAGCGTAATTTGCTTCAAAACACAGTGACATTGACAAAATCTGATGTCAAGAGATGTTTTGTGGCTGCTAATGGAAGAGAATGAATGGATTCGGAAATAGCATGTAAATGAGAGCGCCATCTGGTTTATTTGTGAGGCCTTTTATTCATTGTATGGCTAAACTGTTTGACCGAAGTGACCTAGTTTATCAGCACTTCATTTTACTTTTTTTTCTCTCCTGTTTCCCCAGAAACCTGTTAGATCGAGACACGTTCTCCAAGTCTGATCCTTGTAAGTATTTCTCTTTTTTCCATGGCTGAAGTACTTTTAAAAAAAACCTAAAATCTCTTTTTTTCCACACATAGCCTATACAATCTCACTCCCCAGGCTTCGTACCTCATTGAAATGTTTTCAGGTTCTCAGGTTCTCTTCAGGTTCCACACACCTCTCTGACTTTCTTACACTCTCCACACTTTGCAATTTGTCTACTCTGCTATTTCTCCAAGTTGCCTAAAACACATGCATAGAATTTGCATCACAATGTGACAGCTTTTCTTCACTATCAAGAAAAATGCAGAAGTGCTTAATATATGCAGAGCATGAACTCAGCCCCCTGAATACAAATGCTGCATGAGTCATGGGGACTTGTGTACAGTAAATCTCTCGCTGAAGACATGAGATTATGAAATAGAGAGCAATAGGTCAAATAGTCTAGCCTCCTTTGTAATTATAATATTTGCAGAAAAGAGCATTTCTTTCTTAGAGGTTGCTTTTTCATCAATGAAACTTGATGTTAAACATTATTAAAGTATTAGAATTCTCAGTTTGTTTTCATTTTACCTTCATGTTCCGCAGTACTGAGTGTGTGTAAAACTAATAAATAAAAAAATTTACTGTGTTTATTTTTCCTTCAAACTTATTTTTTATATGTCATTGACCCTTTAAAAACCCAGGAGTTAGATGCTGACCTATTAACCTTCTGTTAAATCATCTGAGAATGTTTTAAAAAATGTCATAGAACACGAGGGTTAAATATTAACTTAATATTTAGATACACTTCATATATCTTCTTTTTTATATTTTATATCTTCTAGTTTTGTATCTATATTTTTCTCCTAAAATTCTTAATCAGAAATGAATAATAGACCCAACAGATTACATTGTACAGAGTATCAATTTTTAAATAATTGTATAAAATAATTTAAAAACATTACATTTATTGGAAGAATGTAATGATAGAAAATTATAAGGTCTATTTCTCATGGGAAAAATATAAGCTGAAAACGCCATTTGTTCTGTCTAATTTAATTGCTGTCTGTAAGAAACAATTAAGACATTAAAAAAGAGTTTCTTTTCCATGGGTCTGTTTAACTTACCTTGTAGCATTAAATCAGTGTTAGTTTAGGTAAATATGTTGATTTGATTAAAAAAAGTTTGTTTTAATCATGAACTAACTTTAACCTAAAAGCTTTTTTTAAAAAATGAAATAGATGCTGATTTCTCTCTTTTTTTCCCCTTTCTCGTCTTCTCAGTGTGTGTTCTGTACACTCAGGGAGTGGAGTCTAAGCAGTGGCGTGAGGTGAGTGTCCACGTTCGGGAACAAACCTACAATCAGCTCCGACAGAGACTCCCTCATTTCCCCTAATCAGCTCTGCATATCCTCTCTGTCTCTCGCCCCCTTCACTCTCTCCACAGCCCTCTGGTGCCCATCACTGCGCATTGATTCTCCTTTTGAATATTCATGATTCTGTCCCCATGGCCCTTAGTGATTGGTTGTTAAGATGATTGTACACTTTCCGTTAGCGATTAGCATTAAAGTCGATCTTGCTCTAAAGTTACAGGCCAGGGCATTTGTAATGCTTCCCAGCTCATTGAACGTGATTTTTCACACTTAAGCTGTGTTGAGCTAGCCTTTGGATTTGGCAGGTCATTACAATCAGCTGAAAAACGGACATCCTCGGGCTATCATATCCATCACTGAGCTTGCAAAAAAGACCCTGGATATGAAAAATCGCATTGCGGTAGTTTTTTTTGTGCAAGTTTTGGTTTCTGTTACAGACACCCTTTTAATTAAATCCCTTATTAGCAGGTGACAGTTGTTCCAGCAGGTGTTTTCAAGGCCGACGTGAATGCGTCAAAGCGGTCGTAAATGCCACAATGTGCGCATGAGGAGCTGTAACAACTTTTTGACCCAAAATTAAACCGAATTGGTGTCGATCCTCCTCCTTCACAGCGGGTTTTTGATGGAACACATTTCTCCTATGATGAAAGTCAAAGACGACTGCTTACAGAACACTGAGCAGGTTGCTAACTCCGATTAGCTGCGTAGACTTTCTCCATGCCTCTGCCCATGTAAGATGCCTCTTGTTTGGGTATAATACCGACCGCTGAGGAAAAGAGGCAGTCAAGCTGTAAGGGATTGATAAGGATGGAGTTTTCTTTGTGCATTTCTCTGTCTCAGCAGGACATTTGGGAGTATGTGTGTCTCTCTCTTTGTTACTAACACAGCATAAGCGCCTTACTTTAACTGAGTGATTGTGCCCATGGTTTCACTACTGTATTCCACTTTCTTTTAACTTTATTCATGTTTTTTTGTATTTAAAGGGTCATGAAACCCCAAACCAAATTTTCTGAGATTTTAACAGAGGTATATGTGTGTTGAACACCATTGAAGACAATGTTAGCATCTGTTAGATTTAATAATATGATTAAAATGGTTACATTTTAGTTTTCCTCCGCTTTTTTCGTCTTCCGGGTTTAAAATCTTCATCACAGGCTGTGACGTGGCAACTGCGTTGATGACTCATCGGTGTCTCATAATTATTAATGAGACTGAGTTTGTATCCTATGAGAAGACACTGTCTCTTAATTATTCATGACACCACGTGGATCTTTCCAATGACAGACATGTCAAACTGTGATATCGCGAAGTAGATGAGAGAGACAATTTTTACAGTAACGCAAATAGTTACTTTCCCTGGTAATAATGAGTTACTTTTATTATAAAGTAATTCAGTTACTAACTCAGTTACTTTTTGGAACAAGTAGTGAGTAACTATAACTAATTACTTTTTTAAAGTAACGTTCCCAACTCTGTTGGCCGCTGGAGCGTACGTCGACGGCACCGCCATATTGCGGAGGGCAACTTTCCCATACCCATCATTACGGGAACTGAGAAAAATGCCTGCTTCGTGTGCTGCTTGGGGCTGTACAAATCACCGCACAATTGAAAACAGGTCTCGGGGAATTACCTTTCACAAACAAGACTGATTTTTTTTTTCTGGTTGTATTTGGTCATTATATAATTAGTAATAGTAACGTACACCACGTACAAACCACTGAAATCGGTTTATAAATGTAAACGTTATTATTGTTTTTAATCCAAGAAAAACGCAGCTCACCCGTTTACTTGCATTTGTTTACAGCGCAGTCTTGCCCTCAGCAAAATGGCGGACGCGTTGATGTTTTGCAGCAACGTTCCAAAGCGGCCAATAGGGCGTCTATGTATTTATTATGTCTATGCGGGGAAACCCCTTAAACTGTTAAAGGGGTCATGACATGAGAAACCAAATTTGCCTTGATCTTTTGGTATTTAAGAGGTCTTTGTACCATTAAAACCTCCTGCAAGTTTCATAGCTTAAGACGTCCTCCCCATTATAAACGAAGCATTTATTTAATCAAGCTCTAAATACAGCTCGTTCTTGATCCTTTGTACGAAGTGACGTCACGGTACGAAGTGACGTACCAGTTGTTTGCATATGACTGCCTCCAGCGAAAGACAACTACGCCTCATTTCGTATCATCGCATCGTTGTCACGCGCACGTGTTCAGTCGACGTGCAGCGAGTGGGTCTGTTTACAAGGTTGCGATGCCACGCATATGTGATGTTCCTGGCTGTGGACAAACTACATGTTTGAATACACTGTCGAACGATCCAGACATCAGGGAAAAATGGATGCAATTTATTTTTTGCGGACGTCCCATTCACGGCAGTGATTATTTAAGCGTGTGTTCTCTGCATTTCATGGATGACTGTTTTGAGAACAAATTGCAGTACGATGCTGGCTTTGCCAGAAAACTTTTGCTTACGGATCAGGCCGTGCCGACTATTCTGGGCCCAACAACGACGACGCAAACTGTAAGTAATGTATTTAATCTTAAAACTTTTTAAAACGTTAATTCCAGTTTCATTCGTTATCACCGTCGTATAATCGAATTTTGAAAATATGTCGCCTTTCTAGTAGGCCTACATGAGATACAAAATGACAAATTTTGCCATATCAATGCTGCATCTTCAAATATGGCCTGTGCATGCATTTTGTCCGTGGTACACCTTATCATTTCATTGAAATGAGTAGTTATTTACGCAACAATAACCCGTTTTCAAGTGTCTCGGTCCTCGGGTTACAAAAGACATATTCATTTAAAATAGTTTCAAACTTTCCATGTGGACACGGGCTGATCCATTCGTAGTTGTTGTCAAGTCGTGTTGGTTAATTTCCTTCTGATTCTTCATCTGATTCTGGCTCAAACATATATGGTTGTATCATTGCAAGAGCCATCGCCTCGCTCGCACCAGTCGGCAGCACCCGCTACTATTGTAAACAGTTCCGCAGAATCCGGACATGTTCTGACTAGAGGGCGTTAATAATTTATGCATAAGCACTGACGTTAGCCAATCATAAAAGTGGGCATTAACACTGAACTCTTAAAGGGGAAACGCCTCCAAAACAGACTGTTTGAATGAGAGGATGAGAACAGGGTGGGAAAAGGTCATAAATCACTAAACTTTAAAAGTAAAAAAATAAAATAAAATAGCAATACTATTGTTGCACTTAAGGGAACATAATAAAACAAAACAAAAAAAACATGTCATGACCCCTTTAAAATGACACGGACATTCAAACTGATTTTTTATTATGAATATCGGACTGACCTGTAGGAAAATGCTATACTGTAAATGCAGGTACACTCGCTCCCTCACGATACTACTCTATAAGCTTCAATGAACAATATAAATGAGAACAAATAGGTTAACGTTGCTAGCGGTGTTGTGTAGACATAGGCCCTGTCCTAAATGGCACGCTTCATATGCACTTTCGGTCCTTTGGACTTACAATGGCTGCCGCGTGTCCGTTAAGTCCATGAGACCGTATGTACCATTTGTCATTTGATTGTCTCAGAAGGGTGCTGGCGTGGCGAGGACCCCCTTTGTGGTCGATTTGCAGTGTATCAACAACAACAAAAAAATAACGACTTTATTCAACTATTCATTTTCTTCTCGGTGGGCCTCGAGTGAGTTTACGTAATGTAACAGCGCAGCGCTTCTGTGTTTTACGTCAGAATGTAGGCTCGCTATTGGTCGACGCTGGTCATGTGTTTGATGCGTGTGACGTACAACCCAGAAGCTCTGCGCTGTTATGTAAACTCACTCAGAGGCCCACACAGAAGAAAATTAATAGTTTAATTAAGTCGTTATTTTGTAGTTTTTTTGCGCACAAAAAATATTCTTGTTGCTTGATAAACTTATGGTTGAGCCACTGTAGTCACTTGGAGTATTTTAACGATGTTTTTACTGACTTTTCTGAGCCGGCAAGTTTCAATTACATGGAAGTCTATGGAGGAGTGATCCAGCTCTCAGATTTAATCAAAAATATCTTAATTTGTGTTCCAAAGATGAACGAAAGTCTTACGGGGTTGGAACAACATGAGGGTGAGTAATTACTGACAGAATTAAAATTTTTGGGTGAACTAACCCTTTAAAGCCGAAAGGCCTATTCACATTAAGAATGATAACTATAAAGATAACTATAATGATAATTAGCCTATTATCGTCAACTCAATGGACGATAACACTGTTTGTAATTAGCATTATGTTGTCTGCTGCATTAAACGCTTAAGCTCTTTAAGATTCTGATTGGCTGTCAAGATAATTGCTCTGAAAGTGATTTAAATTATATTGTTCCTCTCTGTGTCGGTATTGTTATATCTGTGGTGCGGACTTCCACATTCTCATAAAATTACTTAGTGCTTGAACTTTTTCATCATTGTCATTTTAAAAATGAAGTTCTCTTCATTTTCTCTTCTGTGCATCATAATTAACTTTATGAACCTAATTTTTTTACACCTCTTGTGATTTCATCTTTTTGACTCATCACTGCTATTGCGAGGTTAAAATTTTACAAATCATTTCTGAATGTGACCTTGTGCTAATTCTCCTGTTTTGCACAGTAGTAGTCTGAACAACACGCTTCAGCCCCTTTTCACTCCCTTGGCTGTCTCTAACACTCAGTGGGTGGTAAAGCTTTTCCAAAAGCAGTTTGGTGATTTAAGTTAAATGTTTTTCTTTGCATCTCCTCTCTCCAATGGGATTTCTTTCCAAAAACAGTTTTGACAAAAAGGATGTTGGAAACCAGTGCTATACTTCCAGAATAGAATAATGCACCATATGACAAACATAAAAGGCTTTATGGCTCTATATAGCAGCAGGTCAACAGAATGATTTATAGCAGCAGGTGAAATGATAAAGTAAAGCCAGACTGTGAGGTCTTATTAGCAGTACATAAAGCATTATGCTGTGAATGCTAATGACTCTGTGCTCTGCTGTCACAGAGCCTTGCTTGAGAATGTTTAGTCATTATGTTTATGGCCTTGAAATATAAATTCAACCACATTTTTTATAGATTTAGGACTATTTGTGGTTCAGGCTATGTGATTTGGAAAACATTGTTTAATTCTAGAGTTTATGCATATCTAAACTACAGCAGAGAACATCAGACAGACAAATGTACTAACCATATAGTGCACTGCATGTTTGTAAGAAAGTCAGACTGTTACTGACTGTGATACAGTGTTGTTATTTATCCTTTACAAGATCACTGTGGTCTTCAAAATCACCTACAGTATGTTTCAATCACCTCATCACTCTCTTATCCCTCATAAGCTGTCTCCTTCATTTTTGCGTGGCCAGGGTGTTGTAACACCCTTCTGGTGATTTCATTTATTTATGCATTTCTCATCTGCCTCATCTTGTTTAATTATTCATGGAAAACACAATTAGCTGAGGGAACCGACTGCAGAGCATCCTTCAAGAATACAGTGGAAAGACGACAGGCTTCTGTAATTTCTCTTCTCTTGTCTCCTCTCCTCTCCTCTCCTCTCCTCTCCTCTCCTCTCCTCTCCTCTCCTCTCCTCTCCTCTCCTCTCCTCTCCTCTCCGTCGATGTTGGGCGGAATCCTTGTATCTCCAAAAAATGCTAACCAGAGATTTTTCGGTTTTGTCATTACAACGGCTGAATGCACTATTGCATTACGTTCATCATCAACATACAGGTTATACAGTTTATGATATATCATTTATCATTTTTCATTTAAATTTTGTAATCTTGTGATCTTGTAATTTTATTTTAGTTATATAGTTTAGTTTATTTACTAATTATATATAAACTGTATATTCACATTTTATTAAATATTACAATCATATATAATAATACTAAAATAACACTGCCTCAAACTATCATTCTTTCCTTTTTTTCCCCTCAAATGCTTTACTTTCGTTTCCTTCTTTCTTGTTTTCTTTTCCTTCCTCCAAACTCTGATTTAAGTTTCATACATAAAACCAACAATGGACACATCCACATACAGACAGTTGAAGATGAAGAGGAACTTTTATCATTAGTGAATCGATCAGTTGTGGCTCCTGACCAAAAATGTAGGTAGGGCAGATTCTGGGTCTTAGCGCTAGTTTAAAGATTTTGTAAGCTTTCTGTTGTAATCGCTGAACACACGCAGAACACTTTTGACAAGAGTTGCATTATTCAGCCTGAGGGTGTCTCTTCAATGTGGATTGACAGGCTTTAAGAACACAACATATGCATTGAATGCTATCTTTGAATTGCCTAAATGTAGTATTTAATAAATAATACTTACGTAAGGTAGCGTGAAAATAAGCAGGGCAGTCTGAAATCTGCCCCAATGCCTATTAATTAGAGCGCACTGCAGTTCCATTTTTCACCACAGATTTACATTGGGAAAATAGTGGGGCGCTGTAGAGCTTGGGGGCGCTCAGGCACCCGCTGCCCCACTTAGTATCATAATACTTGCCTGCTGAATCCATACGCTAAATCTTCATTTATCCTGCTCCCTTTACAACTTAAAATAGTCTAGCAAATCTGATTAATATTTGTTGCAGTATATTCCACCTGCTCAGATGAGCCACGGCTGGAATGAAAGGCCTTCTGCTTTTTCAGATGATGTTACATAGGTAATGTATTGAAATGGTAATGTTTGTGGTTGCACAGTAATTCAGATACAGTATAGCACAGATAAAGCTGTTATTTGTACATTAACATAGAATCACAGTTTGCAGTACTGCATATGTTCAGGTGGATGAATAGACTGTTATTAAATTTACATCCCAGGCATGAGCTCAGAGCCATGAACTCATGAATATTCCTGAATATTTATTACCTGTGTAGTCTTCTTTTGCACACAAACACACAAACACACACATACGTGCCACACAAACATACACATGAATGATTCTGAGCAGGGGGTCTTGTTGTTCACCTCTCAAAAGATCACCTCTTCTAGTTTTTCCTATGGCTGCAGAGTCAGAGGAATGGGGCTTTTAATGGACTGGACAGAGATGCCGGTGGCTGTACTGTGAAACTTTTTCATTCTCATGGAGCTGTTCTCTCTCTTTTTGTGTAGTTTGGGAGAACTGAAGTCATTGACAACACCCTTAACCCAGACTTTGTGAGAAAGTACATCCTGGACTATTTCTTTGAGGAGAAACAGAATCTTCGCTTTGACATGTGAGTTATTCCCTTTGATGCTGACACACAGAAATCTGCCTCACTCTCCGATGTGCTGTCCCACTCCAGGCTTTCTGCTCTCGCTCTGTCTGTTTGTCTCTCCCTCTCCCAGTGCATCTTTCTCTGTAATTATTGATGCTGCCTCTCTCTTGACTGTCATGTGTAAGGGGCTGGATCAGTGAAAGGGTGATAAATATTTCAGATGAGTTTTATCCTCAATCTTTACGCAGCGGTTCAAAAGCAAATGTGTGGCGCGGGATCCCAGATGATTTACAACGTATTCCTCCCTTCCCTGCACCTGACTGTCTATCTCGCTCTCATTCACCACCTTAAATGGGTTATTCTGCCGAGTTGAAAAGGGGCTGGTGCAGTGCAGGCTGGAGAGCTCCGTGTGTTGTCAGCGAGAAACCTTCCACGTTTATGCCAACTCTCGCTGACTCGCTTATACAATTGCAAATATTCACAGAGCCAACCAGCTGTGCCCCAGAACAGCACACCCACTCACATTTTAACAGCGGCAAGAATTTAAATACAGACGAGTAGTGATCCGATTTAGGGTGAAATGTATAATTCCTTCTACAGTAGCGAAATGTAATTGCAAAAATAACACTCTTCTATTTTTCTGGAGATAATTATAATGACAACCAAAGTTTTGATTTGTTAAAATCACGATGCAATGGAACTAGCGAGTAGCGACGCATTTTTTTCTCCATATTGTGATGTGCATCCGAGTGTGATGAATTATTATAAAATAAAAAATCCAGGACTTGGTCTATGCATCGATTCTTGATTGCACTTAAGTGACGGCAGATGAACATGAGCTTGCAGAGGCGGAATAAATGATTGGAAAAGTCTGGCATATGCCATTAGAGAGAAGTATGTCTTTTTCACTGCTAGGTCAAGTTAAGACATTCTAAGTAGTTTAGAATGCAAGTTTATTTTGAAAAAAGAGCAACTTTTCTGTCGCTCTGCATACGTCATCTGGTATAATTGAAACGATTGGCTATGAGCTACGTACAGGCGCATTTGATAGACATTCGTAGCACTTATAAACGGCTCTGGGCATTCGTAAACCACGCCTAAAATACGAGAAAATGAACATGGGGTTCCCAGACCCACATCTCAATGAGACTAGGTCTGACGTTAGACATTCTCTGTAAGAAATCAAAATATCATTATCATTAATCCATTCTAGATCAAAGAATGTGATGATGGGTTAAGCATTCCTCTTTATAACAGGAGAAAATGGGCCATGCTGTCATCTAACAATACTAACTGAAGCTGTTCTCTTGGATTTCAGATATGACATTGACTCCAAAAGTCCTGATCTGGCCAAACACGTGAGTATATAGCAGCACTTTGTATGTGTATGTATGTGCATGTGTGTTTGCTTGGATGTATATGAGTTCCTTGTGTCCTTTGAAGATTGCAGATTTTGAAATGCATGCTTCTTCATTCTGCGGTTGGTTTTGTGCAATCTAAAATGATTGAAAATTATGTAATATTTTGTATCATTATCAAAGCTGTGCAAAACTAAAGATCTAAAGTTTTCTCTCTGGCTCTCTAATGAACACTCACTTTGGCTCACAATAGCACAATAGCACTGTATTCTGCAGTGTGCTTGACTTTTATAAATACTGAGAATTTGTTCCCTATTAAACTGATCAAAAGCAAGCTAAAATATATAATGAGTTGAGGGATGAATTCATTTAAGACTTGCAGCATTTTTCAATCACAGGCATTGTCATTCTTTTTAGCAGAAACAAGCTTTCTATAAATATAAAACCTCAACCTAAACTATGGAGCCAGTGAACAACTGGGGTTTATGAAATTATGATTTTGTGTAGAACCAACCAAATGTTTTGTGTGTGTGTCTGTGTCTGTTCATTTGAATCCTTAGTGAAATTCAGATTTATGTTTTGGTTTTCTCACTCTTTTTTGTTTTGTTTGTAATCCGTGATCATCGTGGGTGTTTTTCCCTTTCTCTCTTCTCCAAGATCCTTTCTCACTATTCTCTAACTCTCGTTTTTTCTCTCCTATCCTCTTCGGCCTGACTTCTTCAATTCATTTTTTTTTCATTTTTTTTTTTGTCTTTTCTGTTACATGATATGCTCTGTTATTGTTGATATATTTGCGGCCTCACCTCCCTCCTGGAAGCCCTCCGATTTCAACGTACGTCTCTGCCTTGTACTCCTAGAATTTTCTCTTTACCCGTACAACTCATTTATACCCAGTAATACCCTGACTCATTCTGCTCTCTCTCCTTTACTTCCTGCATGCCAATCCTGCCTCCTCTGGGCCATCTTTTGTTCGGGCCGCCCTTCTGTAGGACTTCCTAGGTCAGACCTTCTGCACTCTGGGTGAGATAGTGGGTTCACCAGGCAGTCATCTGGAAAAGCCTCTGGGGTAAGAAGCTAATGCACTGTTCTATGAGCCACGCTTACATCCTCAATCAGATCGGGATGTATTCAAAGTTAGAGAAGCTGTATGGGCTCAACGGTTGTGCCTGAAACCATCTCAGACAGATTACCAGCCACAGGAAACAAAGACATTACTTTCTGTGCAGCTGTTCTTAAGTAGATCGCCTTCGTTCCTATTGGCTGCCTATCTATCTACACTGTAAAAAGGGGAATTACATTGGTGTTTTTGAGCTACATATACTACGAAATTACTTACACATAGATTAAGAAATTATCTACATTAAAAAAAACTGCATATACACTACTGTTTAAAGCTTAGGGTTGGTAAGATTTTTTTAATGCTATTGAAAAAACGGATATGCAATAGGAATAGTGATTCTATAATGTCAGAGTAGAGCCAGTGTCCTCTCGTGTACTCGCTTCAACTAGCCGGTAACTGGACCCGCTCAGGTGTCTTCGCTTGCTCGCCATTCCACTCCACGGACTGGAGACGTGCGATATTCTCCTCAGGTGAGCTTTCCCACAAGCCCTGAGTTTCTCCAGCACTGTTGACGTCAATGCCAGAGTCTATGCCTGCGGCAAGGTTAGTCACCTTGCCACCCCTGGGGTTGAAATATTCCACCCTGTGGGCTGGACACCCCAGTGTTTTTCCACATGCATCCCTCCCGGTCATGTGTGTATTCTTAAGTCCACCCCCTTCAGGCTGGCACTGATTGTATATTTCCACTGAGATATGCTTCCCAGTGTACCTTGGTATTCCTGTGTTAAGTAGGAGTTCTTCGTCCGTGCTAGTCACGACAGGGATCTCAGACTTACGCAGGGCACTGGAAGACAGCCGAGTGGCGTGATTAGACTGGGAACCCCATTCGTCGTCACGACGACTACGAACTACGAAAGGGAACGTCTCGGTTACGTATGTTACGTTACGTCTCCCTGCCACCTCCGCTGTACCGCAGGAATTGCCTGAGTTCAGTCTCGGCTCCTCAGCGAAGAATCATATCTGCATGTTGCCGGCGTCCTCCTTTTATACCCACGACGTGGGGCGGAGTTACGCTATGCAAATTCTTTGCCATTGGCTTGGTTTATATTTCTCAAAGGTGATAGGCTCTCTAAGCGAAACCCCATTCGTCGTCATTACGTAACTCGTAGTGACTACGAAAGGGAACACCCCCCTTGTTTTCACTTCTTTTGGATTAGCCCAACTAGAAGGTTTGCTGAATATTATTTGTTTAATTGTGAGAGCGTTTAATTCATAGTCAGTCCTCTTCTACCATGTCAACAAAGACATCGGTAGTGTGGCAGTATTTTTAAGTATTTTTTAAGTTAATAGTCTATTCGTGTCTCAGCCGGGAAGCTGTGTTCAGCTGCACAGAGTGGCTGCACAGAGCGGCTGAAATGTTATTTTAAGACATATGACAAAAAACTATTCTCTAAATTATGTTGCATATTCCTCAAAAGTTCTTGTGATGATATCACTAATTGACAACATAGTACTATATTCGGAAATCATAGGCTATGATATTGCGCAGCTGCACATGATGTGAAATAATTAGGTCAAAAACGATTTTATATATTCTGTAAATAGCCAACTAGTTTTTTATGTTAATTTATAATTCATTTAGGCGGACAACAAGGCTACCATATACTGCACACAGTGCGCAGCTAATTAATTTAACGGTTTTTTTCCTAACGTAATTTTTAGGCTATTTTTTTTTTTTTTCTTTTTTTTTTTTGTGGAAAATTTCAGGACTTCAGTTGACCAAGATTTTCTTTGCATGATTACAGCCCTAGTCTTCACAAAGAATGAGTGAAACCACAGGGCTTAAATAGGCAGGCATTAACAAGATAGTGAGACACAGGTGTAAGTAATCAAACATAAGTCCAGGTAATGGGTTATATGAGATGCAGGTGACCAGGCTGGAGCAGCGCGAGTCGGTGACAAGAGTGTAGCAGGCAGAGCAGCTGGCCAAGGAGGAGCTGACAGAGACTGAAGACCACCATGGCGGGGCAGATGACCACCACAGCAGAGTAGACAGGGCTGAAGTTCCCCATGGCATAGCAGAAGACCACCACAGCAGGCTAGATGGGGCTGGTGACCACCAAGGTGTAGCAGAAGAGCACTGAGAGGTTAGGGTTGACTTCTAGGGCCGTGTCAAACCTCCGTGGTCATAACCGTGCAGACAGGAAGTACAGGGACTATCTCTGTGGTTGTGTCATCGTGTACAGAGAGTTCATGAGGGGATGCCACCGCCTCAGAAGGTGGTGAACGGCCCACACACACAAGATGATTGAGGAGGATGTTGGGACAATTGAGATGCCAGCTGTTCGCACTCATGGCGTGGCCATGTTGTGAAGAGGCTCTGGCGTGATGTAATGTACAAGGCTCTGGCCTTGTATATTTTGACTTTGGCCAAACAGCTAACATGCACTCCATTTGATTGGTTTAAACTGTCTGCTCAGATTTAGCTGAAATGGGCCGTAGCCTGGTGTTCTAGTGTAGTTTAGAGCGTTATAGCTGCAGAATGATGATGGATACTCCCATCTATTCCTCACCATCTGTGTCTTATGTCACTGTAGCAGATTAGGCTTGTCGGTGCAGATTGCAAACGCTTATGGAACACAACCAGACTTCCATGCTGCATTTACTCCTAAAGATTTTGGCATACAACCTTTAGAGGTGGAGGTTTCTTTTGACATTTGAAAGATTTGTGGGACAAAATGTCTTGTTTTGCTAAGGCTATTCTCATGGCTAACATTTTATGTCCAATTTAAGTACAATTACATTATACTTTCAAACTTTTTGCATAATTTTATTTAGATTTTTCTTTATTTTCTAAGCCATTTGTTAAGTAAACTAAAGTTTGGTAATTTTTTTGTACAATTTGTTGGTGGTGATGGAAATGATTAAGAGGACACTTTTGATAAAAAAAATTTTGTTTTGTGTTTTGTTTATCATAGTTTTAAAAATGTATATCGTTGTTGTTGGGCAGAAACCTTATATCTCCAAAAAATTACGTTTTTTTAAACACTGTGTTGTCAAAGTCTATATTGTGGCTTCATATATGGTCAGACACCTGCATGTGTCATTATATTATTAACTATATATATATGTTTCTAGAGTAAAGAAAACACTGTACGGTAACACTTTTCTAATATTTTACAGTGTCATTGTTACACGTTACATGTAGTTACTATAATAATTGTGTATGATTGCATAAAACCTAAATGTTTTTGAAATATAGGAAAAATAAGTGACGGCATAATCTGACCTTCATAGCAAAAAGAAAAAAACTAATTGTTATTAGCACCTATATTGGCACCTATTATACCCCTTTTTACAAGATGTAATATTGGTCTCGGGTGTCCCCAGAATGTATTTGTGAAGTTTCAGCACAAAATACCCCCCAGTTACTTTATTATAACCATTTGAAAATGTAATTTTTGGGGCCTGTTTTAAAAAGAGCTGTTTTGGTGTGTACCACCTTAAATGTAAATGAGCTGCATATCCCCGCCCTGCCTTTGGATGAGGGCGTAACTTGCATACCTATGGCAATATGAGAGTGAGAGACCCGCTGTTTTGTATGGCATTCAGCCGTACATGTTTGAACCGGTATCAGACCCAGATGATGGAAGAAACTCCGGCAGAAGAAACACAAATGAGAATGGACCAGGACGTCTTGGAATGGTTATTTGATACATTTATGTACTTATAGAGTTTTAATCGCGTCCCCTTTGCAATTATGGATGTGCAACACACACACAGAGAGACACACACACAGTTTGTGATAACGTTGGCGCAATTTTTTGAAACTACAAACACAAATACTGTGATAACGTTTGCGTACAAACGAAATTACACTTATGCGAGGGACCTGTTGTGTCATGTTTACATTACTTGTCGTACAACTTTAGACGCATTTGTTGTTGAATTGGCTGACATCGACTGAAAAGACTATTTTAACTCTGAACCAAGACCTGCTTTGAATTGACCCTCGTTCACAAAACAGTCAGTCAGAAAATGATTCGCGCAAACAAACGTATTTTGGAAGTTTAAGTGGCGCCTTTCCTTCGTAAATAAAATACATCCACTGCGTTTTCAGTTGCTCTGATGTCGGAAGTAAGTGAAAACTACTATTTACATTATTACATCCCACAACAGAACACTGAACACTTATGTTTCTTAGGAGACATTACCGGCTGTCTTTGAAACAATGGAGGATGGTGTACAGATCACCGAGGGCAGGGTCTATGCCACAACCACACTGTCAATCAAACTACGTCGGTGGGGCTTGCGCAATTCTACGTCACAAAGCGCAGAATCAGCTCGTTCTAACACAGTGCTTATGATTTATTGAGATTGTAAAAAAAAAACACTGGGTGGATTTTTATCATTCTAGGGTGGTTTTGCTCACACACTGCCAACACACATTTATGTTCAAGCACCATGTAAAAGTGAATTTTGCATAATAGGTGCCCTTTAATAGAAAATCTACCCATGAGGCATAAAAGTGCAGACATTTTTCCCCCCTCCAAATCTCTTCCATTTTAGAATGGGGCTAAATCTGTGCTGACTGCTTTTACAAAATGCAAAGAGAATACAAGCTGAAGTTTAGGAGGTGGATGTAACAATTGCATGATTTAGTCAGCCTTTAAATACGGTACATAACTGAGTGAGTGCTTTGGGTTGAACAGACCCTATTGATCAACCTGAAACACCACTCAATGTCATGCTTGTGTGCACTGTGAATTGCTTTCATTTATGGGCATTATCTGTGCAGAAAGCAGGGTGCGATTGGTGAAATTTGGATGTGGAGAAGAGTTTGCCCGGTGATGATGAGCTGTTCTGCTCAAAATCTGTGGAAGTTTAAGAGCTTTAGGGGGAATTTGAGCCCCTGATCTCAGTACAGTTTTCCCAGACGGTGTTGAACTAGATGGAGACAGACAGGGAAGGGTAAGAGCTGTAACAGAGAAAGAGAGAGAATGCATCCACACAGCAGCAGAATATACTTGTCAGTCCTGTTTTAGAGAGATAAATAAGGTTGTGTACTGAATTCTGTTAGTTGCCAGGGTAGCAACTGGTTTCCACACTGTGACTGTCTTACATTTTCAGGACTCGCAAACAAAGTCTGACAGCAGGTATATTGGATAGAATGAACAGCACTGTAGTCAACAACTGCTATCTGTTGTGTCACTGACACAATACTGTGCAAAAGTCTAGATGTTTCACAAAACTATTTGTCTTGAGAATCGAATTTTATTTTCTGCTTTTGTGTGTCAGTAAAATATTATTTTAGTTTTCCAGAAGATTGTTTTGCCAGTTCCTTGCCTAAAAGTCCAGTGAAAAGCAAAGGGTGTCACACCAAATATTGATTTCGTTAATTAATTTATAAATAAAAAAGTACCACTATACATATGACATGAGGCACACAAATATTGCTGTTAATTTGAACATGTTAATATATAAATATATAAATCAAATAAAGATCCATGCACACTCTAATCACTAATATTGTCCACAACACATTGTGATGAGAGTAAGAGAGAGGTTTAGGTTTTAGGTTTAGGTTTAGCTTCATTTATACTATATATTTCATTATTTTATCTGCAACAATATTGTCAATGTTTATAAATACATGGGGGCATTAAGTATTAGCTTGACCTTTGATATGCATTATTATTATGTAAAAATATGAGAGTTCTCTGCATAAAAAAAAGACCCACAACTGGCAGATCAACGTGTTTCTACTTTTCACTCCAATACGGTAAGAAGAATTGTTGACTACTGTCAACTTAATTAAATGAACTGAAACTAAAACTTCACAAAAAGGGTATGTGCTTTTAGTGCATAGTATAAGTGTGAATTGGAACACAGCAAGTGACTTTGGTTTTGTGTTCATGCCAACTTTATTTGAATAGATCACAGAAGGAAAGAGAATCTGAAGAAAAATAACTTTGTTATCAGTGTAAGTGTGTGCAATTAAAGAATCAAAAAATACTAAAATTGTGGAAAAATGTCTGAGCAAAGGATGACCTGCTTTTGAACAGCCTGTCTTCTTTATTACACACTGACAAACTCTAATATCAGCCTCTTTCCACTCTTCAATAATTCCCCATAGCCAGAGCTGTCTTTGTGTATCTATTGCAGGAAACAGACTAGCATTCACTCTATCCTGTGCAGCGGATATAGATGCAGCCATCTCTTGAAATTTATCTGTCCGTTGTGTTGAAATAAATAAATCTACAGACTACAGACTTGGCAGCTGAATACAGAGAATTGTTTGGCAATAAACCGAGTAAGGAGAATTTAGCTGTGGGCAGAACTGCTTTAAGACAAACTGCAAAACTAGTCTGATTGGATTTGAATTTCAGCAATGTTAATTCATCATCTCCCTTCACTGGCTGTGTGCTGAAAGAACACAAAACATAGCCTCTAGAATCAATTAGAGCTGTCTACACTTCAGATCGTGTTCATATAGGCGATATAGGAATGGAGGTAACATAAACCTTATTGAATACAGTACATTTGGTCCATCTGCGCCTTAAAAGCATCTGTAAAACGTTCTCCTTTAGTGGTGGAGATTTAATCAGATTGACCCCAATTTAAGGCTATTTGAACAACGAAGAATATATATATATATATATACCTTTGATTAGACCAAAGGAAAAAAATAAGTTTCTTATTCCTGCTTAATTTGCATTTTCATTGTATAGAAAAGGGCAGCTTTGACATTTGGATTTTTGTGCCCCATTCAGTTTACATGGGCATCATGCTTCTGGCCCTTGGCATTGGGTTATTATGTCACACTGATGGATTGGGCCTGTGCTTTATATCAGCGTTAAACAGGACTTGTATGCTTTGATTCTGGAAATGCATTATACTGAGCTTAATTGACTACTAGAGAGGGGGGCTGGAAAAGAGAGAGAGAGAGAGAGAGAGAGAGAAATATGGGCCAATGAGTCTTATCTAGGCCTCAGATTCGATACTCTGGTGGGACAACACAACCATGTGTTTCTGACTGCAGGCTGTTTGAGGTTTTTACTGAAGAAAAAAGTATTTAAAATTTAAATGGTAGCCAAACAACAAGCACAACTAACTGTTAGCTATGGAGTGCAACAGCAGACAGGGCAGAGGAATCTTTTGGAGGAATCTTTTGCCCTCAATGATGGGCACAGTCCCACAAAAAAAAATCCCCTTTAAGAAACACAAACTGCAAAAATGTGCTGTGATGCTGCTCTGATTCACTGGAGCTATTTCTACCTGATCCGACTACTGACTATTACAGACTACTTTCATTGGAGAAAGGTTGATTTAGGCCGTGTGTCCACCAAAGCGTTTTTTTAGCGCACGCAACTGGCTTGTTTCTTCAATTGTTTTCAATGGGAGTGCCGCGTTTTTAGAATTTTAGAATGCCATGAGCGTAACGAGGCGCTGAGCTTTTTTTTCACGCTGAACGCTCAGCGTTTTTTACTGCTTGCCGAGAGTTGAAGAATGTTCAACTTTGGGTAAAACGCCGCGCTCATCACTGTCACTTTTCACCCAGCCGTCCAATCACAGTGGAGGAGGGGCGAGACAAATACCACACCGATTAACTGTCCCAACATTCTTTCTGTCCAATGATATCAACCAGCAGAGCTAACCGAACAAAATGGATGAAAAATATATTTTTTTAGTATGAAACAAATTATCTGCGAAATCAGTTACAAGTAAACTGTGCTGCGGATATTCTGTATCATAGCAACGAAGCGTCTCAACTGAAAAAAACGCTGCGCTGCCAAAAACGCTCTCAAGCGCCCACAGCTAGGCGTTTTCAGCTGGTTAAAAATGCTTTGGTGGACACACGGCCACACACATATTATTAAACTGACCTTTCTTCAAAGTAAGATTAATCTTCAAAGTTCATTAATCATTATATATATATATTAGGGCTGTCAAATGATTAATCGCATCCAAAATAAAAGTTTGTGTTTACATAATAAATGTGTGTGTACTGTGTATAATTATTTTATATATATAAATACATACACATGCTTGTATATATTTAAGAAATATTTGCATGTATATACTATATATAGATTTATATATCATTTATATTATATATAAATATAAATATTTTATATATAAATAACACATTTTTCTTAAATATATAAATGCACGTGTGTGTACTTATATATATAGCCTACAAAATAATTTTACACAGTACAAACACATTTATTATGTAAACACAAACTTTTATTTTGGATGCGATTAATCGTGATTAATCTTTTGACAGCCCTAATATATATATATATATATATATATATAAAATTATAAACATTTTTGTCAGAAAGAGAAAAACGGCCGATAATATACGCCACCCCGCCTCTCAGCGCTGAGGTTTCTCTCTCGCTCTAGCCATTATCACATGATGTTCCTCTCAATATTTCGCTGTATGCTATGTTACAGTTTTTCTCGATTGCTTAAACACATTTCTTTAAACTATTGCTCGTATTCTCAAAACAGTAAACACAAATCCATAACGTCTCACCCAATTCCCCAAACATCCTATTTTCAGGTCAAAATTAAGCTCTACACTCTTGCTGAAAAACATTTATACATTTAAACACATACATTTAAAATAACATTTCCAAGTTGTAAGTATGTTGCTTGTGGTCCCCCCCTCACAAACCTTTTCACATGATAAACACAAATGACACAACCAATGGATACATTGGCACATTTTTATTCATTCATGTACTACACAGTACAACACACGCACACACACAAAAAATGATTCCGCCTCAGCATCCCGTCTTTGGTTTGGGTCAGGCCAGAGAATCTCGTCCACATCACAGGCTAAATTGGCCCTAGCCAGGCAGCGGGGGTAAGATCCTCTTGCGTGCCTGTTCCCCGCTGGCACGCATCAACTGAAATGTTTTGCAGGCTTCTTCCATTTCATCGTCTCTGTGTCCTAGAAAAATAGAAGGACTGATTACTGTAACTGTAACACATCCTTTTTACAAAATGGAAGCATACAGAAAACTCTCTCTGCATATGAGGCAATTTGATGCATTTCTTTTTATTACAGTAGTATAGTGCACCAGTGCATGTATGTGTTGTAACAGCACATTGTACAGCTCTCAAAAGTTACAGAGAAGTTTGAAGTACATTTATACTGTACCTGTTTTTCTCCCGGAAGGATCTTATGATTGAGGCCTCAAATTTGGCCTTACTCGTAGCCCAGCCTCCCTCATAGTCATACAACGGACAAAGATATGAGCAACTAGAGTGTCTTGTTTCCTTGTCCTTGCCCTTCGCCCTTCACCTTCACCTTCCTCCTCCTCCTCCACTCCAGTGTCCTCGAACTCTTCCTTCATGTCTTTCTGGATCCATTGTTCCAAAACTGAATGAACTGACTCTGGCCCTTTTATCTATCTATTGAAGGTTCTGATTGGTGTGTGATCAATTTTGACTCTTAAGGTGATGATACACAGGGCAACTTTTTGAGCAATGTTGCTGGGCAGTCTTGCCGAGCGATTGTTGCTTGGCCACTTTCTCATTGAAAATGGGTAATACATTTCTTTCTGGATAATTTAGATCGGTCGTGGGCCCTGTGTCTCATCTGGTTGCCCATTGACGGCAACATTGCCCAGCAACATTGCTCAAAAAGTTGCCCTGTGTATCATCACCTTTAAGGGCCCTATTTTAACGATCTGAAACGCAAGTATCAAGCGCGAAGCGCAAGTAACTTTGTGGGCGGGTCTTGGGCGCTGTTGCTATTTTACCGGCGGGATAAATGACTCTTGCGCCCGACGCAAGTTTAAAAGGGGTTGGTCTGAAGTAGCTTCATTATTCATAGGTGTGGTTTGGGCGTAACGTGAAATAAACCAATCAGAGCGTCATATCACATCCCCTTTAAGAGCATGATGAACAAGGTGTGCTTTCTATGGCGCAATACTATTATAACGGCGCATTTACCAGGCGCGCTTCAGAATCGGTTCATAGCCAAGGAGATTGATGTTCTCGTCAGGGACGTAAAAGAAAGAGAAGTGACATTGGGGATGGGACAACCCCACCCAAATTAGCTTTGGTTATACATGCATATAATAATTTGGGTAAATATGTAAGCTTTATGCCTATTTTTCCCATCGTCATCGACACAACAATGATTTCCCTCGTGTTTTAATATTTTTCCTTATAATAATGTATCATTTGCAAATAGGAAGAGAGTCATCTACAGTGTATGGGCATTGTTCACACTCTGTATTATGACCAAGCATGTGCGCTTAAAATAGCATCTGAATGTATACGCTCAACGCGCCACTGACTTTAGACTAGGTTTTTTCTGGTCAGTGGCGCAATTGTTTTCTGGAACTGCAAAATAGCACCAGGGATTGTTTGCGCCGGAACACGCCTCTTTTTTTGCGCTGAACCGCCCAGGGAGCGCAAGTTCATTCTCTAGTTTGCCGGCGTGCGTCTGTGGAGGGAAAAGTCTGCTTTGCGCGGGTGCAAAATAGGAATGATACTTGCGTCCGTGTACAAAGTAATTTGCGCCAGGTGCAAGATAGGGCCCTTAGTGTTTCCACTTGGGTAATTGTGTGCTAACTGAGCTGAAGCTGTGCTGACTTGAGTGAACAATATTGAATGCTAGTGCGTTCTAAATGACATGGTGTAGGCAATGAGAAATTAAGGGATTTGTGCATAGAGTTTTGCAGCTCAACAAATCTGACTCATGTGTCAAAACAGGGGAATAGTGTTTATAGTTTAGGGAAATGGGTGTGCTTTTTGATAAATGGCGTTATGGTTTTGAAATTTTTGTTCAAAAGCCTGGTTATAGTATTTAAGCAATCAACAAAATCTGTAAACGAATCGTAGTTGATCCATGATCCGTGTGGCATCAGTTCGGTATTCGTATGCTGTTATCTGTGCGTACAGCACAGTTGCACATACAATTTCAGAGCGTGCGAACAGCTAAATAATTCCTCTTTTGCATCCCTTAATGTGTTTGAACGGACACATACACACAAAATTATGTAAGAAAACCAGTCTCTCCAAGTATTCTTGTAAACACAGTCGGTAATGTCTTAAGGACAACTCCGGCGCAAAATGAACCTTTTGTCTAATTACACATTGGTACATAGTCAACCGTTCTCTGAGATTTGTTTTCATGATTATCGAATGTAAAGAGTTTTATCTCTAAAAACTGTTTAGCTTTCAATCAGTCGAATCATGAATGCCGAGCCGAGTGCACTGAACTGTCTTGGAATCTCATATGGTCCGTTGTTCGGCTCGGCGTTCATGATTCGACTGGTCGAGACTGTTTTCCACAGTGGAAAGTGCAAAGTGGACTGTCTTTATAAAATATCTTCTTATTAAACTGTCTGTACACTTACAACGTTCTCAATGCTTCAGTTTGCAGGTAGGGACCCTCATTATGCTACCGTGTTAGTGTTGGGCTATTTTGAGCCTTGTTAGTGGTATTAACTAGCGATTTTTATTTTCATTACTCTGTGCATAGCGTTATAAGCTAAACAGTTTTTAGAGATAAAACTCTTTACATTCGATAATCATATAAACAAATCTCAGAGAACGGTTGACTATGTACCAGTGTGTAATTAGACCAAAGGTTCATTTTGCGCTGGAGTTGTCCTTTAAGTGAACGTAAAGAATTGAAAAAGAAATCGGATGTGTCATTATATTGTATCCGTGCATTCAGTCTTAAAGGGACATCAACCTATTATACCTGCTGCTAAGTCATTAATGTTAATCAAACAGAGCTCTAACAAAGATGAATCTATATTTAATTAATATTGGCTTGTATTTTTTAAACTCGGTATCATTAAAATTTCATTGAAAAACATTTTATTAAATTTATATATAAATCATAACACAGTATGTCTGAGCCATAGTATATGAAGTGGCAACAGCAGATCAGCAAAACTTAAAAAAAGTCATAAAGGGAAATCTAGTGTTAATCCATCACCTTGGAACATTCAGCACAGGAATCCGTGATGGTCTAAGCCACTCCATAGTATGCAAATACACAAACATTCACACTGAAGGATGGTGTTTTTCAGGGCATTTTTTTATTTTTTTTATAGGTCCCCATCACAAAATGAAATTTTAAGCCATTCTGTCACATTCAGCGAGCTCAGGACAGGAAATGCATTTTCCATTCCATCTAGAGCAGCACTCTAGGCTAGGGTCATTTATGAAAGGGAATTGTTGTCATAATGTACAGTATACAATGATTGCTCTAGGTTGAGTATTTAAACAGCAGACAGACCATGTAAAACACCTCCAGTGCCGGAAACAAATTTGACCTCGTGGAAATTCTTCCTTTCTATTTTTTGGATAGTAACTGATGTGTTCACTTATGGTCATCTTGAGGGCAAGATAAATGTCTCATCAGTGGACAAAGCCACACCGCCATCTCTCTGACCTCTAGAAGGATCGACTCTTGTCTTTTTACTACTGTAGGAGACCTCTGACATGCTTACGGTTTCATATTGTTAAACTGACTCCGCTATAGGCAGCAGCCTATATCCATAAGGACAAAAGCAAAAAGAATTATAGATATGAATGCTATCAATCCCTATGCACAGTCAGGTGGCAGTGGTAGGAAGAAGAAAATCAATCCGCTATGACTCAAAATGACTCTCTGAAGAATATCTCATTCACGAAATGTCATATACCCAGAGTAAGCACAATTTCAGATCTGTAACAAACATCCTCTTCTCTTCTGCTAGATGAATGGCTTATGTTTAGCTGAGGTAGATCCTGTACTCCATTATGTTGAATTGATCGTTTTATGAATAACATTGAATTGTAGGTATGCATTCATTCTTGCACAATAGGCAACAATTATTAACTTGAAGCTTGTTTAACTATGATGCTTCTTAAGTAGCTCTGGATGCTGAAAATGAGTCTTCATTATGATAAAGCAGTGGTTGGTTAGCCAGGAGGTTTCCTATTAATTATGGATTATGCTGCCTCTTGCAAATCATGTACGGAGATTTGATTTTCTTTAAAGCCATTTTGCAGGTTTCTGAACATTCACTGTTGCTGTCTTTTGAGGCCGTCGAAACACTAAATTCCACAAGTGGTGGAGAACGGTGCACCAATCTTAATTCAAATCCAGGTGTATTTAAGGATTACGGTTGTCTGTCTAAGTATGAAAAGCAATTGGATTCAAGTTATAATCTCATTCCAACCCCTTGTGGAGTTCTGGAGCTTTATGTAATGCAGCTTGACTGCGACTCGCTCTGCGCAGTGAATCAGCGATCCGTCATATTTCACCCTCCGCTCTGTTTGTCTTAGTTTCACATGAAATGAGTCTGGATAAACTTATTCACTTAATCTCTTTGTTAGACAGATGAATGTAAACGTTCCTAACAGCTCAATGGTCTGTGAATGCACAGCTTATCGCTCTCAAACAGGGCTGTTTATTTCAGGTACTCTAGTTACATACGTGCTCACACTCTGAAACACATGAATATTTAATCTACCTTTTTCTGTTTTCTCTCATTCTAATTTATTTCTCATGTTCAATATATATTCTCTTAGAATGATGCTTAATGCTGAAAATCATGAGGCGTAGGATACAAAAAAGAAAAAAAATCTCTCCTCCACACACACGCACACGCACGCACGCACGCACGCACACACACACACACACACACTGGATTTCCATGTTGTATAGGGACTTTCCATAAACATAATAACTTTTTATACTGAACGTACCCCTAAAAACAACCCTCGAAGATAACTTTCTGCATTTTAACATTTTCTAAAAACATCCTATAGTATGATTTATACTAAAGAAACAAAATAAAAAATATCCCCACAAGGTCAAAAAATGCTTGTTGGGACATTTGGTCCTCATAACATGGGGTTTACCAGCACCACACATTTTGGACACATTTAGATGAATACAGTTCTAAATAGATCCTATTTTACATTATTACCTACATTTAAACTTGTAACAAACATGTTAACATTTTAATTAATGTATTATCAACCATTCTCTGTTAACATTTTTCCACCAAAATGGTGCTGGTTTTTGGTACAGGTGTGGTGCAGAAATCTGAGCTGGTGATGCTGCTGTTTGCCAGGGGAACTGTGAACCTCAGATTGCCATCTTGCGTTGCTGATAGCCGAAAGATGTTATGATGGACACCTTATAATCTGCACATATTCTTTTTGGTATCAAATTATTTTGATCCCAAACTAAAATTTACCATTTTACCATTTACCATAAAATTTCATATTCTCATCTTTTTTGGCAACACTCAACCCATTAATACTAACACTGATCATTATCTATAAAAAAATAAATAAATAAAAACTTGCTACGTGTAATGTGTTGGACTAACTGGGACTGGTCACGGCACTTGCATATTGTTGCTCTCCTCATTTGTAAGTCTCTTGGGAAAAAGCGTCTAAATGATTAAATGGAAATATAAAATTAAAATTGAAACCATAATATCAAATTTGCTTAGTGTGTTATTTATTTAACATTATTTTATTATTATTATTGTTTTAACAATTGTTTGAACAATTTTATATTATTACTTATTTAATATTATTTTTAACAGCATTATTAACAATTGTAATTAATAATTGTTTTCCTATAAACTTTTACATCTCAAAGTATCCCTAATACCCTTTTGCAGACCCATGGGAAACTCCTGGCATAGAGGATTTTAGTTGGCCTTTTATCGCAGGGCCCGGGACAGTGTTCCTTACGCCGGCCCTGATTGTTCATTCATTCTTTTTTTTCCCTCTCTCACCTGTCAACCTGCCGTCTACTTAAATACCAACATAATCCTTCATCCTAATGATGAAATGTGCAAACATCTCCACAAATCTCACTTCCTGCTGTATAGAATGACAATGCTGGCTAGCGTTAAATCCTGTTATGCATCTTCCTTAGTCACATGAGATGACATTTTAAGCACTTTTGATTACCCAGTGGGCTTTTGGCAGGTTTAAGACATCATGGGGACACCATGTTTAATTAAAAATCAAAAATACCTGTTTCTATTTAAGGTTGACTTTACTCTACATTGGTATTGTGCCTGATGAAGACCTGAGGGTCGAAACGTTATGCTATTAATAAATTCATTTGGAGCAGCTATTTTCAGTGTGTTTTTCAGCTAAATTTCAGTATTTTCACTTCACGCTTCTTTTTTCGTTTACACCATGTTTAATTACAATGCAGTTTATTTTATTCTTCGGTACATTATACAATTTTCAGGACAAGGATAAAGAGAAATCTTCCTTAATTGTAAACCCTGGAGTCTTTGTCAACAATTTGATGAATAGCTTCTATAGAATTACCTCACAAGCCGCAATACAGAGCAATTTGTTAGACCGACTCCATAAATCACATGCTTTTCTCACATGAATTGGTCAAATCAGGCCTGCACGAGTGAAATGAGATGCTGAACAGCTGATGAAGAAAAGGATGCACACAGAGTGCGAATTACTCCACCATAATTGGGGGGTACTGCTCCTTCACTTCTTCTTCCAGTGTACCTCTATCCCTCTAGGGGGGTTCGGGGGCATGTAAGAAAATTTTGTGCTTTTTAATGTTAAATTCATCATTCTGGTGCACTTTGAGAGTTCAAAATTAAGAGCTCCAACCAATATTCAGTGTGCAAATAAACAAAGAAAAACTCAAAACTCTTTTAGTTGTGATATAGTGTCTGTCCACATTACACTACTACATAATTAATCATAGTTATAATATTAATCACATGACAGTAATAGCCTAATTAGAACTCATTTCTATACTTGAAAGAGATAAACACATTATCTTTTATTTTGGCGGAAAACATTGTTTACAAACGGTCTCATACTCTACAATTCTAGTAAAATGCGTAATCGTCAAATATGCAGATGTGGAAATAATGCGTAACTGGGTAATGGGTTCCTTCTCATAGCCTGTGTTCTGAAAGTAGCCTAGTTCTGCTATGGACCGTTCAAAAAAATTATATATAATTTTTTTTTTTAAGTATGAGATGTATCGGCCCAAAAAGCACGTCGGCCCACGGGAAAATGCTCGGTATGCCCGATGGCCAGTCCAGCCCTGCTCATTGTTATTATCCAAAAGAGAACTGTTTTGATCAACTCCTAAAAGTTAGAAGTTAAGTGCACTAAAATACCATTCTAATTACTAGTAAAAGTAATACCTTTACAGGAAGCCTATTGCCTATTTCATGAATTATTACTTTTATGCCGTTGCTTCTAGCCACGGTGGTTAAAAATGGTACGGTCCACAATAGGGGTGTCTGAAATCGCTTCACATTAAAATGTTCCAACAGTGAAAATAGGAGTTTACTTTATTGTACCTGTAATTATATATTTTCACAATATCAGAAAAATTATCTGACCCCCCCCCCCCAACACTGATATTTATGTCCCTTTGGGGGTATAGTACCCCCCAGTACCCCCTGTAATTCGAGCTATGGAGTGCAACAAAGACTAAAAACATTCAGCATAATACCAACTAACTCCTCTCTCACAGCCAACTTTCTTTCATCTGTGATCATTATGTAAAAATATTCTTCCTGTCCCTTAAGGACAAGATTTGGTGCGCATACTTTGTTAAAGGACTGTTTGATCACAGCGAACAGGTCAGGATGTATGATATTGACTTATAAGTCATTTGGCTTTGAATGGCGGATTTGGGACAGTTTCATTGATCCTCCGAATCTCCATTGGCCCTTAAAGGTTAGAAAGTTGATATCAAGCTCTTGGCTATGTGCAAAAATATGCCTTTATCTCCTTCCTCATGCCGGTGTGCCCTCTAGATCATTGATATTGCTTATGCCAACATTATCAAGCTTTCCCTGGGAAGGTGCAATGCTGTGAATGCCAAGAAAATCTGCCCATCGTCAAATCATGGGCTGCAGTTTGTGTAAGGTATTGAGTTTGTGTCTAATTTATACTGAATTATTGCCTCATTGCAAAGTATCTAGCATCCTTGCTGCGTAAAAGTGGCAGCAACAACTTGATAATGTTACAAAAAGATTCCTATTTCCAATAAATGCTGTTCAAATGAAGTTTCTGTTAATCAGAGAACCTTGAAAAAATATATCACGGTTCTCACAAAAATATTGAGCTTCATAACAACTGTTTTTAACATTGATAATAATAAGAAATGTTTCTTGAGCAGCAAATCCTCATATTAGAATGATATCTGAAGGATCATGTGACACTGAAGACTGAAGTAATGATGCTGAAAAGTTAGCTTTGCCATCACTGGAAGATGTTACATTATTATATTAGAAGATAGAAAATAGTTATTTTAAATTGAAACAACATTTCACATTATTACTGTTTTTACTCTAAATTGGTGTGTGATGACCCTCTGAAATCTTACCAACCCCAAGCTTTTGAATGATAGTGAGAAAAGTCGCTCTGAACGGATAGTGTCTATATTTTTAGATTTTCATATTGAGTTTAATGGCTGAGAAATTTTCTAAATCTTATTTTCTGCCAATGTGGACCTTAAACAGCATAGATAATCTGGCTTGGTTCCAGGTCATGATATTGCTTCAATTGCAATACTGTATGTAGCCTATTTTAAAAAAATGAAATAACTTTTTCAATTTAAGCTTGATGAAAGGAAAATGAAACTTGAGTGAGTTTCATTAATAAGAACGGCGTGCTGTGTTCAATGTCAGGCTAAAGACACCAAGCGATTCAGATGTTTGATCAGACTCTAATCAATTGGCAATGCAGCAGGGAGAGGCGTGAGCGCCATTGATTTTGCTCTTCTGCAGAGCATAGCTAACACACAGTGTTAAAAGCCACTTTCCAAATAAACAAATGGCCACACCAGTGGGGTTTGTGATAGGAAACAATGCCGTATTTCAAACAGTTTCATCATTTTTACTTTCCTGTCGCATCGAATGACTGTATAGCAGCTTGTGAATGAATATGGTTATAACAGATTGCTTCACTTGTTACAGTTGTCAATTTGTTCATGTTTCTTGCAACTACAGTGCAACAAGTATAATATTGCTGTGAGTTGTTAGCATTGATTCTTTTGGCAGTTTGAAAGCCTGTTTCTAAGAGCATTAACCAGGGTGTGACTTTAGAAAATGAGCTGAACTCCATCAGTTAACCCTGTTTACTTGTTTCTGGTTCATGTTCAATAATTGAATCAAAGATTCTGTTTTGCTGTACGTCTTACCACTCTGTCAATGATTTAAGGGGGATTGGTTTAGAGACTGCAGAAAGGACACTGGAGAACACATTATAACGTTCAAAAGTTGTTGTTTTTTCTTTAGCAAAGAAATCGGTTTTAATAAATTGAACACAATATGTTTCATCTAACAAGTCATCTCTAATACCTGAGGGGAAAACACGAGCAGCAGAAAACACTGACCTTTCCAACCTACATGTGGAGGTGAGACTGAGTGATCCTGCAACTTCAGAAGGTTAATGGGGAAACTGGCCTGAAATCCATTGTGTATTTGAATTATTCAGTGTCATTTTTTACAGAAGTGTCTCCTATAAAACCAAAGGACAAATTGTTTCCTCAGTTCCTTGAACTGGCCTGCTTTTTAATTCTCAACTTTAGTATAATATAGTTAAAAGTTCAGGGAAGAAGGAGATGGAAACAGGCAAACCTTCAACATAAACTGTAATGTCAAAATAAAGAAACACTAACGTCCCTATTCTAAATTAACATTATGTAATTACATAATATACATACTGTACAAATGTTTGTGGTCAGCAATATTTTTTACATTTTATAAATTAACCAAGGATGCATTAAAGAGTGACATTACATTTAATGTTACTAAAGATTTCTCTTTCAAATAAATGCTGTTTACTCTTTATTAATCAAAGAATCCTAAACATTTTTATAATAGTTTCAACTGTTATAATAAGAAATGTTTCTTGAGCACCAAACCTGCATATCAGAATGATTTCTGAAGGATCATGTGACACTGAAGACTGGAGTAATTATGCTGAAAAGTCAGCTTTGGGATCACAGGAATATATTGCATTTGAAAATATATTAAAACAGAAAACAGTTCTGTTTTTCACTTACTTTTATTCAAATAAATGCAGTTGTGGTGAACATAAGAGACTTCTTTCAAAATACATCTTAAATCTTACCGACCCCAGACTTTTGCATGCACTGTGACAGTTATTTTAATTAATTACTATTATAACCTACGCATAGTTCACAACAGTTTCCCACAGTTTACATGGTAATGCAAAGCATGAAAGAGATTTGCAAATGAACTGAGAGTCAGTTCTGCACCTGAGCACTTTAATGCATTACTTATTTGTTATCTTTAGTCTGCAGTGAATCTAAGGGCTGAAGTAGACACGAGAGGATGCATTTTCTTTGCACACGTAGCAGGGTCAACATAAAATCCTTTACATGATTGTGCACTGATTGACATCTAAATTAGAATCTTAAGTGATTGACAGAAATAAACTGGTGTGAATCAGCCAAATATTTAAGCTTTACAACATCCTAAAAACATCCTGAGGCAGAGATTTATTTTAACACTTGGTGGAAAACAATGATCTGAACTGAAATATCCAGTTTTTGACAGCACACAACACAACTATGATCTTCAGCTCCCCAAATCATCTTTTCTCTGAAAGCAATTATCTTGCTGCTTGTGCATGTGGCCAGCATGTGCACTCTTGAAATTTCTTTGACTGTAATTATATGGGAATCAGGTCATTATTATCAGTATTTTTGTTTTTGTTTACGCTATTCATGCCCTGATATTCCCAGTAACACAGAACCGTTTGCACTAATGCGCTGTGTTATTCTTTCAGTGGCATCCCTGGGAAGAACTGCGGTACCATTATTCTCACTGCAGAGGAACTTGGAAACTGTCGGGTAAGTCAGCAGTTTTACTTTATCCTCCACTGAATAGTTTTGCTCTGAATAATTGTTTTTTTAACCGCCTTTCTTTTCGAAATGCTTGTAACTCTTCAGCAGTGAAAACCTTTACTGAAATGATTCACTTTGATAAGAAAGCTGACTGTTTTACTCTTGAGATCAGACCATTCACTGCCTGGCAGCCAAATACATTATTCCAGAGAAATGAACTGCAATATGTTATCTCCACAGACAAAAGGGAAACAACTTCAAAAACCAATTGAGCACCAAAGACATATTTTAATAATTTTATTTCCATTTTACTGACAAAATGCTTTATAAGCATAAATAATGGAATAACAGAACACCTTTGTATTTGTAGTCACAGGTTTGCATCATAACATGAATTATTAACCTTCTTTTAAATTGGCCATTTACTTGATCTCTGCCATTAACTAAATAAAAACCAGAACAGTAGTGAAGAGCATTGCCCATTGGGTACTGTAAGAAGAACGTTTTATCTAGTACACAGGGAAGGCTGTGTTTGTTTCCCATGTTCTCCTGAATGCTTTAAGCTTGTTTTAAGACCAGCTCTTATTGAACCAAAGGATCATGGAATTGGCATTAATGTTTTCAAGGAAGAATGAACACAGAATGGAATGTTGCAGCAACTGGTGCCACAGCTTCAGTATAAATAATCTGCGTTACTTAAAATTGCTTAAAAAAATCCAAGTGAGATATTGTGACCTATTTGAACTAATTCAAGGGTGAGGATGTCCCTAAAGTTTCCTTCAAAGACTTGAATGCTCATACGGATCCATATGGATTCCAAGTATCCATACGATCCTTGGAATGCTCTTTGAAGTACTTTTTCTACATCTCTTGTACTCTTGTTACAACCTGCATTGATTGTCTGGGCCTAACAAACTGAAGAGGATCAAGCACCCAATCTAATATTCTGCTTATGCATTTTAAATTTGTTCTGACATCAAGTGTTGATTGCTGTTGGTTCGAGATGGTGTCAGTGAATAGCACTAGATGTATATGTTAAGAGGCTTCTTATAATGGGAGGGATGGGTTGGAAAAATGATAAGCAATAAAATGCTAATTAAGTGGCGTTTGATGAAAGCTGGTTCTGTAGACATGCATATGGACTGATGAATAGGTGCGGTGAGCAATCAGACCATGTAGTGTTTCCTGCAGAATAGTGTTTTATTTTAATATACATTACGATATCAAATGTATACAATTTTATATATTTTTTTCATATTAATTCTATTTTTATGTTTTAATAATAAAATGCTATTTTGATAACATTTTTAAATAATGAATTCATTTAACGTTTTAATTTAATTTATAACATTTTAAATATAGGTAATAAAAAATAAAAAAAAGTGATCTTTTGATATGCATTGTCATATGAACACCCATCTAGTAATGATACTATTTTCATTGAATTCATACACTTTTGCTTTATTTCAAATAAGGCTTTTTTGATGGATTCAAAGTTTATTCACAGTAAAGGAATTTGTGGAATTCATTAAAAGAACAACGACACCTTTTTTTGGACTACAATTGTTGTTTTTTTGAGTGCAGCCAGCAAAGATAAAGTAATAGAAAAAATATTGAATTGATATTACTTTGAATCCAAAGTTGTTTTATTTAATCTCATTCTCTTCAGACTACAAGGTCAAATATAACAATACCATGGCTCTGTAGATTAAGGAGGTCAGTGATCCACGAAAAAACAAAAAAGTTTCCATCTCCTTCCCTCCCATCTCTTTATCATGTCTTCTCAGGGCTGTTCTGGTTTGCTTTCGCTGTCTAGTAAAGTTTACTCTGTCACCGGTGATAGTACTCATTAAACAGCAGAAATAGCAGCACAGAGTAAATTACAGCTATTCCAGGTTGTAAATGGCTATGTTGTGTTGACTACAGGCTCTCACACACACAAAGGGCTGCTCATTTGAGCGATCTAATGCACACACTCGCAACCATACTCAAGCTCATTTGAAATGGCCAAAAAGCTTTTACCCTCTGCTTGAGGGTAATAGATTGGTACATCTGCTTGATCTATATATATTTCACATGGTAGATCAAAAGATTTTACAGGATGTTATGAAAGGCAGGGTTTTGATCAGGTACATGCAAAGAACATCTATAAGGAAATGCACCATGTGGAGAGGAAACTTCTGATTTTAGCGAGAATGAGGTTTGCAAATTTCTTCAAAAGTCTGTCTCTTTCCAAGAAGTTACATAGCGGAATCACATTCAAAGACCAGATAAAACCTACAAACCCAAAATAATGAGTGAAATTTCATCTACGAAGTACAACGTGATCAAAGACAGGAAGCTTTAGCTGTGATGTGAAGGGCTTTTAATCTTTGAATTGTTTACTGTTGCTGAAGAAAGCATTTCCAAGAAAACTGTCTCTTTATGCTTGATTCCTCAATTCATAGAATCTGGATTCAAAGCTAGCTTATAGATTGATATTTAGCTTTTCTCTGCTCAAATTGTTTTCAGCTTGAATTGATTTAGCTAAGTTTCTATTTATGGGATCATAATCATTTTGAATTCTTGGTTTTAATGGACCCGTTAATCATACGAAAAGTCCTCCTCACACTGTGGTTGAGTTCAGTCAAGAAACAATTCGAGCAATGTATAAGCCTACAGTATTAATAAAAGTTAGTTTTCTTTTGTCCATCAAATATGATGTAAATTGTCCCTAGACTAGCATGAAAAGTCTCCTTGCTATTCAAGAAATCAGTAGCCTACATATAGCCTACCATTAGTTTTAATTACTTGATTGATCATTTTAATGTTTTAATGACTTGGTATCAAATACCACACATCATACCATTATGATTAATGGTGTTGTCTCCATTTTGTTAAAGGGTTAGTATAATTCGTTACTTTCTACCTCTGAGAGATCGTGTCTCTTCAGAAAATGTGGACTAAACTACTTGATTCATATGGATTAGTTTTAAGTTTCAGATCTTTATTTGTGTTTTCCCAAGGTGAACGAAAGTCTTACGGGTTTGGAATGACATAAAGGCGAGTAATTAATGACAGAATTTTAATTTTTGGGTGAACATTTACTCGCGTTACTGTAATTGAGGTTTTTTTTTAAGTAGATATATAAAATCTATAATTTTACTTTTACTTAAGTATGTTTTGTTTGAAGTATTGTAATTCGCTACATTTTAAACCATATCCGTTACTGAGTTAAAAAAAAAAAAAAAAAAAAAAACTTTGGGTGAAAACATCGCGCTCCGGAAACTATAGCATTGATTGATTGAAGGGCAGGAGAACAGACGCGCTAAAATCTAAAAAAAACATGGAGAAGGTGACGGACAAGACAGACGCCAGTGATACAGACCCAGCTGAAAGCGAAAGGCTGTCAAATTCTTCACACACACATGTGAAGCCCTGGCCAGTATGGTAATACTTTGGATATAGATTTTTTTTTTACAGTACTGTATAATGCAGATGTCACATAAACACACAAACTGGTAGATGGATGGATGAATAAATTGAAAGTAAAGCTGTACAATAAATCAAATCACGACATGGTCTGTGAATATTAAAGCACAAAAGACAGCTATGTAAATATATAATCTGCTTGTTCTGCGTGTCTCTCTGTGTGCTGTGCTGTCTACTTACATACTCAAGTACACTTGACGCTCATGGTGTTTTCAGCGTCTCACAAACAATACGACATGAAAATTATGAACATTTCCAGAGCTGCTCTGAGAGAACGCCTAATGAGCAGTTTCATCATTTTATTTGAGAAAAAAACATTGTCAAATACACTTTAAAACAAGTCTTCACAACCCGTCAAAATAAAAGTTCGGTTTAACTAGAAGAAATTCTGACAAATATATTACTATTGTAGGCCTACAATAGAATGTACTTCTCATAAAAAATTTAACAACAACAATAATAATACTACAATTTGTTTTAACATTATTTAAGGAATATAGATTGTAACATGCCCCCGAACAAGGATGAGACTTTTACTGGTGGTTTTATGATGTTTAATCCTTTATGAACCATAATCCGTTCACCATATCACCAACGTAAGAGCTGAAATGTATACAAAACATGTAACTGATCAGCTAACATTGTTCACATTCACATGTGTTACATTTGTGCAAAAACGAACATATTTAACAGACAAAATGCTCATATCTCAACTGATTTAACATACCTTTTGCCTCTTCGGAGGGGCTGCAAGTATAGGCTAAGTTCAACGTTTACCACGGCTCTGTGTCGAAGTTATTGCCGTATTTGGAGTAACAAGCTATAGCCTATGTTATAAACTGCGCTATAGCCAGGGCCCGCGTGCTTCCAAAAGAAAAACAAAAGCGCGTAGCGGAAGACAGGAAGTCAAACCATTTCAATACAAAAAATTCCTAATAAAAGACAATCACCTTTTCTGAGACAAAATATACTTATGTTATTTACATATATTGTTTGTCCCTGGCTTCATAGAGTAAATCTGTTTAACAGCACTTAAATAAAAGGATGAAACATTTGCTAAACTTTTATTTGATTACAACTGTTTTTGATCATATATTTGTATTAAATCATAAAAAAAAAAAAAATTCTGAATAAAAAACATTTCATAGGACACTTTTATTTTTAAACATTTTAATGATAAAGTTATTAATGATAAAAAGAAGTTGTTAATCTAATTCATAATCAATTATTGAATTTAGTTGATTAGATATGTTTTATTGAATGATAATATTTATTTTAGGGCATTTTAACTGATGATAATAATAACCATAATTTAATCATACAGTTTATATATTTAATAATTGTATAATACCATAAACCGGGATATTTTCTGAGACGGTTATCATACTGTGATACTCTCATAGCGTTACAACCCTACACGGAAGAGTCCCCCACCCCACCCCCGCTGTTAAAAAAGTAACTCAGTAACTTTTACTCTGAGTACATTTTAAATTAGCTACTTTTTTTTATTAGTAGTAGATTTTTTAGACCGGTACTTTTACTTGTACTTTTATTGAAGTAATAGTACTTTTACTTGAGTAGAATATTTTGTTACTCTTTCCACCTCTGCGATCACTTTATATGATGAACAGATTGAATTTAGGCTTTTATTCACAAACATTTATCAATTCACTCATCTGTGGTAAACCAATTGAAGCTTAAGCATGTACGTTTGACTTGCAAGAACCAATGATGTTCATTCTCGTGTGAACGCAGCACGTTTGAGCTTCCGCAAGAGCTTCTGTTTATGTTCGCTGATCAATGTCAGTCATTACCGGAGTACCAAGTAATTTACCAAGTACACACTGGACGAAGTGTCTTGTGATTGATTACTCTGGAAATCTTCTACAGTTCTTCTCTCACTCACTCTTCCTCTCTTCTCACTGACTCCAGCCTACAATTTGATCATTCTCTGAATGGCACTCTCAAAGCAAGATAGTGTTTAGTGGCTAATTGGTTCAAATGGAATTGATGCTTGCTGATGGCAGGCACAGATTAACCATTTGGGGCACAAAATATCCATTTAGGGGCCTCAAACTGTTTTTCTTTTTTTATCCAAAAAATGTGTATGTATTACTTTAAAATGATGTCATAATAATAATAATGAAATTAGTATCTTGATTCATGTGAAGTGTTATTTTAGTACTATATTATTTATATAGTATTGTTATATTTATTAATATTTTGAATTAGCTTTTATTTTTATATTTTTTATATATTTTATTTAAGTAATTTGAGGGGGGTTTTTTGCACATGTTATCATTGTAGTGTGGAGCAGGCATGAGGTCAGAACCCGGAAGGCTAATTTGCACTGGTTCCTTATTTTCTCATGAGTTTTATAATGGGGGTTTTCAATTTATCAGTAAATAAAATTTGGGTAAACATAACTTCACAATACTTAGACGTTTTGTTTTACAACGTAAACTTTTATTTTTTTTCCGGTATGAGTGTGTAATTTACATTGTAGAACAAAAAGTCAAAGTGTTGTCAAGTTATGTTTACCACAGGCTTTATTTGACTCATAAATAAAGTAAAAAAATAAAAATAAAAACATAAATCTCAAGGGAATCAGGGGTCAGGGATTTGACATCATCCCTTACCACTCTATTAGAGATATTGTTGGGTAACACTACCTCATGATAAACTGTTTGTAAAATGTATTAGCATAAAACTGCTCCAGTAAACTAAAACATTATAAAAATCTAGTCAGGGATGTCAGTATTGACATGGCTTGAAATATTCTCATTAAACAAGGACCAGCCATGTTTCTTGAGAGCTAAATATTGAGCCGCTGTCAGGGTCAGTGGTATTTGTTGGAGGAATCGGTAATTAGCGAATTATTTATTCTAGTCTTTTAAAGAATAGGAAAACAAAATTTGTTTTAGCTTTAAACCTTTTCTCACCAAAAATCATAAGGTGAATGAAGGAGACGCAGTTGTCTGGAGCACATGACTTGTAAAATGAGACATAAAATGTGCATGCATACATGTTGAATAGAGTCATGGTGGGGGTGAATTGTGCCTGAAGGTCCAGACAACCTCATCATTCATCTGCTCAAGAAAAAGCAACGCGCCTTATATTTCACTAGATTTAGCTGCTCTCTGCACTCTTTCAATCTCTTACCTTCCGTTTTTCCTTCTACCCCCCATGTTCCTTCTTTTCTTCTTTCTCTCTTCCCCACAGGACTGTGCAACAATGCAGTTCTGTGCCAATAAGCTGGATAAGAAAGACTTCTTTGGCCGCTCTGACCCGTTCATGGTGTTCTACAGAAGTAATGAGGACGGAACGTGAGTTACTCTCTCTCTCTCTCTCTCTCTCTCTCTCTCATTGATTTGCAGCACTCTCTCAGGCAGGGAAGCATTGATGAGAAATGTGCAAGTCTTAGGAATGTCTTTGAAAATTGTTCTGGCCAATAATATTCACTTAGTACTTTTATCAATATGCAAACTTCTAACCTATACACTGCGTGCAGAATTATTAGGAACGTTGATTTTCTGATCATATTATTTTTCCAGGCACATTTGACCAATTCCAAACCACACTAATCTTGTTGTTGCAATTCTTTGTTTATCTTGTACCACTGTTTGAAGAATTCATCTTCCAGAATCTGGCAGTAAGTAAGCTGTCCATCACCCTGAAGTCAGTTTTGCAGACATGGACTAAAAATGAACTAATAATGAACTCCCAAAACGTACTGCAAGATTTTGGAAGATGAATTCTTCAAACAGTGGTACAAGAGGATGTGGTGCTGGTCCTTTAAGAGTCACTCTCAATCTTTCTGTCTATAAAGCCTATACAAAAAAATCAGTCTTCATGTATTTTTTTAGTAAACTTCAGCTTGGGATTCTTATTAAGAGGGTCATTTTCTTTTAAGATTCTTTACCTAACCTAAGTCTCTGAGATCCTGACACCTTGCACTTCTGGAGACTCCAGGTATAGGTTGCAGGTCTGGAAAATGGTGGCGCTGGAGACTAAAGTGTTCCTGATGGTTTCACACTTAATTCTTCCCCTTAATTCTTAATTCTTTTGCACTTAACATGTGTCTTTTCTTCTCCACCTGTTTTTGTCTGACCCTGCTGACCTAATGAGCATTTCACTGTTCATTGGTCAGGCCTTAACTGCAATTTCTAGTATTGCATTAGTAATGCATCCTTCTCATGGGCATTTAATACGTTTTGACTTTTCAGTCTGAGTTAAACTTCTTTTTTGGCCTATTTTATCTGTAAAAGAAAACGTGCCTAATAATATGCACACCTGAATATAAGGCATTTTTCATTTCCAGCCTTCATGAACAATTATATATCACTTTTAATAGTAGTTAATTAAGATTAATGTGGTTTGTAATTGGTAAAATGTGCTTGGAAAAAAAATGATCAGAAAATCAACGTACCTAATAATTCTACAAGCAGTTTATATAATAAAATGTAATCATACAATGTGTACGGCATTGTTTGAATTTCACATCTTTGTGTTTTGTTGCTTAGGTTCACTATTTGCCATAAAACTGAAGTGGTAAAGAGTACGCTGAACCCTGTCTGGCAGGCGTTCACCATCCCTGTCAGAGCGCTTTGCAATGGAGATTATGACAGGTGCACTCACACATACACAAACAGACATGCATGTCAATATGCACTGATGCTTTACGCCTGTCACCAGGGTTAACAGGTCTCATGTACTAACTGTGCATGCACGTAAAACCAGTGTGCAAAAGCTTTCACACTGTAATTATGATGTGTCAATAATTTTTTTTAAATGTTGGATAATTTTTTAAAGATATAGAAAAGTATATATTATATCATATTATATTAATTGCATTACATTTTGTGATTTTTATTTGGCTATTTTATTTATTAAATTAAAATATAACAAAATAAATAATATATAATAATAATAATATTTAATTATATAATAATAATAATAATTATATAATAACTATATATATAAAATATATAATACATATTATAATAAATAATAGTAACAATATAATATTTTTTTTACTATTATTACTTATAATATATATATTTTTTTACATATATAGTTTAAAATATCATTTGAAAAAATAAAAAGGGCAAAAAAATAAAATTACAAAAACATATTATATTAGACTAGATTAGATTAGATTGTTACTATTATTGCTTATAATATATATATTTTTAAATATATTTTTTATATAAATATAATGATAATTACTATTATTATTATTTAATATAATTGATATAACATTTTAATATAATCGTAATATAACTAAGAATAAATAGTAACTATATAACAATGTTGTCTTTTTTCAGAGTAACAAAACTGTGTTATTGTTCATTCTTATATGCAGTCGATCACTTGTCATCCAGGACTATGTAAAAGTGTTTAGTATGTGGAATAGCCGTATTAGAGATGTTTGGGTGTGAATTATGCTAATTACTCTGTGAGTATGCACTCCGTTACTTAGACTAATTTTAACAATGAGGGTTTAACATAAGAATAAGGATAAGAGCACATTTGTCTGCATACACTGTTGTGAATCCTGTGGAAATGTAGCGTGTGAATGCGGTTGTTACTGAATAAGACCCTGTGTATGTGCGTGTCGAGAGGGATCGTGTCCCTGGGCTCTTTGATTCAGTCGCACATTGAGACCTGACTGCTGGTACTCATTGCATCAGCATTATTTGATCACAGACAGCCCTGTTCACGGTGCTGCACTGTTGTGATTTATGCTCTACAAGGACACATTATTTTTGCTTTCTACATTCTGTGTAGCATATATTTGTGTGTGTGTTTGCACTACACTGTTTCTTTGTTGGTCTACATAGGCCTATATGCTTTCTAGTGTGTCAAACAGTTTGTTGTGTTCAGTGATATTTCGTAGGACAGGGACGGCCAACATTTTACATTTACATTTATTCATTTAGCAGACGCTTTTATCCAAAGCGACTTACAAATGAGAACAATAGAAGCAGTTAAACTAGGACAACAACATGCAAGTGCTATGACCCTTCCAAGTTTAATCTAACGCAGTTGTTTTATAATGATAATAGATATAGAATAGAAGATAAAGTGTCAGTACTAATGGATCAAGTGTTGCCGAAAAATATGCGTCTTCAGCCATTTCATGAAAATGGCCACGGACTCAGCAGCTCTGGTTGAGTTGGGCAGGTCAATCCACCAGCATGGAACAGACCAGAAAAGATCAGAGAAAGACATTTTGTGCCTCTTTTGAGATGGCACCACAAGACAGCGTTTACTTGCAGAGCGCAAGTTTCTGGATGGCACGTAAGTCTGAAGTAATGCGTTTAGGTTGGAGGGAGCAGAGCCAGTGGTTGTTGTCGGCCCTGGAGACCTGGAGACCTGGAGTGCCGCTGTCTGCAGAGTTTAGCTCCAACTCTAATCAAACACACCTGAACAAGATAATCAAATGCTGTGTCCGAAATCTCCCACTACTCACTGTATAGTGGCCTATATAGTGAGCTCGCCATTTTGTAGTGCTGTCCGAATGTATAGTGATTATTATTATGCCCTATATAGTCCACTCAATGTATCCCAGAATGCATTTTGAAAAGTAGGGTACAACTAATGGTCACTAACCCAAGCCCTACATACCATCATGCATTGCGCTGATTGTAAAAAAGACGGTCGGGCGACAGCAATGACGTAATCAACGGCGCCGAGAGATGAACGAGTAGTGTCCGAAAATGGTGTTTCTATTATGCTGGTGAGCTCACTATATAGTGCTCTACTCCCTACCCCCTACATAGGAGGTAGGGAGTAGTGGTTTGAGTGGAGATTTCGGACACAGCCAAAGTCTTCAGGATTACTAATGCTACAGACAGGTGAGTTTTTCTTATCAGGGTTGGAGCTAAACTCTGGAGGAGAGTGGCACTCCAGGACCGACCTTGCCTACTCCTTTCTTAGGCTATACTTGTGTGTTCGTTTTCATGGCAAGGGTGAGGATTGCAGACGCATTGGCAGCTGTGTGTCGTCTGAGAGCTGTCATGGCCAATCAGAACACAGGGAACAGAACCACCTGCCACCCAGTCCCCACCTGGCCTCTGATCCCTTGTGTGTGAGAGAGACAGAGCGAACGAGAGAAAGAAAAAGGAAAGGGAAACTCCAGCTGTTGTGGTGCTGTGCTAATTATTACCTGCTGTAAGGATCCCTGCTGAGAGGAGTATTTATATTGTAGTTGGTATATTTTTGTCAACAGAAAAAGGTCCATAATAAGTTTGAGATGTTATACAGAATATACTGGTTTCAAATCAGAATAGCAAATAGTAATGACTTTTAAGCTGTAATGTGGCAGAAAGTATGCTGTGACGTTATTTGATTAATTTCATTGTAGCAGACTGCTTTTGTACTGATGATCAGCTCAGATTTTGCTATGAATCAATATGAATCAAAAGCTCAAGTTATTTTTAGAACATAAAGCATTATCTGTCTTGCTGACCATCAGTGTGCATCTTCTGGATGTATGTCTTATTCTTTTCTTTGAAACAAATACTTGTATTAAATCAGGTTAGAAAAGAGGGCAGGGTCTCCTTCAGGGGTCTTAAACAAATGAGAGAAAATTTGGTTTGATTGACATGAGGGGAAGTCATAATTTGCCCATAGTGTCATAACTGATCTGCATCTGTCTGTGATCTTGGGGAGAGACAGGAACAGCACTTAACCCTGTCAATCAGCCAAGCTCCTGAGGGACACGTCTCAGACTTTACAGAGGAAATTACCTCAGGGCTTCCGGATGTTTCCGACACTCTGGGAGATTGATAGAAAGTTGTTTTCCAGTGGAAAATCCTATAAAATAGTTATGTTTGGCACTGGAGGTTTGGATAAATGTGTGCAGAAATTCTAATTAGTTCCAATATTTTTTTTATTTTTGTCTGGTTTGAATTGAGAAGAAAAAAGTACTTACTATATTTAAAATGTTTAAAATATTAATATTAAGATATATTGTATACTGTATACTACTATTAAAAAGTTCATCAATTTAATTTATTATAACAGTTAAATACAGCAAATAACAGTGAAATTGTGAAATATTATTACAATTTAAAATAACTGTATATATTTTTGAAATGTAATTAATTCCTGTGATGACCAAGCTGAATTTTCATCATCATAACTCCAGTCTTCAGTGTCACATGATCTTCCAGAAATCATTCTGATATTATGATTTGGTGCTCAAGAAACATTTCTTATTAAATCGTGCTGCATACTATTTTTTTGTGGAAACTGTAATACATTTTTTTCCAAGATTTTTTATTTATTAATAGAACGTTCAAAAGAACAGCATTTATTTGAAATATATTTTTCTGTAATAATGTAAAAGTCTTTACTGCCATCTAATGCATCCGATTAATACATCCTTGCTGAATAAATGAATGTATTCATTTATTTTAAAAGAAAAAAAGTGGTACTGTATACAATATAATTTTATATATGATACCACAATAATAGACTGGAGTAGGGAAAAGTAATTATATTATATTTTAGATTAGGCATGAAAACAAAAATAAACTGTGGTTGGTCACTTTACATGTCAATCAGACCCTTGTATAGAATAAGTTGCAATTTGAACCAGACCTATTGCTGTTTAGTTGAAGGTCTGTGAATCTACTGGCTGCCTGTCTGCAGGGAATCTGAGTACTGATAGGACGTGTGCCATATGATCTCTGATGAATCGCCTACATCTGTTCTCTAACTCCAGAGCTGTACCAGTCTGCTTTACCAACAGATGGAGAGTTTCTCCATGTACTCCATGGAAATACTCAATAGAAGCTTAGTGCTCTGAGTTTAGGTCCATTCTCTCCTCCCAACTCAGATGATGCATTTGTGCCACTGAGATTTCATTGCTACCTTTGCCGAGTAAACAGCAGCAAATTATTCTAATCAAGCAACCGTACAAAATCATGTTTTTACGTCCTACGACTATGGAAATTTCCTGATTAGTACAAATCCACCTTACTGTCAAACCCACTGCAAGTCAGTGTTTTGTGGTCCGCCATTGACTGTCATTGTAAGGACACAACAGCTGAAATATTCTTTCAAAATATATTGTTTTGTGTTCTGAAGAAGAAAAAAAAAAACAGGTTTTGGAACGACTTGAGGCTGAGGGTCATTTCTGGTTGAACATACATTGTGCTGGTTATAAAACAGGGAAAGAATGACTGTCGTCTGTTTTTGCTCATTAATTTTCATCGCAACAGTAAATACAAGCACATCCCTGTATTTTGTGATAACAAGTGTGTGACATGCTTCGGCGCCGAATGCCGTTTAGAGCTATTACTATTGAATGCCATTTTTATTAACGAGGCTACAAATCTCTGCTGCCTCTCTGTAATTGATCGCGTTAACTTGCTTTGAACAGAATGAGGTTCTAATTATTCAAAACTTCAGATGTAATTAATGTTTAAATGAAACTCGCCTGCGTCCTGTCTGGTGAATGATGCTCCAGGGCTGCTCTGTGTCACAACCCGGGAGTTTGTTCCCTGCCGACCGCTGTTTAATTCCGAGTGCACTGTCTGGATAATAGCCTGTAATTGGTTGGTTTTAGCGTTGAGATGAAAAGACAGTGAGACAGGGTCTCTAAGCCCTTTTATAATCAGAAAGCATCCATCAATTCAGCTGCGGCTCTCTTATCAGTTTCTGACATATCACCACTCCATGTTTCTAAATGCTCTGTTTTAAATCTTTCAGGTCAATTAAAGCGGAGGTGTACGACTGGGACAGAGATGGCAGGTAGAAAAACACACATTTGTTTATTTACACTACACATTTACGTAATATGATGTCATGATCGAATATGTGCATTTGGTAAACCCCACACAGAGACACGTCACTGACACATAATTTTCTAAATTATGATTTTTTCCCCCTTGAAAACTAGTGGAAAAATGTCCTCCTAGCTTTCTGCAGTATTCATTTTACCCATGCTCTAAAAAGCCTGGCACTAACAAATACTGAAAATAAGTTCAATTCCATCTATTTTCATCATCACAGACAGTAAGAGTCTCTTTGTTGTTCCTTGTGCTTCAGTCATGATTTTATCGGGGAGTTCACCACCAGCTACAGAGAGCTCTCTCGCGGTCAGAGTCAGTTCAACGTGTATGAGGTGAGTTTAGTGAATCAGATACTGATCCATTCATCCACTGAGGATCCATTGTGTTCATATAAAGGAGGGGATTCTAGATTCTTGAAGTGATGATGGCAAAAAAAGAAATAAAAATGTGTGTATGGGAGCTTATCTCGTTGAAAAAAATAGGGGAGACTTCGCTCGGCTGGAACATCCCCTTGATATTCAGAGTATTCCATGACATATTTTATTATGATTATTATTATAATTATTATAGAAATAATATTAATATCAGACTAATATCATAAGTGAATTTGCAAAGCGCATGTTTGGTTTAAGGTAGACTTTTAAACTAGTCTTTTAACACTGTGAACAGCCTGGACCAACCCTGTTGGAGTTGGATGGCACAAGTGCACAACATAAATTGAGCTAAAAATACACATATACTTTGTGATCTTGAAAATTTGTTTTATTTTAGAACTCAATCTTTTTTTGTGTATGAGAAAGGAGGGAGGGGGTTGGGTGTGTATAAAAGTGCTGTGTGTATGGATGTATTCACCCTAGCATTTGCCCAGTGGTGGTTAGGGGGTGGTAAGATGTTCTACAGGAGTGTGACAGTCCCAGCGGGGTGCTGAAAGGATTTTGAGTTTCCTGGGGATTGAGTCGGACAAACAACACTAGAAGCTGTAGGGTCGGTTCAGCTAAACCCCAATCCATATGAATCACATCATCTGTATCCTGGTTTCCAAACTGTTAGCCAAGGTTACTTATGTAACTGACCTGAACTGGATTTGTAAAAGCATCTGAACACTTAGAACAGTTGTGTCTTTTAAAGTAAGTGGAACAAAAAAATGACTGGCAGGCTGGAAATTATCCAGTAGCAGTTCTCTCAAACGTTTCTTCTTTTTGGACAAGAACCACACACATACACACACACATACACACTCTTACTGTAAGTAATGTATCATCGCTAAATTTTATATTTCAGGTGGTGAATTCTAAAAAGAAACTCAAAAAGAGAAGATACATCAACTCTGGCACAGTGAGTAGTGAATTTGCTCTGTTAATATCCTGCACAAATTTTTTTTATCTTGTGTTTTAGGCCTAGGCTACACATATTATCTTGTGTTTTAGTAGGCTACAAATGTTTTAACATGTTAGATATAATAAGATAATACGATTTGTTTTCAATATATCTTGAATTAAGGCTATATTTCTTATCACATTGTTTTAGTGAGGTTTATGCTTAAAATAAGAAAAAACTTTTTTTGCAAATGGGAAATAAGAACAAAACTCAATTCAAGATATGTTCTCTTAAAAAAAGCTTTTCTGTCTTTAGCTACAAGGCTATTTTAGTATTTTTCTACAGGATTTAGTTAGACTGTGGGGGGTGAATCTCGGTCCCTCTAGGTTAGTCCAGGAACATCCTCCACCGGAAGAACATTTTTACATGTTAAATTCATCAATATGTTGAACTTTGAGAGTTCAAAATTAAGAACTCCAACCCATGTTCAGTGTGCAAATTGAACAAAGGAAAACATATTATTAACATATTAACATATTAACCTATTAACCTATTAACATAGAACAGTAATAGCCATAAATTGTGAAACAAATGCACTGTAAAATAAATAAATATAAATATTTCATAAGTATGTTATTTCATTTTACGCTACATGTGTGCTTTGATTTTGGCGGAAAACACAACGTTAAAGACCTTTTATTTCATTTAGCTTTAATTTATTTAAATTTCACTTTTAGTTTTAGTTATTTTTGTACTTTATCTTAAAGGTGCAATATGTAATATTGACAGCTAGTAGTTGAAATGGGCACTGCAGTCCAAATTCAAAATATTAGAGAGAGTTGTTTCCCCCTCCTCCTCCTCCTCCTGGCTCACGCAGGTTGCCAGATTGAAGACACGCAACAGGAGAGAGTGTAATTAACAATGAAAGCCGAGGAGACTTACGTAAGTTGTTAAGTTGATTTATCCGCATTTTAATATGCTCCCGTTCATAGAGATTTTTAGATTGACTCTGTTAGGTCTGGAATATGCAATACGCTGTGTTTTCCGCCAACTGGTAACCAGGGGTGTGGAAATACTATTGGTTAAACTGGCAGCGTGCGGCATCGGACAGACCAAAACAAAAATAGACATTCCGACACGGAACTCACAATTATGTGAATTTAGCATGTTTCCTAAATATCTGCAAACATATTATGATATTTTTATGCTTTAGTACAGTCAAAAAAAATTACACACAGCACCTTTAATCTTTTTTTTTTTTTTTTTTAGTTTGATGCCAAGGCAGCATTTTGTTTTATTTTTGCATTGAATTCACTGCATTCTTACAACACTAAATATATTTGTCCAGCTGTATTCCACAAGGACTCTGTATGTCTGGATATTATTCAGATAAATTACTTGACAATCTGAGATCCAAGTCCCTTGACTGGATAGTGCTTTCTGTTTCATACTTTGATAAGGAGAGCAGTGAGGAAGTAATATCGGCAGTCCGGGTGGATAACAGTGATTGATGATCCACAAAGACTCTAAGCATTGACTGCCATGAATTGGCTTTGAGATTTTAATCAAAACTCAAATGAATAGTCCATCACCTGTCTTCCTCCCAACATGGAAAGATCCTGGTTGTCTAATGACAATACTAATGAAAAACACTGTGTGGCACTGACAGCTGAGAGAAGAGAGTCTTTGCATAATGCCGTGATGGATAGTTTCGTTGCAGATGTGGTTTGTGCGCATATGCTGTTGTAAACCATCTGTTCTTTGTTGCTCAATTACCCAGGTGACAATGCTTTCATTCTCGGTGGAGGCCGAACACACGTTCCTGGACTACATCAAAGCAGGGTATGGGCGAAAATACACACATTCACCCTCATGTAAGCTTATGTACTGTATTTAGCCTGTTCTAAAATGCTTCTGAAATCTCAGCGTCACAACATGTAATTTTTGTAAACACTCTCAGCGGATGTAAAGGTCAAAGTCTTGCTGAAGCCACTAGGATGTTATCATTGTAATGGCGTCAAACAGCTCATCAAACAGCTTTGGGAAAGAGTTCTGGTAAACAAGACCCGAATAACCCCTTAAAACTAAACTAGAACAACAAACACGGCTATTGTTGTAGTTACTGTAATCAGTATTCATGGGTTGCCAGGTCCTTTTCAGTTTGCTCTGATGAAAGGCTGGCCTTCTGTTTGGATGCCAGTTTTGGGGAAAACATCTCAGGGCTGCCGACCTCATACTGTGGTCTGATCCACTGATATATCTGGCATTAGGAAGTATGACCTGCTTGCCCCTCTTTGTCTGCTTTCTCTGACTTGAAGACTTTGTCCTAAACTGGAAAAAAGCTGCATTGACAGGCAGTATCTGGAGGTAGGAAGCCATCAGGGCATGTCTGAATCCAAGGTTTGAATAATATCCTGCTTATTAAGATGCCTCCATCTGGTTGGTTTTTAAAGGTAGCGATGTATCCTGTCTGTTTGGTGTGGTGATGAATTGAATAAATTGAGATTAAAATAAATTAGTACTTAATTGATTTGAATAGGGGTGGTAGATATACCAATAGACATGATTAACCGGATGCATTAAATTAATCAACATTTACATTTATATATGACATTTTATAATGTCATAAGATATTTCTATTTCAAATAAATGCTGTTCATTTTAACTTTCTATTCATCAAAGAATTGAAAATTGTTTTGTTTTTTTTAATCATGGTTTCCATAAAAATATTAGGAAACACATCTGTTTTCAACATTGATAATACTAAGAAATGTTTCTTGAGCAACATATCAGCATATTAGAATGATTTCTGAAGGATCATGTGACACTGAAGACTGGCGTAATGATGCTGAAAATACAGCTTTGCCATAACAGGAATAGATTATATCTTAAAATATATTCAAATAGAAAAGGTTTTTTTTTTTGGGCGATTTTTGTCTTTATAGGAAAGTTTAGAGTGGACAGAAAGAAAAGAGAGAAGGGGACGAGATCGGGAAAGTTCCGCGAGCTGGAATTTGAACCGGGTTGCTTCAATCGCAATGGCGCTCTATGTCAGTGCTGCCTACAGAAAATAAATGCAGCCTTGATAAGCATAAGAGACAAAAGAGAACAACCCCAAACTTTTGAATGATAGTGTATATGCTCATTTATGTTAAACTTATTAATATAAAAAAATTTTTACTGCAAAGTAAACGTTGTATAGTTATTAAATATTTGCCTAGATGTCTATAAGGCTTTCTTATTTTTTATAGATCATGAGGTGAGATGTTATTGTTCCTGTTGAAGATATCTTCATTCATTATATATTCATTGGTTTATTAGGCAGCAGTAGTTGGGTTTAAGAAAGAAAGCTGTGGCTTGCAACCTGACTGTAGTGTTGAGTGAGTAATGCGTTGCTCTTGTACTGTTTTTCAGCTTTTGAATTAATCTTTGATCTTGTGCTGTGGTACATTATTCTTCAAAACGTCCTTGTTGTGTATGCAGCCACCGTTCCCTGAAGGAGGGAACGGAGACGTAGTCGACGTCGACTGAATGGTGATCAAATTAAAACCGCCACTCGTGCTGCCACCTTCCAGTGCCAAGACTGAGCCAACTGAACCCCCCATTTAAGGAGACGGGACAGGGAAGTCACTGCTGTTCCTGCAGGATCACTGGGAAAGCATTCCCTATACATGGAAGGAAGGGACGCTGCGGAACCACATCCTGTGGTAGGTATCATGTGGAGGTAACATGTGGAAATACACATATGAACTGGGTGGATGACCATGCAGTACAACATATGGAATGTCACTGAGGTGGCTCCAGCCTATGACAGGGGGAGTACTCAACCAGACAGTGACGGCAGAGCAAGCTCTGCCAAGGGAAGACACGGGCTCGCCACAGGGAGCCGTACCGTGGAAGAATACACATATGGGAACGCCGAAGGGATCACAACATATAGACCCAACCTAACACAAGTTCCACCAGTGCATACGAGTGATAGGCCTGGCTTCGACGTTCCGCCACGTCCGTAGCCGAAGGGCATGGAGGAACTCGACTGGGTTCAGCTAAGGAGAACTCTACTGGAGCAAGAATTGCGCACGAATCCAGTCCATAGGAGTGGAATGGCGCAGCAAGCCGACACTTTGAACCGGGCTCACAGTGAACTGGCTTCATAAGAAGGGAGCCCACGAGAAGCAGCGGTTCGACTACAGGTGTCGTCCAGCCCCCAACTCTAACATATCTGTCAGCGAAGCACTCCATGTCAATGCCTAAGAGGGAGCACACACTCACTTCAGAGGAGCTCACCACCTAAGTGGACACGTGCATCTTGGAATTCTCACCAAGATGAAGGCAACCACTAATTTTAGTGGGCCAACCTCGCTTGGAAACAGCCTTCCCTTCCTGCTGATTTCCTTAACAGACAAGAGCTGGTCTGAGGTACTAAGCTTAAACTCTGTGCATGTATAACCGCAATGAAGCGGACGGACAGAGAAGCCAGGGCTGGGTCTGCCTCCTCCAGGCGGTAATGGGGACTCGCGCTTTGCGGACGAAGGCGAGTCTCGATCTCAACACCGTGACAGTCATATTCCCGCAATGGGAACATAAACCGTCCACAAAAACTTGCCTCAGCGTGCTGTAAGCCCAAACACGTGATACAACAATTGTGACCGTCATAAGGGAACCGGGAACGACCGCATCCAGAAACACACGGGTGGAATGACATCTTGAAAAAGACGCAAACACACCCGTGTTGCTCTTTCAGGAAATAGGACCCATCACCAGTGCCGGAGCACACAGGGGAATGACCGCGGCAACACTGAACAGAGAACTGAAACAGTGAAGCAATCACTTTTAAGCCCTCTAACCAGCCGTCAACAAACATAAACAAACAGAAATTTGTTGCTGTTAAAACAGCAGTTGAGAGCTCAAAAGCTCGCGATCACCGCTGCACTCGCGCTGTAGAGACCACCAGCACTGGGAGGGTCTTCCAGAAGAACACAGACACACTCGCTCATTGTAAACAACAGCAATCTTCAGAGAAATCAAACGATCGGCTCCGAAGCGAAAGGCAAATGGTGCGTGCATACACTTCCGTATTTATACCCGCGCTGTGGGGGCGGAGTGTGTAATGCGAGTCACGCACGCCAATTACATTGGCTCGTTCAATAGTAATCGAGATGATTGGCTCTCTAACGCGATCCCCATTCAGTCAGCGTCGACTACATCTGACGTTCTCGACTGAAAGGGAACCAAAGTTTGCTTTAAGAATAATAATTTGCTTGAAATTCACATCAGCGTATGTAAGAGAGAAGGACAAAAGACTTAGTGGTTAGCGTACATGTTCTAGACTTATTGAGCCATTATGCTTATGTGCAAAAGGTTCAATTGTGATGTTTATTTATATGATTTGAATAAATGGAACTATACAAATACATACAACAAACTTAAGCAAAGGGTGTATATACACAGAATAACCAAAAGTAAAGAAAGAAAGAGAGAGAAGATCAAAGAATGGCAAATACCACAAACAGTCAACCAGTTAGCCAGCAAAGAATCACATTTCGAAAAATCAATAAAATGAATACATTGTCTTTTGTGCTGAGTAAGGATGGATGCGTGTGTGCGGAGATTCTCTCATGAGCTGAAGCTCAGTTGGATTCCTCCAGAGATTGATTAATTTGTGGGATGTTTAAAAAAAGGTTTAACTTGAAAGCGAGTTGCTGGAAAGTCAGGAAAGTATTGTCTCATCCAAAGAAGAAGAAAAAATGAGCAAAATGTGCTAAGATGTACGTCTCTTATAAGTACAAATCAATACACACACATCTTTTCTGAAATTACCTGAAATTAATTTCTTTGTCTCCTTAAACCTTAAAAATTTATATAATGCATTTTATCGTAACATATATACATAATTAATTAAGGCATAAAGAGAGGGACATTTTAATACCAAATGTGAAGACATTAAAGGAGTGAAACATTCTCCCATATGAATTTATGCATTTAAAATTACCCTAACGTAACTAAAGAATCATAACTAGGCTAATATAACATGGGGACATGCCCAAGTCTTAATATGTGTGTGAGTTATGTGTATTCCAATGAGTGGAGTCAGCCTTTATTTGAGTTTTTTTTTTTTTAAGTCACCACAGAACTTAAAGGGATACTTCAGGATTTAGCATTAAGCTTTGTATCAGTAGAAAAGCTGTAGTATTTTGGAGTATTTTAGTATACCATGCTTTCCTCCCTCATATCCCTCTGAGACGAGAGATCTATGGGTTTTTTTGTCTGGAAAAAAATCCTCAGATCTTATTTTTAATTTTGCATCGTCAGAAGATGTTTTGGCCAGAGGCTAAAAACTACAGCCAGTAGAAGGAGTTGTTCCGCATGTTCTCAACCCGCCCAAAGATCTCACTCACAGAATGTACAAATAGTGTTAGCACTCTTTTATTTGGAAGCTAAGCTAGCAGGCTCTTGTTCTTCTGTGGAGAAAGCTGAGTAGTAGGGCTTACCATATATCCTCTTTTCCCCCACCATAAAGATCGTCCAAAATGTCCGGGATTCAGCTTTTGCTTTCTGCAGTCGCCATTCATTGTTTACATGCACACCTCTTGTTTCAAGCTAACTGAATTCATTCCGATTGAATCTGAATGTAGTGTTTATATGACCGCTAAACAAGTGATCGGTAGCATTGCTAAGAAAATTCTCGCTCTTCCGTGAGAGATATGAGACAGATGCGTCTCACAGGTGTCACTCATCAGTAATCATGCCACCGGCCTCGCGTCATTCTCCCGCGCCCCTAGCCTCGTACTCACCAGTAAACATAATGAATGGCGACCGTAGAATGCAAAAGCCGACTCCTGGACATTTTGGGCGATCACAAAATCCCAGACAGACTCGTCACCAGGGGCGTAGCAAGCTTTTCAAAAGTGTGGGGGATGCATGTGGTCAGGGCTGTAAAACTATGTATTTTTTTTTTACATTTTAAGGTTAAATGCATCAATCTGGTGCACTTTGAGAGCTCAAAATTAAGAGAGCTCAAACATCTTTTTAGTTATGATATAGAGTCTCAGTCTACATTACATTATCACTGGTGTTTTAGAATGCCAAACATTTATTATAATAATATAATAATAATGACTTATATAATTATTCCTATGATGGAAAATCCATATAGCCTGCCCTATATACACTCACCGGCCACTTTATTAGGTACCCCATGCTAGTAACGGGTTGGACCCCCTTTTGCCTTCAGAACTGCCTCAATTCTTCGTGGCATAGATTCAACAAGGTGCTGGAAGCATTCCTCAGGGAGTTTGGTCCATATTGACATGATGGCATCACACAGTTGCCGCAGATTTGTCGGCTGCACATCCATGATGCGAATCTCCCGTTCCACCACATCCCAAAGATGCTCTATTGGATTGAGATCTGGTGACTGTGGAGGCCATTTGAGTACAGCGAACTCATTGTCATGTTCAAGAAACCAGTCTGAGATGATTCCAGCTTTATGACATGGCGCATTATCCTGCTGAAAGTAGCCATCAGAAGTTGGGTACATTGTGGTCATAAAGGGATGGACATGGTCAGCAACAATACTCAGGTAGGCTGTGGCGTTGCAACGATGCTCAATTGGTACCAAGGGGCCCAAAGAGTGCCAAGAAAATATTCCCCACACCATGACACCACCACCACCAGCCTGAACCGTTGATACAAGGCAGGATGGATCCATGCTTTCATGTTGTAGACGCCAAATTCTGACCCTACCATCCGAATGTCGCAGCAGAAATCGAGACTCATCAGACCAGGCAACGTTTTTCCAATCTTCTATTGTCCAATTTCGATGAGCTTGTGCAAATTGTAGCCTCAGTTTCCTGTTCTTAGCTGAAAGGAGTGGCACCCGGTGTGGTCTTCTGCTGCTGTAGTCCATCTGCCTCAAAGTTCGACGTACTGTGCGTTCAGAGATGCTCTTCTGCCCACCTTGGTTGTAACGGGTGGTTATTTGAGTCACTGTTGCCCTTCTATCAGCTCGAACCAGTCTGGCCATTCTCCTCTGACCTCTGGCATCAACAAGGCATTTCCGCCCACAGAACTGCCGCTCACTGGATGTTTTTTCTTTTTCGGACCATTCTCTGTAAACCCTAGAGATGGTTGTGCGTGAAAATCCCAGTAGATTAGCAGTTTCTGAAATACTCAGACCAGCCCTTCTGGCACCAACAATCATGCCACGTTCAAAGTCACTCAAATCACCTTTCTTCCCCATACTGATGCTCGGTTTGAACTGCAGGAGATTGTCTTGACCATGTCTACATGCCTAAATGCACTGAGTTGCCGCCATGTGATTGGCTGCTTAGAAATTAAGTGTTAACGAGCAGTTGGACAGGTGTACCTAATAAAGTGGCCGGTGAGTGTATATATGTACCTAGTGTATAAATGAAAATGAATATTTCAAAAGTATATTTTATATTACGCTATAGAATAGAAAAATTGCAATACTTTTGTCCTAATTTCTTCACTTGCAAGAAATAAACCCTTGAGTTTTTATCTTGGAGAAAACACCAGATCACCATGCTGATCGCGTGAGCAAAGTGCGCACTTTCCTTTAAATCACGCAGCACAAACAGAATGCCTACTTAAAGTCTTGTGCTGTTTAGTCTAAAAAACGAAATATAATACCGAAAACACTCGACATGTCAACAAAACATAAACATAACATCTTCCCAAACACATATCAAGCTTATTTAAAAACCTCGAAAGCATAAACACTCATTCAAAGTACCTGGAAAAGGGAGATTTAAATAACCATAAGTTCCCGCCGGCGCCACCTCAGCACGAGCTGACCGATAAATCTAACACACCAAGAGAGGCGGGACTTAAGGCAGAACAGCCAATCATCAGCCGGTCACACTCAAAGCCGGTGTCATGTTCGAGAGGGAGGGGGAGAGGAGGAGCCGCAGCGAGCGCAGACACAGAGCGGCCAGAGAAACGGAGGAGCGACTGTAGTGAGGCGTTTGTGCAAAACTGCGGAAAAACTGCAGAAAAAGTGTGGGTGTTGAACCCTCTCACCGGGAAAAGTGTGGCTGTTAAAACACATCCCCCACGGGTGCGACGCCCCTGCTCGTCACGGAGACTCACTAGTAGCCTAGCCTTGTTGTTTAACTGCGCTCTCTTACTGGTAGGTGTGGCTTAGGAGTGGCCTCCTAGGGTAGCGAAGCAAGTGCATTCTGGGAGTTGTATTTTATCCCCATAAGCCAAAAATACATGTTCTGGCTTTTCTCAGTCTAGAAAGCTCAAAATTCAAAAATAATTTCACATTTCTACTACATAAATGACTCATTTTAAATACACATTCATCTTTCCAGAGGTGAAATATCCCTTTAAAGGTGTTTCTGTTTAGTATCTGCCAGGCAACTAATGTGACAACAGGGGCAGTTCGGTACAGACTCACTGGAGCCAGGGCTGTGATTTACATGAAGTCAAAAGTTAAAAGCTTCGCTGAGGCCTAGAGCTGACTCGATCACCTTCAGTCCAGACACTGCACCTGTAATGGCAAATCTGAATTTTCAGTCTTTAGTATTACATGATCCTAGTATTACAGTACCATGATGATTCAGAAATCATTCTAATATGATAATTTTGTGCTTAAGAAACATTTCTTACTGTTATCAATATTTTTGTGGAAACCATGATAAATATTTTCGGGATCCTTTGATAAATAGAGAGTACAGTATTTATATGAAATAAAAATCTTTTGTAACATTATAAATGTCTTTACTGTCACGTTTGATTAATTGTCTGAATAATTTAATGCATCCTTGCTGGAAAAAAACAGCATTAACGTGTGTTTTTTTTTTTTTAATTACTGAACTCAAACTTTTGAACAGCTGTGTATCTTAAAGGATTAGTTCACTTTAAAAAAAACTTTTGCTGATAATTTACTCACCCCCATGTCATCCAAGATGTCCATGTCTTTCTTTCTTCAGTCGAAAAGAAATTAAGGTTTTTGATGAAAACATTCCTGGATTTTTCTCCAAATAATGGACTTTATTGGGTACCAAATGGTTCAAGGTCAAAATGAGAGTTTCAGTGCAGCTTACCAGACGATAAACGACACCAGATGATGAATAAGGGTCTTAACTAGCGAAACGATCGGTCATTTAAAAAATAAATAAAAAAGTTTAAGTTTTATAAGCACAAATGCTCGCCTTGCTCTGTTCTGTGATGCGTGTAGGTGACGTCACGTAATACGCAATTACGTTCAAAAGGTCACGCTTCTGTCCTGACGAAAATTTTCTTTTAGCCTTTTTAATATTACAACACCCAGGATACGCACACGAAATGGGCATTTTAAATGATAAACTGACACAAAGACATTTGAATATGTCTACATGGTCCTCTTTCCTTACATTTGTAAACACTGACTCGGTACGTCAAGCGCGACCTTTTGAATGTAATTGCGTATTACGTGAGTCACTAACGCGCGTCACAGAACAGAGCAAGGCGAGCATTTGTGCTTATCAATTTTATTTTTATTTTTTTAATGACCGATCGTTTCACTAGATAAGACCCTTATTCATCGTCTGGGATCGTTTATCGTCTGGTAAGCTGCACTGAAACTCTCATTTTTTCCTTGAACCGTTTGGTACCCATTGAAGTCCATTATATGGAGAAAAATCCAGAAATGTTTTCATCAAAAACCTTAATTTCTTTTTCGACTGAAGAAAGAAAGACATGGACATCTTGGATGACATGGGGGTGAGTAAATTATCAGCAAAAGTTTTTTTTTAAAAGTGAACTAATCCTTTAAGGATGTTAAGATATTTTTAATGGAAAACAAGACAAAAGTAGTTATTAAGATTTTTTTTAAGGAATTAGGGGAAATAAGTTTGGGGATATAAAATATTTTTCTTTGTCACTAAGGTCAAAAATAAATATGGCAAAAGCCGAAAAAATAAAAAAGAGAGAGGTCAGAAAGTGTGTGGGCTGTTATCTATGACTATCCAAAAGACGTGGCTGACCTTTCACACTAGAGTAATCCATATCGCTCTGACATCACCCTGTGTGCCACGTTCAGTTCACACCGAGTCAGATCACTCTATCCACACTCAAACTGCTTTCTGTCAGGTTTTCACCTTTGTTATTTTTCTCCATTAGACTCTGACCTTTAATATTGACGCTGAAAGCAGACCTTTGTATGGATTTCCCATTGCTACATGTTTCATTCACTTTCCTCTTTATAGAGAGGACTATATATATTACCCTTCTGGCTGTTAAATCAACATATCCTGTTTCAGAGAGTGCGATGGATTCACTTTTTACTTCTGCGATTGAGTGAAAGAATCTTGTCTTGATTGAGGTGTTAATTTAGTGCAGGTCAGAAAGGTAGCTCTCAGAGTTAATGTAAAATTCAAAACCCTTTCCAAGGAACTTATTAAATGTTTAATCATGTTTTTGAAAAGAAATGGACTGCAGGAAGATTTTTTTTTCTAGACTAATTATTTTCATTTATGTAAAGGCAAGACAGGTGAATAGGTTAAAACTTTCAACTAAAAGATGTCACTATACTTTCCCCAGTTGATTTATCACAGTATCACAGTATTTATCACAGTACATTACAGCAGTTGTTTTGTATTACAAGTTTTATGAAATGTTATATTTAAATATGCAAATGATGCATTACCTAATAATATGCTCTAATTTGTATGCATTTTCTAAACAGAAATCTGAACATTGGACAAAGCCAGGTTCAAAATTCGTGTTTAATTTTGTTGACATTAGATTCAAAGGTTTTAAATATATTTGTATGACTCCTTAGATCAGAAAATACTGTTATCGGCCCCCCAAAAAAACAATTACACTATATTTTTGGATTAAAATGTTATATCATCAGGTGAAAGATATGAACAAGTCCTTCTGTAAAACCTTCGGAATATATATTGGAATAAAACTGGAAGGTTTTGCCTGTTGTATATTGCCTTCAGCTCAGTATTTATTGGCAAAAAATATATTTCTTCAACAGCAAGCAATGACTTGCTTGCAAAGACAGATTTTTTAACATGCTAAAATCAAATAAAGAAACCAAATTTAACATATGTGTAATTTGCGGTTGGGATAGGTGAGACATGTCCCCACCACTTTTTTGAAGGCTACTGAAAAAATAATGTGCGGATGGATTACAACGCAATTCATAAACAAAAACGATATACAGTGTTTCGGCCTTTTCTCAAGGCCGGGGAAGTATGGTAGGGAGCTTGTGTTTTGTTACGCACTTCATTCCACCAAGCGTTGTTTTTTTTTCTTATTATTTATTTAAATCCTGATAATTGATTTACGTACAAATTATACAACGGAATTTTTTTTATTTCAAAATATGAAACCAAAATTTATTTTAACCATAGATTTACTTAAATGGCTACATACAGACACTGTGCATATGCACTCTTTTACTGTGTTATCAAAGTGATGATGTAAAAATACTTTACATTTACACATTTAGATGATTTAAATATACCATATTCATGAATGGATGAAAACCTGAGAATCTGAAGTCTACATTTGCTCTCTATTTAGTTTAAATTCTGTCTGAAACAAAGTGGGGAAAAATAAGATTAAAAAGGTCTCATTTGTGATTCTTTTCCAATGGGAAATAGAAAGAAATAGGCTTAGCAAGTAGCCTACCTTTTCATGAAAATTGTATACTTTTATTTCTTGTGAAGTGTTTTTTTTTATTGGTGATTATGTGTTTAGAGGTCTCTTGAACTCATCAGATTTCACTTCATCCTGGTCCAGAGTTTGTGTCAAATTTCATTAAAGAACCCTTGAGGGCAATATAGCCTTAAAGACACAAGAAGATGTCTTTATGTATGGTAGCTTAACCATACAGCGAGGAATTTCTAAACTGCCGCATTGCAGAGTTGTGTGTTCTTGGATTAAGTTGCACATTTATATAGCTTGTATATGTATGTGTTTGTGTGTATATATATATATATATATATATATATCTGTTTGCACTGTTGCTAATGTGACACAATCCCATCATTCTACATCATTCTTTTCCAGCTGTTTTTTCACTTCTATAGATGACATTCAGAATTCCATCATTAAGATAAATGTTCTTCATGAAAGCTCCGGTTCAAAAGCTCTCCGAGTTTTCTCGTCTCTAGCACAGTAGCTGTTGAGGTTCCTGGTATAATGCAGATTAATGCACCAGCCCAGACTTTGTGCCTGGAGACATCAGTGATAATCACAAAAAACTTGAGATGGACAGAAAAAAAAAGAAATGAAGATAAAGGAGCATACACAGAGCTTGTTAATCACCATTGTGCTGCTCCCCCCTGCCTTCCTGTTTATATTGTGCTGAGTTAAATTAAAATAAAAGCAAGGGCTGATGAAAAGGAAGCAGTATTTTTGGGTGCTTACCCAAGGTCTTTGCATAAACACAATACCCTTGTGTTGCCTATGAATGTGATTGGGCCAGAATCACTCATTAACATATGTTTGTGGATATACACTGTACAGTGAATGTTTAAAATACGTACTACTCTCTGATGACCCATCATCAATGATGAATCAGCTCTTAAGAAAACATCTCGCCGCAGGGATTACATATGAATGACAGCTGTAGTCGCCGCCTGCTGATGCGGGCCTTCATTTAAAATGTTTTCCCCCCCATTTAGTTTCTTCTTTTTACCCGCTTGCATCAGAGGATGATTTCTTTGTATGTTTGGAAATGTTTCATAAATATTCACTGACCTCATACTCCATGTTTTCCAACAATATATTTGCGTCCAAATCTCATTTCTCATTTGCACAGAGAGCACAGCAGATACATGCAGAGTTCACGCTGAAAGAGGAATGCCTTTGAGATTCAGATATGAGATGTCATTATAATATTTTTCGGTGCCTCAGAGGTTATCTGTGCAAGTGTTGTACTCCCATCAGCAGCAGAAAAAGTTGCTTGCTATCGTATAATCGTTTCCGTTGTGCAGGTGTTCAGATTTGCTTTTTGTTTTCTGTGGGCTCAGTGCTCTATAGTTTATAGGGAATAAAATGATCTAATAAAATACCAGTATAGAATTAGTTTTTTTATTTGTATTTGTATAGCACTTTCTCACAATAGTATTGTTACAATATGTATTGTACTAAAGAAGCTTTGCAAAGAATAATGTTTTATGAAGACAAAATGTACGCATGTATGTCAATTTATGCTTATTTATATTTTTGTATTTTTATTTTAATGGCTTACATGCCATTTTGTTTGTATGATTTATGATAGTGGAAAACTCACAGGAAAGTTAAGGAAAAACAGGACTAGGACATTTTTACGTAGTAACGGCACTACCCTATATCCAACCAAAATTGACCTTGAGCCTGGAATAAACTACTCTGAAACTGAAAAATTAAATAATAATAATTAAAATAAATATATGCTTCAATTCAATTTTTTTTAAATTAGAGCAACAGTGAAACTGGTCTGTCTAGTCGATCCTGGATTACAGATGCTAGTCCTGCAGAGAGACTGGCTAGAGGACAAACAGAGTTGTGAGAGAATCCATGATTTTTGGCAGTTTTGTATGTGGAAAGCTTGTCGACTGCTGTTCTGAGACCAGTTTCACTGTTGCTCTAATTAAAAAAAATGAGGAAAAAGAAGTGTGATTACACAGATGTTGGATCTGCCCACCAGGTAGAGTTGATTGTGAGGAATGTCTGGCTGGTGAGCGGGAGGTTCTGTCTGCCTGTCAGGTGAGAGACGGTACAATGCAGGGCTGGAAATGGTAATTGCACCTACCTCTCGAACAGCAGGAGTGGAAACATTTGGAGTGTTTTGAAGCAGGAAATGTTATGTGCCACGGCTTGGTGTGAATCAGGATCCATCACCTTTGTTGAGCTTCAGCTTCAGGTTCTCACATCTGTAATGCCAATTTAAATGCTTTCATTTGATATTCTTACCGTCTCTCTTTCTCTCATTCTAGCACTCAGATCCATTTCACAGTGGCCATTGATTTCACTGCCTCCAATGGTAAATTTTTCCGTGATGATTGTTTCCTGTTTTGAGTTTGTTCTCCATGCTGTTGGCTAACATATCTGAATCAGATTTGGAATCTTAATTCATGATCCATCTCTCTTTAAACTCTAGGGAACCCTTCACAGTCTACCTCTCTGCACTACATGAACCCCTATCAGATGAACGCGTACGCCATGGCGTTGAAGGCCGTGGGCGAGATCATTCAAGACTATGACAGCGATAAGATGTTTCCTGCATTGGGCTTTGGAGCCAAACTTCCTCCTGATGGCCGGGTTTCCCATGAATTTCCCCTGGTACCTGTTCCTAGATATGATAGATTATGTGGATTTCACAGCTAGCTGGCACATATCCAGTCATTTCTGCTCGAATCCTAAATACGTGCCGTGTTTTTTTGTTTTGTTTTTTGACATTCTGAATAATGTTGGTTTATCCTGTGGGTGAAATTTTATGGTGTGAGGTTGTATAAGGTTGTTTCGAGGTATTTATTTAGTTGTTTGCACATATGTTGATGATATTCTAATTAGTAATGCTTGGTTTCATCTAGGTGTAATGTGTAAATAAGGCGCTCTTGACACTCCTGCTCATTAACGTTACCCAAGCATTCATGATGTGTGTGTGCCAAACCCTCATCTCATCGAGCATTTGGAGTCTCTTAATTAGTTTTCGCTCACTCTTTCTTTTTTCCCTCATTCATTAGCTTCTCCTCCTTCCCATCTCTCTTTCCTTGAGCTGGAACTTGGGATCATGACTGTTCATTTTCATTCTTGCTGCTTCACTCACTGATTCTTTGAATATCACTGTCATTAGAGCATGAATAATTATCTAATGAATCATAAAATACTAAGCAGATACTGAGATCCCTAAGGGTGATACACTAGAGAAAGTTTTGATGGTGCATTTGAAGAATATGAATGTTTAAGATGGGTTGCGATGATGCAGAAAGAATGTTGAAGAACCAGTTTTTGGTTGAATTACACATTTGCAAACCCTTGCGGTTTCAATGGATTCGCAGTTGAAATCACTGATGCAATGCAAATTAAAGTGTCTAGACGCCCTAATAAGCATCAAGTACTTTATATTGTAAAGTTTCTTATTCAAATGAATAACTGCATATATCTTGAAATGTAGTGTTATGATAAATCTAATCTGCTGAGTACACCTTGACAGTAGAGGCGTAGTTGTTGATTGATCTCTGATGTTCTTTTTGAAGAATGGTAATGTAGATAACCCATACTGTAACGGGATGGAGGGCATCCTGGAGGCTTACCACCAGAGTCTGAAGACTGTCCAGCTTTACGGCCCCACCAATTTTGCTCCTGTTATCAACCATGTAGCGAGGTGAGAAAAATGCAACAACGCTCAAAGGAGCGTCCTGGAACAGTCGAAAACTCATCCTGTGTAAACCAATAGAAAGAAACAGCAGTGAAACAGATTCCTGGATTCAAATGAATAGAAAATGGTTGTATTCATTGTAATTTATTGTGATATACTTTATTTTAAAGACAGACTTCACAGTTTTAGAGAAAAACAAATCTGCAGCTGGTGTTCTAGGATGCCTTGCTTCAGACAAACCAAAACTCACAGGCAGAAATTATGACATTTATATCAGAACAACAGGACCCCATAAAACTTAACAGATTTTCAGGCTGACAGGTGCTGATGTTTTAAAGCGGCACTATGCAGGATTTCAGTTTTTGTCAAACAGTGACCCCTGTGGAGTACTTGTACTGTGGTAAATAGCACTCACGCAGAGATGTCTCTGCACTCACGGCCTGATCCCCTCCCCCTGTACACCGGTACCTGTTCAGTAGGATTGAAGCTGTAACAAGTGGAAATAAGGCACGCACCATTCAACCCGAAAATAGTCATATAACCATTGCAATAACTCTGAAGCTGTTCTGTTAAGCTAAAAATCCTGCATAGTGCTGCTTTAAAGCTAGTTTTCACCTCTGTGTAAAAGATAAAGATTAAAACGAGAACCATATTAACCATAAAACCATATTGTGACAAAGTCAAAATTGTGAGAAATAAAATCACAACTGTAAGACATTTTCACAATTGTGGGATATAAAGTTAGAATTATGAGAAAAAAAGTTGCAGTTGTGAGATATTGCAACGGTGAGAAAGTCACAACAGAGAGATAAATATAATCACAATTTTGAGGAACAAAATCACAGGTTTGAGATATAATGAAATTATGAGAAACAATGTTGCAATTGTGAGATATAAAGTTACAGTTATGAGAAAGTCACAATTGAAAAATACAAAGTTGCAATTGAGAAAAAAAATTCCCAGCTGTGAGGAAAAAGTCACTATTGTAAGACACATTTATGAGAAACAAAGTCGCAATAGTGAGATGTAAAGCCAGAATTGTGAAAAAAAGTTGCAACTGTTAAGAAAAAGTAACTATTAAGTAGCAATTAAAAGAAAAAAGTCACACTTGGCCTCTTTGTTTTGTAATCGGAGACAAATACAGAATTCTATACTCCTGAATACGGTAGCTGATTGTACTTGTTGTCTAAATCAGGGACGGGCGACGTCGATACTGGAGTCTCGCTGTCCTGCAGAATTTAGCTTCATCTCCAATCAAACACACCTGAACAAGCCCATCAATGTCTTCAGGACAAGGCCACTTAAAGGCAAGCCTGCAACTTCAGCTGATAAAAGCGTAAGGCCTGCTAATGCTGCTGGACAGACAAGAGTCCTTTTTTAAATGGATGCCAATGGAGGGGAGGCTTCACTATGCTGAATAAACCACTTTTGTGAAGAAAATAGCTTATTTAATTAATCGACAGCCCCATCGTCTATTCTGAAACATATTTGCTCTTAAACGTTTTGGATTTATCTATTTTTACAGCTTACATCGAAAATAATGCCGTTTTATAAGAGAAGTCACAGACGTGACAGGTATGATTTCTATGGTATCCGTGGAAAGGGATTGACTGTCGTACAACTCTGAACGGAATTCAATGACATCAAGGCTGTAATGTGATTGGTTATCAAGGCACACGTTATCCAAGTTAGCCGTTACTCTTTCTCCAACGTTAGAGCCACGGCCACTCGTATCTCCCAATAATAAGACCCTCTCTGTTCAGGATTACTAACGCTACAGGCAGGTGAGGGTTTTTTTGGATCAGGGTTGGAGCTAAACTCCGACAGCGGCACTCCAGGACCGACGTTGCCCATCCCTGGTCTAATTCAACATGCCTAGATGATTTAACAACCCCCAAATGTTGGTTTCTTGTTGCTGTGACCGAGTGCGGAACTCCGAGAGGCCAGATCTTCTGTCATTGATTCTGTAAAGTCTTTTGCATCACAAAGAGCATTATGGGATTTTGATGAAGGCAGAAGAGCTATGTCAATAGCACAGGGATATCCCTGAGCAAATATATATATGCATGAGATTCAGCACTGAATACTAAGTGTTTAATGAGGATGCTCATTCTATCATTATTCATCCGGGATGTTAAAACACAGTCAATCAACTGAACAGGCATGAAGACATTTTCATGTTTGGCTAATGGTTCATTTGGGTGATTTGGATTTTTGCTAATATGTTTGTTAATAAGGTGAATGTTTGTGTGTGTCTGCGCACACAGGTATGGAGCAGCGGTTCAAGATGGCTCTCAGTACTTTGTGCTTCTCATCATCACAGACGGTGTGATATCAGATATGGCTCAGACTAAAGAGGCCATTGTCAATGTAAGTCATCTATTACCTCACTCTCTCTCTTTCTGTCTTCAAAAACTGTTTATATCACCACACTGGTAAAAAAAAAAAAAAATTGCATCACAAGAACCGTAAAAGCCTAGGAAGAGTTAAGGTGTGTTTTGGGTCTTCCGGAGGTCCTCTTCACATCTAATGGGATTCGTCTGTCACCGTTGCTATAGTTACCCAGCAGACTGGATTTAAAGGGAATTTGCGACTGTTTAGTCACATTATTAGAACAGCCACACCTTCCTTTTAAGATCTTGCCTGCTGCTCTATCTCTTCACCCTCTTCCCTTGATGCTTTGGATGTCTTCAGTCACACGGTAACATTTCTGCACTGACTGATTTGGGTTCACGCCAAATGACCGAACAATGCATGTGCGTTATTCATTTTTATGCCTCAAGTGATTTTTTATTGAAGTTTTCTGTGAGAATTCCACTTTTGTGCTCTTTTATGTTATTTTTTTTTTAAATGATTAGATTAAAATGAGCACTTTGAAGAATTTCTCATATGCACTCTCTCGCTCTGTGATTCTCTGCACTTACAGCAATTTGGCCTCTTATATATTCTGAGAGTAGCTGAAGTGAAATGTAGTGTAATTCAGTAAACTGAGTGGTCACTCTCTTTCACTAATTTAGATTTTTGAACAAGAATAGACAAATATGCTCGCTGGTACTCTGGATTTTTTTTCTGAAATCATTTTCATAATCAGTATTTGTCCGTTTTCAGGTAAAAATATCTAAACATCCTTTAAATAAATAAATAATTTACTTGAGAAATAAGTTAAAATATCTTTAAATTATAGCTTAGCTCAGATCTCTTATATCTATTTTCTGAGAGAAACTAAAATTATGTAGGTTAATTTTCATCTACTAAATGGTTGCTTTGGAGTTTAAAAAAACAACAGTAATAAACAAATTTAGACACACACGCACCTCTGCTAAACTGTAAAAATGTAAATAAAAGTCATCCCAATTAGTAGTTTTTTTTAAGTAGAACATAATTAAACTGTTAAATGTATGCTTGAAACAAGATTAAAAAAAACATTTTGTTAATTGAAATAAAGAACAAATTGAAAAATAATCTTAAAGAGACAGTACATGAACTATGTGTAAGAATTTTGTTTTTTATATGTAATAAATCTGTTAAATGACTCCAAAGAATTTTTATCCTCATCGATACCAGCAGGACTGGTGTGAGCGTGTTTAAACATCCACTGAAAATCTAAGAATACACTGAAGCCAGACAAGAGGGTATGTGGCTAAGCAGAAGAAAACACTGTAATTCACAGAGTTTATTATAGGCTAGCTGTAAATGTGTCACCTCACATAATTCACAGTAATCTGCACTTATTTTAAGGCTGAGAGAGTTATTTGGTAAAAAAAAAAACTGGGAGGAACAAGAAGGAGAGGGAAAGTAAACAAGTGATTGAGAAAGATTGCGAGAGAGGCGCTTGAAGGAAAGACCTACAGGAAACAGAGCAGTGAATACATGAAGTGTGTGTGAAATGTGTTTGTTTAGACTCATCTTCCCAGCTCTATTTCTTTCAACTCATGACTGCCTCTGTCCCCCGTGAGCATTTCCGGGAATGCTGACCTACTTCCAACCTCATAAATATGTTTTTATAATCTTTGCCCATTGGCACCAAGCACTCAGTGTGCTGGCTGCACAATGCATACAGACAGGGATGGACTGGTATACAAAAAACAGCCTGGGACCAATACCTTCCCCATCACAACATCACAAGTGGATAAAATAATTATTGCCTGCATTTTTTTTTTTTTTTTTGTTGTTTGTATGTATATATGTCTGTATGTATGTACAATATATACAGTCACCGGCCACTTTATTTGGTACACCTTGCTAGTGCTGGGTTGGACCCTATGTTGCCTTCAGATCTTAATTCTTGGTGGCATAGATTTAATAAGGTGCTGGAAACATTGTTTTATATTGACATGATAGCATCACACAGTTGCTGCAGATGCTGCACATTCCAGTACATCCCAAAGGTGCTCAATAGCATGGATATCTGGTGACTTTGGAGGCTATTTGAGTATGGTTAACTCTTTGTCATGTTCAAGAAACCAGTTTGAGATGATTTGAGGTTTTTGACGTGACGTGTTATCGTAGAAATCGAGACTTATTCAGCTCAGGCAACATTTTTCCAATCTTCTATTGTCCAATTTTGGTGAGCCCTTGTGAATTGTAGGCACAGTTTCCTGTTCTTAGCTGACAGAAGGGTCCCCCGCTGTGGTCTTCTACTGCTGTAGCTCATCAAGCTTCAAGATTTGACGTGTTGTGCATTCAGAGATGCTCTTTTCTGCAGACCTTGGTTGTAACACGTTACTCGAACCAGCCTCCGGAACCAACCATTCTCCTCTGACATCTAGCATCAACAAGGCATTTTTTTACCCACAGAACGGCTTTTAAAATAAATTCTTTTATTTATTTATATTGATTTCCTCTATATTTATGTATAAAATTTTGAAATATGCAATCAGCTAATTCTGTTTTAGTATTTGTTCATATTCGCACAATTTGTTGAGTCCATCTTTTGGTTTCCCACATAAAGCTTGAGGGTTACTGAAGAAATCGATCTCTGAATCGTAGTAATTAATGATCTAAATCACTCATTGGTTTGATTAGCTCTCCAGGCCCCACAGTTTGGGGTTTGTTTGTGCTCTGTGTGTGTGTGTGTGTGGCTCTTTTTCATCTTGTGTGATGTGTTTTAGTGTGTGGCCCCCGGTGAAATTCCAATTCTAACTCCATTACAGCCCACAAACTTATCAGCATGACTGAGGTTGTGTGTCCAGCCAGCTTTATTCAACAAATTATTCATTCCTCTCAACAGGCTTTCACAGGCCCTCTGGGAATATACTTTCAAAATCCAAACCCTCAGAAGCCTTTAATATTTCTCTCATTATATGTTTGATACTGTATATTAAAGGTATATATCTCATTATAAGCTCTTAGAATTACATGTAATAGAAATCATGTTTTCCCCCTTGTATGTACAGTATTTCCTTTATTTTAGTCTGTTTCTGCTGGGATCATGTGTAATGCATTATCTGCAATTACTTTTCATTTCAAACCACTGGGAAGTCGCTTTAGGGAGAAAGTCAGTTTTGTTTCTGTGAATATCCTGTGGTTTTCTTGTTATCCATTGTCACACGTAAGCTGCCTCTGAGTTTTCTCAATATAGACTCACTCTTCACTTCTCTGATAAATGGGATTTGACCTGTCAGTCAGGCATCATATCAGGAACAGGGAAAGCTAGCACAGGAGAGAGAATGTTGATCCAGGAGGGCCTGAATAATTCATAGCTTTTCACCTCACTGTGAGAAAAAATAATAAAAAATCACGATTTTTTTTTCAAACCATCACACAGTCAACGTCATAATGTCCTTTCAAACCTGATTGGCTCAACATGTACAGAGAAAAAAATATTAAATTGTTTTTTACATAAAGCAGATGAAATTAGTTTTTGTTTTGTGATTCTCATTCAAAATAGTCTTTAATACCTCTAAACAGAACACTCAGGAGATCAACTATATGCAAGGAAGTCCGCTGTCGAACCCATGTGCAGTTTATTTATCCAAACATGAACAAAATACAAAATAAACAGACTTGACTTGGCTTGAACTAAACTTGAACATGAAACAAAACTCACCCACATAGGTTACAGTGAACAAAGCTAGACAAGGAACAATGGAAACATGAGGGCTAAATCTACACGTATGCTGCGTCCCATTTCGCATAGTATCCGTCCTAAATAGTATTCGAAATCAGAATAAATCGAATTCCCAAATCGAATTCCATAGATACATGGATGGTCTGCTTTTTTCGGGTTAGAATCTGAAGTCAGTATGTTGTTCACAATATATTTAATCTGCAACAGCATTGTAAACTTTTGTAAAGATACGTTTGGTCATTAACTTTTAAATGCATTATTATGCAAATTGAAAACAGACGAGGAGAGTTCTCCGCATGAAAGACTTACGACTGGCATGAAAAGCAGAAAACATGACTTAAGACAAAATTACAAAATTATAGACATGAAAATATAAACATGAAACAAAACCCAAAACAACATGACACTATAGAACATTTACTTTAATACCAACGATACTTGACAAAAGAAACTAAAGAAACACATGGCTTAAATAGACAGGATGATGAAGGTGATTAAGGCATGTAAAATGTATCATGAGGTAGAATGTATCTTCTCTGTGTTCTTCTTCTCAGGCGGCAAAACTACCCATGTCCATCATTATTGTTGGAGTCGGCCAGGCTGAGTTTGATGGTAAGAAATATAATCTCACACTTTTGTAAAGATTCATTCTTTATCTTTATTATCTTATTTAGTTTTATCTTTATATCTTTATTTTCCTGATAATTTACTCTTATTTTCATTATATTTGTATGTACTGAAAACATAAAAAGAAAATGTACTGCAAAACCTTTTTTTGCATGCTTGTTTGTATTGTACTCGGCATTTTCTGCTTATAACTATCAACTTCACTAAATGAAAGCTAACATTAGCATTCCCACATGTAGGTTTCAAACTTGAAGGCATGATGCGACTTCACAGTTTGCACTCACATAAAGTAGAGTTTCTGGATGAAAAGTCACCTAATTTGGAAGGTTTAGGGTTTCGGACTGCGAAGCAGATGTCAACTCACAGATCTCACAGCTGTTCAATATAATTACCCTGTCCCACCATCTGTTATTATTATTTGTGTTTAGCCTTTCATAATGTTCCAGCAAAGAGGTAAATGTTGGTGTCACGCTGGGGGGAAAGGCTCAAGATTGAGTTTTACTGGCTTGAGGGCAGATAACATGATGATCTCACTTTTTAGCCATGGTAGAACTGGATGGCGACGATGTAAGAATATCCTCCAGAGGAAAGCTGGCGGAGAGGGATATTGTACAGGTACATATCTTTATGTATTTGTATATTTATGAATTTATGTTTGTATATACATTTATATGTGTGTGTTTACTCTTTACACACAAATACACACACTATTTTATGGCGACTAGTGGTTGAGTGAGACATTTGAAACATTAATTCAATTTCGTTCAAAAAATCATTGATTAATTCAGGAACTGACCCACTAAATCATTTACTTAACTTATTTGTTCAAAAACATTGATTTAATCAGGAAGTGGATCACTTCTGGATTGTATGTGCTGTATATATTGGCTAACTAGTGTCAAAATAATAACTATTTGAGGAAGTTTCTTAAGGAATAATTTTGGTGACCTACAGTACATTTACAGGCAACTCAGATTTAAAGGTGCCCTAGAATGGTTTTTATTTTTATTGTATAATGTTTTCTGGGTTGCCCTTATAATGTTAGTATGTTTTTTTTAGATAAAAAATAGTCATAATTTAGAAATAAAAGGCATTTTTCCTAGCCTGATTTTAGCCTTTGATGTCTGCTGTGATTGGCTGACATGCTTGCATATGAAATAGCTACGCATTACATCTGAAACTCTCTCGAATACTTTTACTACAGATATTATACGTTTTTACTATTACAGCTATCGAGATTAACGAATCGTGAGATGTTATTAAAGTATTTAGATCTATTCCCATCACATAAAATGTTACCGTGATGAGCATTGAGCAAACAGATGACAGTGTGTTGATCGCGAGAATAAAGAACTTATCATTGCAGCACTCTCTCTAATGCTTTCACCAATGCAAACACGATGATGTAAATACTGTATTGAACGATTTTGAGAGAAAGATTACCTGTCTGAACTTGAACAATTACACATCAGAAAGTGTTGCTTGGAAGCTCGATCGATATATTTTCAGCCGTTCATCGAGGCCAGCTCTGTATTGGCCCAAATTGAGGAAATAGTCTCGTCTGTGAAATGTTTGGAAATTTCCAGAGAAAATAAAATTAACCCATTGTTTCTTCAGAGGCTCGGATGAAGGAACTAAATACCTTTGTGTTCATTTGTACATCCAAACACTGAGCAACTGCCATGCTTCGGCTGCGCAGCTCCGCCTGTCATTGAACATGGGCTGGCATATGCAGATTTTTGGAGTCGTACATATTAATGATCCCGACTGTTGCGTCACAGTCGGTATTATGTGGAGATTCGCCTGTTTTTCAGGGGTGTTTTTCAAAAACGAGATTTAAGTAAGAAGGAGAAAACGGTGTTTGAGACTAACTGTATGTCATGTCCATGTACTGAACTCTTGTTATTTAACTATGCCAAAATAAATTCAGTTTCACATTCTAGGGCACCTTTAACACTGCAACACCACACATGAAAAAAAAAAATCTCAAGATAACAAACAACAAGCTGTGCGCAACCGATAAACTTTTTTTGTAAAACACCCAGGTTTTTGTTACATCGTTTACATGGAAATTTTAAACCATAAAAATGATTCAGGGAATAAATAAACACCTATAACTAACTACTTTTTAACCTTGTCTGTGCCTGCAGTTCGTACCATTCAGAGACTATATGGACCGGACGGGAAACCATGTCTTGAGTATGGCTCGACTTGCCAAGGATGTCCTGGCTGAGATTCCAGAGCAGTTAATCTTATATATGAAGTCAAGGGGCATCAAGCCCAACCAGCCGCCATCAGACTACAGCCCACCTGGACTCAGCCCAACCCCTACCATATGAGTTTACCCAGCGTGCTGAAAGAAAACAGCCATGCTTGTTATGTCACCTCCAATTTGGATCCCATCCAAGGCTAATACGACTGAATCAGTATGAGGTGTCTAGAAGAGCGGATGGCTTCAATTCTCCATTTTTGGAGAAATTGAAAACTAAATCTGAGTTCTGGCCTTTGAACAGAAAAGGATGGTTCTGACTGGTCTGTGAGTTTGTTTCCCCCATAATTTCTTCACAAATTAGTCAATGCTATGAACAGATTAATAGTTTGGATCTGACTGTGCTGGATATATGGAGAAGATCTGCGCAAGCAATACAATTTTCTACTTATTTAACATCTGAAAATCTACAAAAACGCTTGTGCGTCAGCATGCGAGGACTGTGTTATATTAGGAAAATCTTCCTATATCATTTATATTCACCAGAGGAGGTAAACAAGAAAAATAGTGAAATAATAAGTTATTGTTTGAAATATTATACCCTTTATGGGTAATCTATGTAGTGGAATTGATTGAATTGTTTGTAGAATTTGTAGATAGTTTGTGTAATTGTGGTTTTATTTTTCCACAGGCAAAGTCTTTTTAGTACGAAGTAATATTTCCCTTTGCAGTTTCCCATTTATAGCTTTTTAGAGCTATACGATAAAGTAGATTTTTCTATTCATGAAATCCAGGTAAAAACAATTGTAGGCTACATTGGATTAAGACACTGTAATACATTTATTTACATACTTTCAAGTCAGTTAGGAAAAATTCTGAGTAAAAGAAAGCACAAATATTTTCTTAATGCTGTAAAATTTGTAAATGTGAATCAGAGAGAAGTCAAAGATGTACTCACCCCGTAAATGATCTCTCAAGAACGCCAGATTTACTTTCCTTTTTAATTTGCCACTCCAATTCCTTTTTTGCTCTGGAGCCAGTATATCTTGATATTGTACAGCAGCCAGACCCATCAGGGGGAAACATGAGAGATGCCTCGCCGCTCGCTGCTAAAGATGATTGGAGAGGTGGCAACATCTGCTGTGTTTCTGTCTGCCCACATCCAGCCACGCTAAACCTTTGCCCTTTCATTTCTTGGATTTACCCTGGAGTTTTCAAAAGATAAAAAAAATGTTTTGCATGCAGCTGAAGTTGCTTTTCTCGCAGTGCAAAGAAATAATGCCATTTAGCCTTGGATGATTTATAGCATTGGCATAGTAATTTGATAACATCGAACACAGTTTGAGTTTAAATTGATAAACTTGCATTACAAACAGTAAGTTTACATTAATGGTTGATAACATGCATAAATTTGAAACAGTATTTTTTTTTTTTTTTTTTTACAAAGGAAGCTCATGTTGATTTTCTTTTTAATTTTACTACCATAAAAAAGTAAAACATTTAGCATTAGAAACACTAAAAAAACATACATAGACTAGTATGCAGCCTCTTTTATCGGAGGTCCATTTTAAAACCTAAAAATTATCAGACAAATGTTTATGTATCAGTAAATATGGACTGTTTTTCTTTATTGGACAGCAGGGCTGTTTATACTCACTCACAGTTTTGATACATTTTCTTCTTGTCGAGTAAATCTTGACATCTGTTTGTCCCAATCTGTAACAATGTTTTGGCTTTAGAGCAAGCGTCTGTTAATATATTTCAATTTTACATGCACTCTATAGATTATGAACTGTGAAGTTGAACTGCATTTTTTAAAAAAGTCTCCATTGGTCCTGAAACTACAAATTTATGAGTGAGCACAGATGTTTACAAAATGAGAAATCCTCCTTTTAACCCACTTCTACAACAAGAACGACACTTTTATTTTGCAGAGATTGTTACATTCGGAAAATCTGCTCCCAGGTAATAAGACAATGTAGGCTATTTAAATGCACCTCTCTTTTACTATGAGTTATTAGCACACCTTTAGTTACTGAGAATGAAGTGATCCATCAATTAATCAGGAGACGAAGATGAAGTCTGACACATGAGCATTGGGTAAAAGGGTTTGTTTGAGAGTGTTAACAGGTATATTGATTTATTGTACTAATTCACTGGATTTTTTTAACGTTTTTTTTAAATTTTTTTTGTTTTTTTTGTCCCCGCCAAACGGGCTTTCTACTAATTCTGTGTTCTAGATGTAAACTTGTAATTTCTACTAGCATAAATGTAACCTTTTTTTATTTTTTAAATCCTATTTAATATTCATCAACGCATTGCTGCTAGGTGGCTTGTAAATCTGAAAATAAAATTACAGGCTTCCTGAAATGTATATCACTATCCAGAGAATGTTAATGGGTTCATTTTATGGCATGGTGTAAATTTAGCAAATACTATTTTTTTTATCCCACTATAATAAATCCAGTAAGTCATAGTGAAGTAGCTCTCAAAATAATTGCAAAGAGGTATAATAGTATGAAAAAGTGTAAATTGTGTACTAAAGATGTGGCCCTTGTTCAGTGCTAACATTCCCTCTGTGAGATTTGCATGATTGTGCCAAAATGGCCGATAGGTTCAGTGACAAACTGGCCTGTTGCTCTTCTTTTAAGCCTCATAACCGGAATACAGAGCATGAAGCATCTCGTTCTTGCTGGATTCCTTTTCTCTTTTTCTCTTCTTCTTTACCTCTCTTTATATCAGTCGATATGCATGGTGAGCTATTTCCAAACCGAACATAGAACATTGCTGTTGTCATTCCCGTGGTGTGTGAAATTTGTAATGGATTGCCTTAAAAATGACAAAGAATAAAACAATGACGTTTTTCGAGAAGATCGGGAAAGAGATTTTTTTTGTATGCATGAGTTTCTTCTTCATGAATAATCCATCAGTTACAAACTGTTACAGTCTATTACAAACCGAAGCAGCCTTTAATGGGAGAGCAGAGAGATTTTCTCATTAATTCATGTTATATGCCACGGCTGGGCCCTCCAGAGACAGGTGTGCATTTACATAAGTCTATTCGCTTTAGTTCCTCTGGGTTTTGTCACATTCATTCTGAGTGATTAGTCACTAGTCTCTCTGGTCACAGTGTTTAGATGGTGTGCATGGGTGAATTTCCTCTCCTAAAAGGGTAAAAATACTGTTACTGTACAAATGTCTTTAGTTTTTTTTTCCTGCTGCACTAACTGAAGAAATTCTAATCTATCCTGTGTTCATTATGTTTACTTGTTAAATTATTGCTATTTAGTGTGTGGTCAATTCTGTTTAGGCTGAAATTGACTGACAAAGCAAACTCTAAGTCAGGAGATGGGTAGAATTTTAACTAAGTGACAAGTATTGTTCAGACTTTTCCTTCAATCACAGTCTTTTTGTCATTGCCAAACAGCAGGAAAGTAGAGAACTAACTCACCGTCCAATCAGTGGGCTCCCTGGGGCCGGCTGTGTTTCCTTCCTCAAGAGCACCTGCAGCGTTTAATAAAATTCACTTCTGACACATCGGCTGCATCACCTGCATTGAAGGAAGGAAGGATAAGATACATCACTGATAAGGAGTTGATTTGTTTTCTCCCTCAAACAAAAATGAATTTGCTAAATTGCCGTCCTGCTTCTTTAGGCTTTCAGCTGTTCTATTAGTGGAACTCTTTGAAATCAAAAGCTATTTTTCAATGTTACCAGGGGAGATGGAGACTCATAATTCTGACAGATTGATTGACGGTCCCCTCAAAGACCACCATATCGGTTTTGAGTGCTAATGCCAAATTAATTCCGCAAATTGCTCTGAAGAACCAGCGGAAGCAATGGCTTTCACTGGCAGTGGTTTCCCAACAGAGAGAAAAATAAACATCTGGACAATGTTCTCTGGAAGAACAGATCCAAAGTATGTCTGAAACCATCTGGGAGAGACACATTCTACACCATAACAATCCACACAGATGACAGTAGTTATGCTCATGCAGGGTTCCCTAAACGTTTTCATATAGGACCCAGCACCCAATTATAATCAATTTTAGGATTCACAGAGTAAAATATGCTTATTTTTTTTATTCCTCAGTTTCGTTGCATAAACATTATGACAAAAAAAATTTAAAAAAAATTAGGACAACCATGAACAAAAGCATCATTATGAGTTGCGGGTAAAGAGTGAAAATATTTTTTTACTGTCTTGGTGGCACAGCAAGTAATGGTAGCCTAAGTGTTCCTAAGAGACACTGACATGGAACCTGCAGTGAGTTCAGTGAGTCATAATGTTGATTCAATAGCCGCTCCGGTTGATTAGGTGAGATCATTCTGTGTCAGATTCGTCAAAGTGATTAGCTCAAGAGTTTGTGAGTGCTTCTCAAATGGAAGGCTGTGTCCTCGGTTTATTTTGAGATATTTTGTGTGTGTGTGAATTGGAATGTGTGCAAAGGATTGTGGATGATTGGATGATGTGAATGATACACTTGATGCTCTTGATTCACTTGATTCTTCAAATTGAGACATCCTTGATGATGTGCGCAATAAAGAAAATTCACCAGTATGAATACTTTGAAATTTCAATTGCTGTAACGAAATACAGTATTTTCCAATATTTGGGTTTGCCAGGCAGAGATATGCAACCTTTCTAGGACAGAAAGGGTCATTCTTCATTTGTGGTGGCAAGTAGTGTCCCCCTATTTTACAACAGTTGAAATTAACTTTAAATACCAATAAATTATAAAATGTTTGTATTCTGTAGGATAAACACAATTCGTGCACTATTAATAGTTAAATTTTATTTTTAAAATATATATTTAATTGAGTTTGAGAGATTGGATTTGTAACAAAATATGCATGTTCCCACCATACCTCAGAGCAGGGGTGTCAAACTCAATTCCTGAGGGCCACAACCCTGCAGAGTTTAGCTCCAACCCTAATTAAACACACCTGATCCAGCTAATCAAGGTCTTCAGGATTACTAGAAACTTCCAGGCAGGCGTTTTTGGAGCTGGTTGGATCTAAACTCTGCAGGACATTGGCCCTCAAGTATGGAGTTTGATGGTGTTTTTGGAGCTGAGTTTCACACATGTGCCTCAGAGAGATATCATGGAATGTAATTACAACAATATGACATTTTTTTAACACAAAAAAGTGGTTATATTGTGAATATAGATTTTATTTAACATGTACAATTTTATTCAATTGTTTAAAAAATACATATTTTGTCAAATCTAAGAAAAAAGCAGTGTTCCCCAAATTCATGTCTGTGGTGTTACATCAATGGATGTTGCCCCTTTAAGAAAAGGGGGAAATCTGTTAGGACTACTTCCTAGTAGATGAGGTAATGGTAGAAATTGAGATACAACATAGTATTAAAGAAATAAAATCAGTAATAAAAGAGAAAGCGATTAAAAAGTGGCAACAATATTGGGATAATGAGAGTAAAGGGAGACATTTATATGCAATACAAAAGAAAGTGGGAGATGGTAGAAATAGAGGGAGAAATAGAAGGGAGGAAAGTATAATTACACGACTAAGAATGGGACATACAGGTTTGAATAATATATTGCATTTAATATCTAAGCATCCAACGGGATTGTGTGAGAAATGTGGACAGAGGGAAACTGGATAGTAGTAATACCAGGCAGCTTGTGTCAAGATGATTGATGGTGACCTTTGACCTTGCCCCTCCCTCTCCCGCCTCCTGCCCTTCCTGTTTCTGGGGTCATGGGGTTAACCTTTGACCTAGCCCCTCCCCGTGTCCTTCCGTTGACCCTCTGGCACCTGTTGTCATGGATTAACCTTTGACCTATCGATCGATCAAATTGAAGTTTAGTTTTGACCTTGTTGATCCGGCGATCAATCAAATTGAAGTTTAGTTTAGGGCATTGATGTTTTAGTGTTATAGATCAAATTGACATTTAGTTTGGGCCCTGTTGAGGCCCATGTGGGAAATAACTCCGGAAGATTAGGTTACGGAACCCAGCCCCCTCCCTGCCAGCCGGCCCATTGATGGGGTGTTGGGTCCTTTAAATCCCACACAAAAAAAGTCTTAATATATTTCTAAAAAAATCTACTGGTGTTAGATAAAAAAAATAAATACATCTTACTTTATCAGAGTGCTGAAGAAGTTGAAAAGATTCAGAGTGTTTTCTGAAGTGAATCTCTCTCTCTCTCTCTCTCTCTCCGGCGGGTTTTTTGACACATCAGCCTCGCATTCCTTAGTCTTCTGTGTGTGTGTGGGTGTGTGTGTGTGTGTGTGTGTGTGTGTTAGACGCGTGACGCCATACTTGGACGCCTTGCTGGTCAGTCAGAAAAAAGAGATTTTACACTTGAAACCATTCAGTTCTTTAAAATTACAATTATTTCACACCAAACCAATTATTTTAGATAAACAAATAAATTAAATGTTTTTCTCATTCATTGTAAAAATATGAAATCATCCGACATGTTTTATAGATTCTTAGAGTTAGAGATAGAATCATCTTAGCCTACTTTTCCAGATGTCGCCCAGTCTCAGCACTAAGTGTCTGTGTATGTGTGTGCGTGAGATGCCTGACACCTTCCCATTCATTCACCCCTTGCTGGGACAGTGAGAAAAAACATATAGCTTAAAAAGATCTCTTTACACACATTTAAAGTACAGTTAGATCGAACTTTCTCATACTAACTAAATTTGAACACCATTGTTCATTTAAAAGTATTTAAATAAAATGTTTTTAGCATTCATTGTAAAATGGTTGTTAAAAAATATATCCGACATGATTTATAGATTTGAAGAAAACATACAGCTTACGAATGGGTGACAAAATATAAAATCATCTTACATTTTCAGCTGGTTGACGAAGTAGTTGCCAAGATGTCCATACATTTAAAGTTGAAAAGATCCCACAAGTGATTCTCTCTCCCCCTCGCTTGACAGGCATGCAGTGTGTGTGTGTGTGTGTGTGTGTGTGTCTGTTCAGCGGTCAGAACGAGACATTGCATGTGTTTGATTAGTGTTATCTTATTTCATACTATAATCATTAAAAGTTTAAATTATATCTTTTCAAAATACAAGATGTTTTAAATTAAATTAATTCATAAATATGCTACATCAGCAGTCTGTGGAAAAACTTGACTATATGTTTTATTTATCAGGGTGCATGTAAAGAAATTTGGGGGTCTCACAAGTCATCTCAACACATTGTGTGAAATGTTCAATAGCTCCTTAAGTTTTATCTGTGTGAAAATCACCACAAAGGCCTATCTTTAGTGAGAGAGCACCAATGAAGACATGTATCTGTGATGCCTCACACCCCGACCCATTACAGGCTGCATATAAGATCCTTCCTATCACCAGCACATCTTCAGAGAAAGACGTCGCTTGACAATAATGTTAGATTCAGGATATAGGGTGACAGAGCAGATGCCTCTGTGCATTGTGTAATGTTAGTCCGCTAACGCCTTTTTTAGAGCTAAAGTTTTGTTTGTACTAAATTAATTTCATAGCATGTCGTAAAAGTTTAAATATTTTAAAATTGAAAGATTGTTTAAATTAAATCTGTAAAGTTTTTAAGACATACGCATCTTCTACTTATCTCTTTTTAGATTACTGTAATGATTTTGTTTAACGGTGACCTAAAATATAATTCTTATTAATATAGCCATAATGATTTTTGTACTGTAACAGCATATTCTACCCCGTACACAATCACAGAAAACAAAAAAACGCATTTTCACAAATAAATAAATAAATATAATTTCTAAAACTGTTTTGCACTAAGTTGGGTCCATAAAATTAACTAATATCTATTTTTAAATGAAATGATTATAAATATGGTATATGACTCAATAAATAATAACAAATATGGTACTAAAATGTATTCAAACATCGTTTTAGCTAAATGAATGTATAATATAAATATAAAAACTCCTTACATTTTCAGAGCGCTGAAGTAGTAGTAGAATCTAGATCTATGCAATGATAAAAAACAATCCAAAAAGCAAATAGTTTAAGTTGTCATAAACAAAGCCCTCCCATATCCGTCAGTGATAGGGTGAGTTGAAGCTTCACACCCTCACAGAGACAGGACAGATGAGCCTCCGGGGCCGCAATTATGTCACAGCGTATGCAATGCTAGTCTACTTTTCAGAGTTTTATTCATACTAAATTCATTTAAAAGCATAATCTTAAAAGTTTAAATGAGATCTTTTAAAATTAAAAGACTGTTTAAAGTTTTTATTAAAATCGTATCATCTATTTATCTTACAAGACTTCTGTATGATATAAATGAGTATGTATAAATTTAACCTAAGGTATTATTTGTACCAAAATGTAAGAAAATTAAAGCAAAAACTGTGCTTTTGCGTCTTAGATCTTATTTATACAAAATATTTCAAACAGTATTTTTGTCCATGTCACATGAAACATGTTGTCAAAGTTTGTCACAATGTTGTTGTTTTTTTGTTGTTGTTGTTGTTTTAAAAGAAATCCCACGACTCTACATCACACTTATTTAGATTAAGTTCACATGTTCAGAGACGCGATGTGCCTCTGGGGTCCTTACAGCATAAGTAAAGCATAAGTAAAGTTTGTCTCGAGTGAATATTTAATTTTACTCGTCTTAATTCAAAGCATGATCTTACTTTATCTACGGTAGCGATGATCTATTGCGCGTATAAGATGTATATATATAATTTTTACTTTTATTTTATCTCCCAAACTATCCTTATTCATTGTGGAAACACACAGGGTGAAACCCTTCACTGAGAATATCCTACTCAAAATATATGTAGAATTTTAAAATGGTTGGCCGCATGAACAGACTTCGGGGGAGAGCCGATGATACTCCAGCAGGAAGCATGCCCTTTGACCTCCTCCACTTTGGAGGCTTTTTTGTCAATCACCCTACATGTTGGTCCTTAAAGGTACACTGTGTAGGAATTTCTCCCATCTAGCGGTGAAACTGTATTTTGCATTCAAGCGAATAATGCTCTCCAGCATCTGGCTATTTCAAATGAGTGCTGCATCTACGGTAGCCGTTATGTGCCATTCATCGAGTTTAACTATACATTTGAGATACAGTACTAGAACAGTACCGTCGTGCTGCCTAAATAATGAATTACACAACCAAGCGATGAAAAAGCTTGAAATTTAGACCGTAACCTGTCGAGAAGAAAGCAGGGCTTCAGAGTCCCTTTCAAAGTCGTTCTCCTTCATTAGCTCTATCCACCTGGGAAAAGCTATCCCGATATTCACCCTAGGTTTGAATTCGCCGGTCACGTTTCCTTTAAAAAAATTTTTGTCTGCGATGATTCCTCCTCCTGTGCCTCGTCATAAATATGGTCCTGCATTATGAAGTACCGTGCGCAGCCAGCTCAGACTTTCAAATTTGGCGGGGGAGTGGCAAGCGCCTCTCACGGATCTCCTTGTGTCCGCTACTTTACAGACACTCTCTCATCTGACCACCTCATCAAAAGACATGTCTAAAAGTGAGTGTCTCTATAAATATTTTATTTAAACAATGTTTATCTGCGGTAACAGCTCAATGTACTGTAATGCACTGCGTTACTGCCTATGATGATTGCATGATTTTTGCCATTTAATATAACATGGTCTTTCCTTTTCTCTCTCTAGAGACAGCAAACACTGCAGGACAATCAGGCATCCAAGTAACATGTTAGTGTGGTTCATATTTATTTTTAATGAGTAATATTATAGAGTGCAACAGGCGGTTTCTGGGAGTAAAAACACCTCCGGTAACCAGCAACGGTGAAAAAATAGGACAGGCTGTATATTGGGTGTATAATGAACAATTGACAGATGAACTGACAGATATTTAATGTAAACAGGCAAAATCTCTACATCTGATGGTGGCCATGTGTTTTCGCCCATCATAACTGGTTCAACTTGTGGCTCCATTGAGATCAACATGACTTCTGCCAAATCAAATGTGCCAGCAAATTGTAAGTGTAATACATGAGAAACTATTAAAATGACTTTCGACTATGTAATGTATAAAATTAATCTTAATTAAGCAGTCAAAGTTAACTATTTGGGACCCATTTTAAGTAAGGCTACATTCTGGGCTAACAGCATCATGTGCAAATTTGGAATACTGAAAATGTTTATGTTTTTGGTACTATTGGATCGAGTTTTGTAGAATATGACTCTATTGGATGTATAATGAACAATTGACAGATGAACTGACCGATATTTTATGTAAACAGGCAAAATCTCTACATCTTATGGTGGCCATGTGTTTTCGCCCATCATAACTGGTTTAACTCCTGGCTCCTTTGAGATCAATATGACTTCTGCCGAATCAAATGTGCCGGCAAATTGTAAGTGTAATACATGAGAAACTATTAAAACAGCTTTCGCCTATGTAATGTAATCTTAATTAAGCAGTCGGACTTAACTATGTAGGACCAATTTTAAGCAATATCTATGTTTGTTCCTATTGAACAATATCTATTTATGTGCAATATGTATGTTTTTGGTACTATTGAATCGAGTTTTGTAGAATTTGCCAAGATGAATTTATTTTATGCGGTGTCATGCTCCTGGATTATTCAGACTCAGAATTGTAACTATTACTACAGCCTTTATCAGCCATTTACTTTACTGCAGACTTATCAAACGTATTTATTTACTGCAGATTTGATCAAAGCCAAATACTGCCCAAAAGGGGACACTAGGAAAGAAGAGAAACAGGTTAATACAAGGTTAGATTCAATCTTTATATTCTTTCCCATTTTGCCTTCATTTTCCTGTTATTGTTTTAATTTTTCAATTTTTATATTCTCAGATCATCAAAGGTTTCTGAAAGCAAACACCAGTCAGTTGGTTAAAAAATAGTGAAGAACATTGATCCAATCAGCATGAAGAATCTCTCATGTAGGAACTGCAACAACAACTGTTTTATTGTTTAAACGGTTTTAAAAAAATGTTTTTAATAATTGATTGGTGATGGAGTTTTAAATTTTTTGTATTGATAATCAAGTATATTGTACATGTAAGAAGAAATCAAACTGGGGACATAATAAACAGTGGCAAAGATTATATTTCTGAAAAGTTTTAAGCTTAGATATATTTAAATACATTTTAATGTGATTTTTAATGTTTTCATTCTACTTGACCTTATGATTATAATAAAAGATTATAATAATCAAATATAATGTATTTTTTATGACCATCAAATGAGAAACAACTTAACATCACATCAAGCTTTGACGTAATTTTTACTGCTTCCTAAAGACAACACTTAATTGCATTTACAGGTTAGTTTTTTAACAAATGATTGGTCAATAATTGAACAGTTGTATGATACCATCCTCTGTGAACTAAAGCAAATGCACTAACATTAAGAGCCTTTACGGAGTAAAGATTTTGTAAAAGGTTTTTTTCTTATTAGATAACAATTTTTACAACCTAAACAAATGTTGAACGCATTCACTAAATAATCAAATAAATTAAACTTAATAGTTTGGACAAAATTAAGAACGTTAACCTGATTAAACTAATTGGCATTGAATTAAACTTATGTAATAAACTTAAGATTACTGAAATAAACAATGTTTATTAAATGCAACATAACTCAGTTACGTGCGGACCTGTTGACATAAAAGTAAATCCAACATATATTTTTGATTTTCCAACAAAATTTGAATAAACATTACAAGGGCAAAAACATCTGCATGTGTGAATTGTTCACAATAGATCCATAACACAGATTTAGAAAGTAGATAGGATGGAATTTCTTTTATGCATACTTTAAGTTCTGTCCCTGAAGCATTAATTAAATTGTCTAGAGTAAAATTAAAACATGATATAAATATCACATTAAGCACGTCATTACCGAATTCCTGGGTTGTTTAATAACTTCAATAGTTATTAAGCATCGGCTGATTTAAGTTTTTCTTCAAACAAAGCGCCAATGGTAATTTCTGATAAATCACCGTACACGCACACACTGTGTTTTTTTTTCTGTATGCGGATTTTGAGGGTAGCTTATATAATGTTTAATGCTTGAAAAGAATTGTGTTGAATCATTTACATAAGTAAATTGTATAAGCATCAAATATTGTTTTTGGTCTAATTAACTGAAACATGTTCTTTCAACATGAAAATATTGAGTTAAGCCAAAACGCAGCTGTTTCCAGTCGGTTTAACACAAAAGCTGATACAATGGTGTTAAATGAGAAATATTTTTCATAATATAATTTTTGAGTCAATTCATTTTAGTGTGCTTAGAGTCTTTGAAATATTTTAAATGTCACTATGTCACTAAACAACGGTTAAGCTAGTTAATGTGAAAGGCGGGATGATTCATTTTTATTCCGTCTACACCGATACTTTGACACAAGAGTTTTAGGCCTGATCCAGAAAACAGACGATCTGTTTTATGTCTCAATAATTGTTCTTCTTTTGTAAGAAAACATGTGGCAGGCAGTTTTGGCCTCATCAGCAGAATGCGGAAATGTTTTTGTACATTTTAATTGTTAGATAAACTGTCTATCTATTATATCTAACTATCAAATTATGTGAAACAAGCTCGGTGCATTAGAGCCGGATTCGTGTTTATATTGAACATTGTTACTGAACCGCATGTTTAACGGGGCTAATGTTCTCGGCCTTATCAAAGTTCACACCACTCACAAAGTTTCACCGAAGCATACAGACTCTGAAACAACACCAAATATTAGCGTGTGACATTTTGGACATCTTTGATTTTGCTTGCATTTCTTCTGAAACACCCTGTTTTAAAATTGTGTAGCAATTTTTAATGAGATCAGACATGACTATAAAATTAATTTTTATTCCAACGTTATACTTTTTGAGTATACAATCATATATTGAAGTGAAGAAAATGACATACCAGTATCACATAAAGTAAAACAATAACGCCATTTACAGGTGATCGAGCAAGAATAAAAAGTCACGGCACGCAATCAGGTTTTTCTCTAGGGCATAGCTGACCACACTTTCAACTATTTCATCAGCATCTGTTTTTACATTTTTTGACAACAGTGACACACAGAGATCTGTTACAAACGTACACATACAGAGTAGTTCGCTGACTTCAAATTCCTCACAAGATTCATGCATCACATCCAGAACTTTTCTGAGGATTACGCCGACCGGTTCTTTGCCGTTTATAAACATGGGCGTAACATCTGTCCAAGATCCAACCAACCCTCTTATGTCATCCATTTCTTTTTTGAGATTTTTCACACGTTTGGTATCCCTCATGCAATCGTTGTTGTCATCACACGCAGCCTCGATGATCCTGGCCATCAAGCTAACCATCGGGCCTCTAAAATGATCTTTAAACATAGAGTCTTGCGTAGCTCTTAAACGACACTCTTTCCCCGTGGCGCACTCACACGCCGGATGACGCAGTGCCCCCGCTACGACAGAACTCAACGGGGAGTCGCTCTCCATTTCAGAAGTTGTTAGATTTTTCGGTCCCCTATTCGATGATGAAAGATTTGGATAGTTCCTGGAATCTGGTGAGTCAGTCCTTACAGCACAATCGTCCAGGCCTTGTGCGTGAGTCGAAAAAAGTGTGATTCGAAAAAGAGTAGTTCGCGTCAGACAAACAGGACGGTTGATGCGGTCTTTGACAGTCCATGTAACAACCAGACAATGTTCCTTCGATCGATGCAGTAGCACACCCGTCCGCGACTATTAGAGCTAGACCCCTTCAGTTAGGAAAACCGGGGTTGTGTGCGATAACTGAGGCTGAGCTTTGTGTAGAGTTTATAAGGACGACTATGGGTCTCCGTCCTATCCACCGCTATAGGGGTTGTATGGGGCGTCATCGTCATGACGTTGTAAACGGCTATATAGGATTAAAGCCACATTGTATCAGAGGTAGCATCATGGAGATGTTAGGCATATGATGCAAGAGAGATGTTCGATAATGTGGATGTGGATAATATACTATTTAAATGAATACCGCGGTTTAATGCATATCAAGTGTTGTATACGAGCAATGAGATGCCGAGACAACCATGAGCTTGCTAGCATCACGGCTAAATGTAGGAAGCATAGTTTTCCTGACAAAGGCCAATATTTTTTCTTAATCCAGTAATTATATTTTCATTAAAGATGAAGAGGTGAATTGTTCGCAATAAGTTCTGTAAAAACCATTTAGAAAGTACGTCTTTAAGTTAACTTTTACCAAATATTAAGATGTTAAAGTTATAGACCTTTAGCGCATTCAAATGTATTGAGTTTAAATTAAAACGTGATATTGCATAAAACACATCACCACCACATTCCCAACTCTTGTAAATGTTTTCTTTAGGTGTAGATTAGGCGGTGCAGGCAACACCTACGCTTGGTGTGAGATAGACGTACGCAAGAAATGTCTGGCTGCTGACGCCATTCTAGGAAAACATAGTTGTTTTTCAAAGTTTGTTTTTCAAAGCATACGGAAAATAGACACGCTGCAATATATGATTGTATACTCAAAAAGTATAACGTTGGAATAAAAATTAATTTTATAGTCATGTCTGATCTCATTAAAAATTGCTACACAATTTTAAAACAGGGTGTTTCAGAAGAAATGCAAGCAAAATCAAAGATGTCCAAAATGTCACACGCTAATATTTGGTGTTGTTTCAGAGTCTGTATGCTTCGGTGAAACTTTGTGAGTGGTGTGAACTTTGATAAGGCCGAGAACATTAGCCCCGTTAAACATGCGGTTCAGTAACAATGTTCAATATAAACACGAATCCGGCTCTAATGCACCGAGCTTGTTTCACATAATTTGATAGTTAGATATAATAGATAGACAGTTTATCTAACAATTAAAATGTACAAAAACATTTCCGCATTCTGCTGATGAGGCCAAAACTGCCTGCCACATGTTTTCTTACAAAAGAAGAACAATTATTGAGACATAAAACAGATCGTCTGTTTTCTGGATCAGGCCTAAAACTCTTGTGTCAAAGTATCGGTGTAGACGGAATAAAAATGAATCATCCCGCCTTTCACATTAACTAGCTTAACCGTTGTTTAGTGACATAGTGACATTTAAAATATTTCAAAGACTCTAAGCACACTAAAATGAATTGACTCAAAAATTATATTATGAAAAATATTTCTCATTTAACACCATTGTATCAGCTTTTGTGTTAAACCGACTGGAAACAGCTGCGTTTTGGCTTAACTCAATATTTTCATGTTGAAAGAACATGTTTCAGTTAATTAGACCAAAAACAATATTTGATGCTTATACAATTTACTTATGTAAATGATTCAACACAATTCTTTTCAAGCATTAAACATTATATAAGCTACCCTCAAAATCCGCATACAGAAAAAAAAACACAGTGTGTGCGTGTACGGTGATTTATCAGAAATTACCATTGGCGCTTTGTTTGAAGAAAAACTTAAATCAGCCGATGCTTAATAACTATTGAAGTTATTAAACAACCCAGGAATTCGGTAATGACGTGCTTAATGTGATATTTATATCATGTTTTAATTTTACTCTAGACAATTTAATTAATGCTTCAGGGACAGAACTTAAAGTATGCATAAAAGAAATTCCATCCTATCTACTTTCTAAATCTGTGTTATGGATCTATTGTGAACAATTCACACATGCAGATGTTTTTGCCCTTGTAATGTTTATTCAAATTTTGTTGGAAAATCAAAAATATATGTTGGATTTACTTTTATGTCAACAGGTCCGCACGTAACTGAGTTATGTTGCATTTAATAAACATTGTTTATTTCAGTAATCTTAAGTTTATTACATAAGTTTAATTCAATGCCAATTAGTTTAATCAGGTTAACGTTCTTAATTTTGTCCAAACTATTAAGTTTAATTTATTTGATTATTTAGTGAATGCGTTCAACATTTGTTTAGGTTGTAAAAATTGTTATCTAATAAGAAAAAAACCTTTTACAAAATCTTTACTCCGTAAAGGCTCTTAATGTTAGTGCATTTGCTTTAGTTCACAGAGGATGGTATCATACAACTGTTCAATTATTGACCAATCATTTGTTAAAAAACTAACCTGTAAATGCAATTAAGTGTTGTCTTTAGGAAGCAGTAAAAATTACGTCAAAGCTTGATGTGATGTTAAGTTGTTTCTCATTTGATGGTCATAAAAAATACATTATATTTGATTATTATAATCTTTTATTATAATCATAAGGTCAAGTAGAATGAAAACATTAAAAATCACATTAAAATGTATTTAAATATATCTAAGCTTAAAACTTTTCAGAAATATAATCTTTGCCACTGTTTATTATGTCCCCAGTTTGATTTCTTCTTACATGTACAATATACTTGATTATCAATACAAAAAATTTAAAACTCCATCACCAATCAATTATTAAAAACATTTTTTTAAAACCGTTTAAACAATAAAACAGTTGTTGTTGCAGTTCCTACATGAGAGATTCTTCATGCTGATTGGATCAATGTTCTTCACTATTTTTTAACCAACTGACTGGTGTTTGCTTTCAGAAACCTTTGATGATCTGAGAATATAAAAATTGAAAAATTAAAACAATAACAGGAAAATGAAGGCAAAATGGGAAAGAATATAAAGATTGAATCTAACCTTGTATTAACCTGTTTCTCTTCTTTCCTAGTGTCCCCTTTTGGGCAGTATTTGGCTTTGATCAAATCTGCAGTAAATAAATACGTTTGATAAGTCTGCAGTAAAGTAAATGGCTGATAAAGGCTGTAGTAATAGTTACAATTCTGAGTCTGAATAATCCAGGAGCATGACACCGCATAAAATAAATTCATCTTGGCAAATTCTACAAAACTCGATTCAATAGTACCAAAAACATACATATTGCACATAAATAGATATTGTTCAATAGGAACAAACATAGATATTGCTTAAAATTGGTCCTACATAGTTAAGTCCGACTGCTTAATTAAGATTACATTACATAGGCGAAAGCTGTTTTAATAGTTTCTCATGTATTACACTTACAATTTGCCGGCACATTTGATTCGGCAGAAGTCATATTGATCTCAAAGGAGCCAGGAGTTAAACCAGTTATGATGGGCGAAAACACATGGCCACCATAAGATGTAGAGATTTTGCCTGTTTACATAAAATATCGGTCAGTTCATCTGTCAATTGTTCATTATACATCCAATAGAGTCATATTCTACAAAACTCGATCCAATAGTACCAAAAACATAAACATTTTCAGTATTCCAAATTTGCACATGATGCTGTTAGCCCAGAATGTAGCCTTACTTAAAATGGGTCCCAAATAGTTAACTTTGACTGCTTAATTAAGATTAATTTTATACATTACATAGTCGAAAGTCATTTTAATAGTTTCTCATGTATTACACTTACAATTTGCCGGCACATTTGATTTGGCAGAAGTCATGTTGATCTCAATGGAGCCACAAGTTGAACCAGTTATGATGGGCGAAAACACATGGCCACCATCAGATGTAGAGATTTTGCCTGTTTACATTAAATATCTGTCAGTTCATCTGTCAATTGTTCATTATACACCCAATATACAGCCTGTCCTATTTTTTCACCGTTGCTGGTTACCGGAGGTGTTTTTACTCCCAGAAACCGCCTGTTGCACTCTATAATATTACTCATTAAAAATAAATATGAACCACACTAACATGTTACTTGGATGCCTGATTGTCCTGCAGTGTTTGCTGTCTCTAGAGAGAGAAAAGGAAAGACCATGTTATATTAAATGGCAAAAATCATGCAATCATCATAGGCAGTAACGCAGTGCATTACAGTACATTGAGCTGTTACCGCAGATAAACATTGTTTAAATAAAATATTTATAGAGACACTCACTTTTAGACATGTCTTTTGATGAGGTGGTCAGATGAGAGAGTGTCTGTAAAGTAGCGGACACAAGGAGATCCGTGAGAGGCGCTTGCCACTCCCCCGCCAAATTTGAAAGTCTGAGCTGGCTGCGCACGGTACTTCATAATGCAGGACCATATTTATGACGAGGCACAGGAGGAGGAATCATCGCAGACAAAAATTTTTTTAAAGGAAACGTGACCGGCGAATTCAAACCTAGGGTGAATATCGGGATAGCTTTTCCCAGGTGGATAGAGCTAATGAAGGAGAACGACTTTGAAAGGGACTCTGAAGCCCTGCTTTCTTCTCGACAGGTTACGGTCTAAATTTCAAGCTTTTTCATCGCTTGGTTGTGTAATTCATTATTTAGGCAGCACGACGGTACTGTTCTAGTACTGTATCTCAAATGTATAGTTAAACTCGATGAATGGCACATAACGGCTACCGTAGATGCAGCACTCATTTGAAATAGCCAGACGCTGGAGAGCATTATTCGCTTGAATGCAAAATACAGTTTCACCGCTAGATGGGAGAAATTCCTACACAGTGTACCTTTAAGGACCAACATGTAGGGTGATTGACAAAAAAGCCTCCAAAGTGGAGGAGGTCAAAGGGCATGCTTCCTGCTGGAGTATCATCGGCTCTCCCCCGAAGTCTGTTCATGCGGCCAACCATTTTAAAATTCTACATATATTTTGAGTAGGATATTCTCAGTGAAGGGTTTCACCCTGTGTGTTTCCACAATGAATAAGGATAGTTTGGGAGATAAAATAAAAGTAAAAATTATATATATACATCTTATACGCGCAATAGATCATCGCTACCGTAGATAAAGTAAGATCATGCTTTGAATTAAGACGAGTAAAATTAAATATTCACTCGAGACAAACTTTACTTATGCTTTACTTATGCTGTAAGGACCCCAGAGGCACATCGCGTCTCTGAACATGTGAACTTAATCTAAATAAGTGTGATGTAGAGTCGTGGGATTTCTTTTAAAACAACAACAACAACAAAAAAACAACAACATTGTGACAAACTTTGACAACATGTTTCATGTGACATGGACAAAAATACTGTTTGAAATATTTTGTATAAATAAGATCTAAGACGCAAAAGCACAGTTTTTGCTTTAATTTTCTTACATTTTGGTACAAATAATACCTTAGGTTAAATTTATACATACTCATTTATATCATACAGAAGTCTTGTAAGATAAATAGATGATACGATTTTAATAAAAACTTTAAACAGTCTTTTAATTTTAAAAGATCTCATTTAAACTTTTAAGATTATGCTTTTAAATGAATTTAGTATGAATAAAACTCTGAAAAGTAGACTAGCATTGCATACGCTGTGACATAATTGCGGCCCCGGAGGCTCATCTGTCCTGTCTCTGTGAGGGTGTGAAGCTTCAACTCACCCTATCACTGACGGATATGGGAGGGCTTTGTTTATGACAACTTAAACTATTTGCTTTTTGGATTGTTTTTTATCATTGCATAGATCTAGATTCTACTACTACTTCAGCGCTCTGAAAATGTAAGGAGTTTTTATATTTATATTATACATTCATTTAGCTAAAACGATGTTTGAATACATTTTAGTACCATATTTGTTATTATTTATTGAGTCATATACCATATTTATAATCATTTCATTTAAAAATAGATATTAGTTAATTTTATGGACCCAACTTAGTGCAAAACAGTTTTAGAAATTATATTTATTTATTTATTTGTGAAAATGCGTTTTTTTGTTTTCTGTGATTGTGTACGGGGTAGAATATGCTGTTACAGTACAAAAATCATTATGGCTATATTAATAAGAATTATATTTTAGGTCACCGTTAAACAAAATCATTACAGTAATCTAAAAAGAGATAAGTAGAAGATGCGTATGTCTTAAAAACTTTACAGATTTAATTTAAACAATCTTTCAATTTTAAAATATTTAAACTTTTACGACATGCTATGAAATTAATTTAGTACAAACAAAACTTTAGCTCTAAAAAAGGCGTTAGCGGACTAACATTACACAATGCACAGAGGCATCTGCTCTGTCACCCTATATCCTGAATCTAACATTATTGTCAAGCGACGTCTTTCTCTGAAGATGTGCTGGTGATAGGAAGGATCTTATATGCAGCCTGTAATGGGTCGGGGTGTGAGGCATCACAGATACATGTCTTCATTGGTGCTCTCTCACTAAAGATAGGCCTTTGTGGTGATTTTCACACAGATAAAACTTAAGGAGCTATTGAACATTTCACACAATGTGTTGAGATGACTTGTGAGACCCCCAAATTTCTTTACATGCACCCTGATAAATAAAACATATAGTCAAGTTTTTCCACAGACTGCTGATGTAGCATATTTATGAATTAATTTAATTTAAAACATCTTGTATTTTGAAAAGATATAATTTAAACTTTTAATGATTATAGTATGAAATAAGATAACACTAATCAAACACATGCAATGTCTCGTTCTGACCGCTGAACAGACACACACACACACACACACACACACACTGCATGCCTGTCAAGCGAGGGGGAGAGAGAATCACTTGTGGGATCTTTTCAACTTTAAATGTATGGACATCTTGGCAACTACTTCGTCAACCAGCTGAAAATGTAAGATGATTTTATATTTTGTCACCCATTCGTAAGCTGTATGTTTTCTTCAAATCTATAAATCATGTCGGATATATTTTTTAACAACCATTTTACAATGAATGCTAAAAACATTTTATTTAAATACTTTTAAATGAACAATGGTGTTCAAATTTAGTTAGTATGAGAAAGTTCGATCTAACTGTACTTTAAATGTGTGTAAAGAGATCTTTTTAAGCTATATGTTTTTTCTCACTGTCCCAGCAAGGGGTGAATGAATGGGAAGGTGTCAGGCATCTCACGCACACACATACACAGACACTTAGTGCTGAGACTGGGCGACATCTGGAAAAGTAGGCTAAGATGATTCTATCTCTAACTCTAAGAATCTATAAAACATGTCGGATGATTTCATATTTTTACAATGAATGAGAAAAACATTTAATTTATTTGTTTATCTAAAATAATTGGTTTGGTGTGAAATAATTGTAATTTTAAAGAACTGAATGGTTTCAAGTGTAAAATCTCTTTTTTCTGACTGACCAGCAAGGCGTCCAAGTATGGCGTCACGCGTCTAACACACACACACACACACACACACACACCCACACACACACAGAAGACTAAGGAATGCGAGGCTGATGTGTCAAAAAACCCGCCGGAGAGAGAGAGAGAGAGAGAGAGATTCACTTCAGAAAACACTCTGAATCTTTTCAACTTCTTCAGCACTCTGATAAAGTAAGATGTATTTATTTTTTTTATCTAACACCAGTAGATTTTTTTAGAAATATATTAAGACTTTTTTTGTGTGGGATTTAAAGGACCCAACACCCCATCAATGGGCCGGCTGGCAGGGAGGGGGCTGGGTTCCGTAACCTAATCTTCCGGAGTTATTTCCCACATGGGCCTCAACAGGGCCCAAACTAAATGTCAATTTGATCTATAACACTAAAACATCAATGCCCTAAACTAAACTTCAATTTGATTGATCGCCGGATCAACAAGGTCAAAACTAAACTTCAATTTGATCGATCGATAGGTCAAAGGTTAATCCATGACAACAGGTGCCAGAGGGTCAACGGAAGGACACGGGGAGGGGCTAGGTCAAAGGTTAACCCCATGACCCCAGAAACAGGAAGGGCAGGAGGCGGGAGAGGGAGGGGCAAGGTCAAAGGTCACCATCAATCATCTTGACACAAGCTGCCTGGTATTACTACTCTGGATCATGTGATTATTAATTGTATGATGGAGAAAGAGAAGTGCTAAGAGAATAATTATGGAAGAATGAAGGGAAAGAGTTAACATTAAAGAATTTATTGGATTCAAATAAATAGGAAATAGTACGGTCAATGTGTTGTTTCAGTTTCTGAACAATACAGGTTTAATGAAGAGAATTTAGGATTAATATAGGCTATAGGTCCTTCTCAAAAAATTAGCATATTGTGATAAAGTTCATTATTTTCCATAATGTAATGATAAAAATTAAACTTTCATATATTTTAGATTCATTGCACACCAACTGAAAATATTTCAGGTCTTTTATTGTTTTAATACTGATGATTTTGGCATACAGCTCACGAAAACCCAAAATTCCGATCTAAAAAAATTAGCATATTTCATCCGACCAATAAAAGTAGTGTTTTTAATAAAAATAAAAAAAGTCAACCTTCAAATAATTATGTTCAGTTATGCACTCAATACTTGGTCGGGACTCGGGAATCCTTTTGCAGAAATGACTGCTTCAATGCGGTGTGGCATGGAGGCAATCAGCCTGTGGCACTGCTGAGGTGTTATGGAGGCCCAGGATGCTTCGATAGCGGCCTTAGGCTCATCCAGAGTGTTGGGTCTTGCGTCTCTCAACTTTCTCTTCACAATATCCCACAGATTCTCTATGGGGTTCAGGTCAGGAGAGTTGGCAGGCCAATTGAGCACAGTAAACCATTTACCAGTGGTTTTGGCACTGTGAGCAGGTGCCAGGTCGTGCTGAAAAATGAAATCTTCATCTCCATAAAGCTTTTCAGCAGATGGAAGCATGAAGTGCTCCAAAATCTCCTGATAGCTAGCTGCATTGACCCTGCCCTTGATAAAACACAGTGGACCAACACCAGCAGCTGACATGGCACCCCAGACCATCACTGACTGTGGGTACTTGACACTGGACTTCAGGCATTTTGGCATTTCCTTCTCCCCAGTCTTCCTCCAGACTCTGGCACCTTGATTTCCGAATGACATGCAAAATTGGCTTTCATCCGAAAAAAGTACTTTGGACCACTGAGCAACAGTCCAATGCTGCTTCTCTGTAGCCCAGGTCAGGCGCTTCTGCTGCTGTTTCTGGTTCAAAAGTGGCTTGACCTGGGGAATGCGGCACCTGTAGCCCATTTCCTGCACACGCCTGTGTACGGTGGCTCTGGATGTTTCTACTCCAGACTCAGTCCACTGCTTCCGCAGGTCCCCCAAGGTCTGGAATCGGTCCTTCTCCACAATCTTCTTCAGGGTCCGGTCACCTCTTCTCGTTGTGCAGCATTTTTTGCCACACTTTTTCCTTCCCACAGACTTCCCACTGAGGTGCCTTGATACAGCACTCTGGGAACAGCCTATTTGTTCAGAAATTTCTTTCTGTGTCTTACCCTCTTGCTTGAGGGTGTCAATGATGGCCTTCTGGACAGCAGTCAGGTCGGCAGTCTTACCCATGATTGCGGTTTTGAGTAATGAAACAGGCTGGGAGTTTTTAAAAGCCTCAGGAATCTTTTGCAGGTGTTTAGAGTTAATTAGTTGATTCAGATGATTAGGTTAATAGGTCGTTTAGAGAACCTTTTCATAATATGCTAATTTTTTTAGATTGGAATTTTGGGTTTTCATGAGCTGTATGCCAAAATCATCAGTATTAAAACAATAAAAGACCTGAAATATTTCAGTTGGTGTGCAATGAATCTAAAATATATGAAAGTTTAATTTTTATCATTACATTATGGAAAATAAAGAACTTTATCACAATATGCTAATTTTTTTAGAAGGACCTGTATAGGAAGTGTTTCTGAGTTAAGAGACCTGATGATGGCAGTAATGCACTGTTAAGTGCGGTTGCCAATAAAAGGAAGAAGAAGAAGAAGACTACTACTACTACTACTACTACTTCTTCTTCTTCTTCCTGTGTGTATAGTTTATTGCAGGTGCTGGTTGATCTGAGGGGTGCATGGAGAGTACATTCTTTCTTATTCATTTTCTTAAAGTTAGCTAAATTCCTGACAATTTCATGTTTCACACTTTATTAGTGTCTGTGGTGGTATGTTGATAACTTGCAGATTTTACATATCAAAATTTTGATAAACACATTAATATTTCCATCTTGAAATCATCATGATGGCAGCCTCCATTTTAGAGAGATTTAGGCTAATTTGTCTGTGGTGTTCCTGTCTTTCCTGGTAACACCATTCTATAGTAACTCCACAGACAGTATACCAGCAGCGTCTTTATAGACAGTGCAGAGATGCAGACCCAGTTCGAAGAGCAGAGTTCCTTCAAAAGAAACAGCAAAAAAAAAAAACATTCAGTGCAAATGTTCAGATAACAACCAAACTAGGCACACTGCAATAAATAGGCCCATCCGTGAGCTGTTTTCAGTGTTTTGTGTTAAATGAGTTTGTGGATACATGATTTATTCACTGAAGATATTATTATTATTATTATTTTATGTTTTGTGTTAAATAGGTCTGTGGATACATGTTTTATTAACTGAAGATTTTCTGTGTTTTTTTTTGTTCTCTACTGAAACCGATTCAAACATTGTGATTGCAGCACAATCCATTGTGCAGACAATTTTTGTGAAAGTGAGAAACAGGTTGCAGATCGTTTTAATTATATTTTTTTAATTCAGTTTTTCTCTAGATGTTCTTTTATCAGAGCAATTACTACTTGTAATCCTACTCATGATGAATTTCTTTATTTTGCACAATAAACTTTTAATTGTTAAACCTTTTATGCAATATTACGTCTGTGGCTTTATATTACGTCTATGGTGTTACTTCAAAACGTATCCAACATTTATTTCCTTCAGAGCCATTCAATCTTATAATTTAATGTTTTTAGACTGTAAAGAGGTTTTAATGTTTTAGAATAAAGTCTAAATGTAGCACAGGCCATTTTTTTCGAACTTTTTTACAATAATACAATAATAAAAAAAAAGGTTTCTTGTTTCTTCTTTGGCAAAAATAGGGGCCAAGATGAACAATCAAACATTTATTTTAAAAAATTTAATTTAAATGATCAACGAAACTGAGTCCTTAAAGTAGTTTATTTATTTATTAATTATTACCTAAAGTTGCATGCCTGTTTATTTTAGAACAAACCAAAATGTTATTTCAAATATTGGTAACACCATAGACATAAGTGGTTGTTTCACCAGTGTTTGATTCAAATTGCTTAAAAATCTAAATGTTATTAAGGTTCAATTTTAATGGATATAGAATATTAAACTAATTTTAAATGCATAGTAATACATTTTATTAAAAGAAAACAAACACGCATTTTTACAATTTCTGCCTCTCATTTGCCACCCCAATTGAAGAATGACCCAAATACTGGATATAGACTGGATATAGACAAAATACTGGATATATATGTTTTTTGAACGATTCATTAAAGGAACCGGCTCATAGTCATTTAAGACGCTGTATTTGCGTGTGCTAATAAGCGATGCAGGAGAAAGTGGTTGCTTCTAGAATCGGATGCTCTCTTGAGTTGGTACTTATTTTGTATAAATAATAAGAATGAATCCGGATGTATACTAAATTCGCCATGTTGTCATTGTGTCCAACCATCGTCAGTTGCGTGGCTTTCTGGCTTCACTGTCATTCATAAATCCTCTCCTGTGGCCTTATGGGATAGTAAAATCTCCATTGTATGCACACTTCAGAATATCGTCGGAAGTAGTAGGTCATATGGGTACTTCCTGCCTACTATTTTATGAATACTGTCATGTACTGTTTTTGACTTATAAAGTAGGGAAGTATGCGATTTGCCTACATAAGCAGCCACTGCATCCCATATAGAAATATGTGAGTACCAGTTATGTCTACCAACAAAATTTTTCATCGTACCTAATTTGAGTACTTTGTTTCATATTTCTTACATGAGCAGTAGTTTGAAAACTACTGCTCTATTCATTAATTTAGTGCTGTGAGAGGAAAGGACTGAGTTATTGTTCTCCACTTCTCCGCAATCATGTATCTTTTGTTTCGTTTTATTTAAGAAGCACTAAAAAATTAATAACAACATGCTGGTAAATTAAGCATTAACTGCTAAGGGTTTGCAGACGGATTTTGCTACTGATTGATGCGCTATTAAAACATCTTTAGTTTTGTTTGTTTGTGTCAGGCTATTATCTATTGTCTGTCTTAGTAGAGAGATGTCAGTCCCCTTATAAAACACATGGCTTAAGGGAAGGCAGGTCTGAGGTCATCAACGTGCTGGAAACACTAATGTTCTTTGTCAACCTGCCTTAAGCCAGCCTGCTTTAAAATACAGTCACTCCATTGAAAAGCATGAGCCTGAAATAGAGAAACCAGGGAACATTTTCACAAATGTCATCTGAAATCTGGGGCATCGGAAGTCTAGAAGAACTCCAGCCCTCAAACGCATTTCATTGCACCTGTGAGACTGCACATTTTCAAATCATTTTAGTGTTCATTGTACAGCTTTGACATTCATCTAGTTTCATCATACATAAGACTTTTAGCAATGCTTAGTGAGATAATCAAAATAATCTCCCCCAATGACAGAAAGAGAATAAAATCTACATATTCACAATCAAAAATACACAAGCAAGGGGTTTTTGTAAATATCTCATTAGTGTTCATTTCAGGCATTTTAGCCAACAACAGGATCCATTTGCTAGTGCAGTGAGCAGTTAAATGTGTTTTTCTGCTCATAAAATTAGAGAGGTTTGCAACAACACATTCACTTTACTCAGAACAACCTCATGCATCTTCATACGCCGACTTAGTCAATGTCTAGGTGTTCTCTGCTGTTAAAATAAATGAAATTACGCCAAGCTAACCTAAAATAAAATATAACTGTCAATAGTTGGCACTTTCACCAATATAATACACTTTGTTGTCCTTACAGTTTGACAGCCAAGAAGTAACATAATATTGACTTGTTCGCAGCACATTGTATTCTTCGCTTTACACAAATTGTATTAATTTTTTAATTTCATGAATCTTTTCAACTCATTTAAGTTTCATCAGTACACTACAATTTCAACAATAATCCCATCGAGTTCAGCCAGGAAGCTGAACTTCAAAGACTGCACAACATGAGATCAGGCCCTTCCTAACTATGCATGCAACAAACTTCTCATCCTTAATATTCTTAGGCTGGACTGCAATGCTTTTATGGACTTCCAACATGTGCAATCACATCAAATTATTCAGATTTCATCCGCTCGATTGGTCTTCAACAAAGCCAAGAGAGCCTATGTCACACCGCTGTTTATATCTCTGCACTGGCTGTTGGTTCCGGTTCACATAAAGTTCAAGATATTGGTGCTTGCCTACAGGACTGCATGGGCTCCGCACCCTCTACTCTCTCTTCTGAGTCTACATGCCCTCCAGGAGCCTGTGGTGGGTCACTGAGCGGCGGTGCGGTCCCATCACAGAGAGGCACAAAACCACTCTCAACAAGAACGGTTTTTGCTCACTGTTCCTTGCTGGTAGAATGATATAAAAAAGGAATGATTAAAAAAATTAAGTGTGCTTAATCTCCAGTTTGACAATAGAAAACAAATATAAAGTGCAATAATAAAACCGTTAACAGTAGGTTAAGTTAAACAATAGTGACTTCTCTTCTCAATAGAATTAATTCTTTGCTTTGCATTTAATGTAATTTACAAAAAAGCCTTTCGGTCACACTTTATTTTAGGTGTCTTTGACTACTATTTAGGCTACTTGCATCAAAAATAAATACTTATTGCTTATATTGTTATGGAACAGAGACTCAAGACATGGATAAAGTTATTAGTATCTTTCCCATTTCACTTTATTGAAACCCCTAACTGTCACAGTGTCTGGTTTATGTTCCCTGGTGTCCACTAGAGGGGCTCTCTTCCCCACGGTGTCATTCTTTTGGAACTGCATTCCCCACAATCCTTGTCTGCGCTCATCACTGTTCATCGCACTCAGCTGTTCCCCATCATGATTGTCATGTTCAAATACCCTGCCTGTTTAGTGTTTGTTACGGAGTCCTTGTTATGTCACACCACTTCGTGAGTTTTGCTTGTTCATTGTTTTGTTTCTGTATCGGATTGCCTTCTGGATTTTGACCCTTGCCTGAACTGTTGTGAGTATGGATTCCCCTATTAAATTTACCTGCTATTGGATCTTCTGCTTCCTTTGTGTGGTTCTGTGACACTGTCTCTGTATTGCAGATGGAGTGGAGATCGTGGATGGATGAACAGATGTTGAAGCACACACCTCGACAAAGAACATGAAAGTATCCAATGGAACATAAAACTGTACAGGAATAGGGATGGCTGACGCGAAACAGACGTTCCGAAGCTTTTTGCATATGTTTCGAAACACTGATCTGTGGCGTGATTCAAAACATGTCACGTGACTACGGCTAAACGAAGCTTCGGAGTGTTTCGACAGGTGGCATGGAAAAAGAAGTAGGCGAAGTCCTTCGACAGCAGAGAAATTAATATTTTTGAATAAAAAAAGTGAGACATTGTGGCTTTATTTCTTTTATCAATATTCATTTTTCATGACCAAAATAACATTATGCTCAGTGAGGAGCCTACAGGTTAAGCCTTATATTAGAAAAATACAATTATAAAAAAACAAATTTTTTAGTTGCTCGTTGTCAAAGGTGTTTCAGATCAACACCTGCAAGTGAACACTAGGTGTCACAGTGGAGACGGGTGTTGGATTGTTTCGAAGCCTCAACACAATATGGCACATATGCTTCAACTGTTTCATTGTTTCACGAAGCCTTGATCTGCCCACCACTATGGCAAGCCGTTTTAGCTTAAATTGTACCCAGCCTTACTCGTCGTAATTGCATTTTTACTAGTAAGAATTCAATTAGAGAGCTCTACAAGTGAATTCTTACTAGTAACAATTACAATTAGAGAGCTCTCTAATCCAATTATTGCTAGTAAGAATTACAATTAGAGAGCTCTCTAATTTAATTCTTACTAGTAACAATTGAATTGTAGAGCTCTCTAATTGAATTAGAGAGCTCTGCAATTGCATTCTTACTAGTAAGAATCGAATTAGAGAGCTCTCTAAATCAGTTTTTACTAGTAAGAATTACATTTAGAGAGCTCTTTAATGCAATTATTACTAGTAAAAACTGATTTAGAGTATGGCAAGCCGTTTTAGCTTAAATTGTTCCCAGCCTTACTCGTCGTAATTTCATTTTTACTAGTAAGAATTCAATTAGAAAGCTCTACAAGTTCATTCTTACTAGTAGCAATTATAATTAGAGAGCTCTCTAATTCAATTCTTACTAGTAACAATTATTATTAGAGAGCTCTCTAATTCAATTATTACTAGTAAGAATTACAATTAGAGAGCTCTACAATTGAATTGTTACTAGTAAGAATTACAATTAGAGAGCTCTCTAATTCAATTCTTACTAGTAACAATTATTATTAGAGAGCTCTCTAATTCAATTATTACTAGTAAGAATTACAATTACAGAGCTCTCTAATTCAATTCTTACTAGTAACAATTGCAATTAGAGAGCTCTACAAATGAATTTTTACTAGTCATATGTCTCCATTGACTTCCATTCATTTTTAATTAGAGAGCTCTACAATTGAATTGTTACTAGTAAGAATTACAATTAGAGAGCTCTCTAATTGAATTATTACTAGTAAGAATTACAATTAGAGAGCTCTCTAATCCAATTCTTACTAGTAACAATTACAATTAGAGAGCTCTCTAATTCAATTCTTACTAGTAAGAATGCAATTGCAGAGCTCTCTAATTGAATTATTACTAGTAAGAATTACAATTAGAGAGCTCTCTAATTCAATTGATACTAGTAAGAATTACAATAAGAGAGCTCTCTAATCCAATTATTACTAGTAACAATTATAATTAGAGAGCTCTCTAATTCAGTTGTTACTAGTAAGAATGCAATTGCAGAGCTCTCTAATTCAATTACAGAGCTCTCCAATTATACATATCTTTAATTTGTTTTTTTACTAGTAAAAATTCAATTAGAGAGCTCTGTAATTGCATTCTTACTAGTAAGAATTGAATTAGAGAGCTCTCTAATTGTAATTGTTACTAGTAATAATTGGATTAGAGAGCTCTCTAATTGGAATTCTTACTAGTAATAATTCAATTAGAGAGCTCTGCAATTGCATTCTTACTAGTAAGAATTGAATTAGAGAGCTCTCTAATTGTAATTGTTACTAGTATGAATTGGATTAGAGAGCTCTCTAATTGTAATTCTTACTAGTAATAATTCAATTAGAGAGCTCTCTAATTGTAATTCTTACTAGTAACAATTCAATTAGAGAGCTCTCTAATTGTAATTCTTACTAGTAACAATTCAATTGTAGAGCTCTCTAATTAAAAATGAATGGAAGTCAATGGAGACATATGACTTGTAAAAATTCATTTGTAGAGCTCTCTAATTGCAATTGTTACTAGTAAGAATTGAATTAGAGAGCTCTGTAATTGTAATTCTTACTAGTAATAATTGAATTAGAGAGCTCTCTAATAATAATTGTTACTAGTAAGAATTGAATTAGAGAGCTCTCTAATTGGAATTCTTACTAGTAATAATTCAATTAGAGAGCTCTGCAATTGCATTCTTACTAGTAACAATTAAATTAGAGAGCTCTCTAATTGTAATTCTTACTAGCAATAATTGGATTAGAGAGCTCTCTAATTGTAATTCTTACTAGTAAGAATTCACTTGTAGAGCTCTCTAATTGAATTCTTACTAGTAAAAATGCAATTACGACGAGTAAGGCTGGGAACAATTTAAGCTAAAACGGCTTGCCATATTAGAGAGCTCTCTAATTCGATTCTTACTAGTAAGAATGTAATTGCAGAGCTCTCTAATTCAATTAGAGAGCTCTTTAATATAATTGTTACTAGTAAGAATCGAATTAGAGAGCTCTCTAATTGTAATTGTTACTAGTAAGAATTCAATTAGAGAGCTCTCTAATTCAATTCTTACTAGTAACAATTATATTAAAGAGCTCTCAGATCTTAATTATTACTAGTAAAAACTGAATTAGAGAGCTCTACAATTCAATTCTTACTAGTAACAATTACAATTAGAGAGCTCTCTAATTCAATTCTTACTAGTAACAATTCGTATTCATTAGATGCAAAACAGATTACACCCATTTCGTACTTTTCAAAATAAAAGCCATGTTAGGCGTGGTTAGACATTATATATTCTTTGAATACAAATATGTTTGGTTCAGGTTTGAAATTCGTTATCTTTTATTATAGGCTATGTATGTAGTCTAATATCATAGTAGGCCTACTTATTATTTACAGTTTTTTTTCCCCTTGTATTTGTTTTATGCACCAAATAGGTTTGAATGGTTGGGCTGTTGGATAAAATAATAACAAAAATAATAAATAAAATAAAAAAAGTTATCCTAATGTTGTTTTTTTAATGCTTCAGCTTTACAGACATGGTAAAATTCCAGAATATAACAAACCATGTACAATCGTGATCCAATTCAAAGCTAGAGTTAAATGCAGTCATAGACAGTGATGGTGCATGCGCTGTCACTTTTGAAAAAAAATTTGTCGCAGGGCGCGCGTTTATATCCGGTGCCGCGCCCCTTACGTTGAACGGAGAACATGGAAGCGTTATCCGTAATTAATGCAGTCAGAAGAAAGATTTTATCTATCAAACGAAATTTTATTCGTGGGAACTGTACGCTTTATGATTTAAGGGTGATCGACTCGTTGCTTAACAATGTACAGAGAATAAGCCAAGATGATTTGGAGAAATACAGTGATCTCCTCGACAGTCTAAGGATATTACGGACAGCCATCACATCGAGGCATCAGCAAGTCCTTTCCACCACTGCCCCGCTCATACGAACAGGTAGCCTATGTCTACATCGGTCTACATACACACACACACTAATATATATAAATGAATAGCTATTTTATATCTTTAGATTGTGTTTTTAAATTGTTAGATGACATCCATAACATGTTCTGATAAATACACCTTAAATCTATATTTAATACAGTGTTTCGCCACATGTACAATTCTGTTTTGTGATTGACTAATCAAGGAAAAATTCAGTTTGTTTTGTTGTACTTCATGCAACAGGTTCAAGGGGTAGACCAAGCTTAGACGTGACCAGAGAACAACTGCAGCTGTTGCTTAAGCAGGGGTTCAAAGCCAAGGCCATGGCAAGGATGCTTGGATGCTCAACTTCCTACATGTACCACAAACTCCGTGCCCTGGGAATACGAATGAGGGACCGATTTACTCAAATTGATGATGATGCTCTAGAGCAGTGTGTACAAAGGCTTCATCGACAGTATCCCAAATCAGGTTATGAGGTATGTTTAGGCACACACACACACACACACACACATGTTGTGTTTTCATGTTTTATGGGGACTTTCCATAGACATAATGATTTTTATACTGTACAGACTGTATATTCTATCCCCTTACACTGCCCCTATCCCTAAACCTACCCATCACAGGAGACATTCTGCATTTTTACATTTTCAAACAACATCACTTAGTGTGATTTATATGCTGATTTCCTCATGGGGACCAAAAAATGTCCCCACACGAACAAGGATTTCGGATATTGCCATCCTTGTGGGGACATTTTGTCCCCATAACGTAGGGTTTACCAGGCCACACACACACACACACACACACACACACGCTGAACAATGTTGGTCAAACCTTTTGTAGCCCTGTACATACTTTTCCTTTCTTAAATTTTTTTTTGAAAATAACTATTTGGAGGGAGAAATTGAGTAAAATTAAGTGCATATGAGAAATTCCCAGGCTTAAAAAAGGCATCAAAGTGTATTTGCACCTGTACATAGTTTGGACTCAATCTCAGTTGCAGATTTTTACTCGGCTTGTTAACATTAATGTGGGGCATCATTGTTTCTAATCAACCATGAACAAGCACTTGTTTTCACAAGTTTCTGTTTTAAAACAGATGATGCAAGGATACCTGTCAGCTGAGGGGATACATGTACAAAGACAACGTGTGCGTGAAATGCTCAGTAAAATTAACCCAGCAGCAGCAGCTGAACGGTGGAGCTGTGCTGTTGCAAGACGGACATACTTTGTCCCGCTTCCAAACAGTCTTTGGCACATAGATGGGCACATGCGCCTTATAAGGTATTAACTGAAATGTTTTGTCTGTGCACGTACATTCATTCACTCTCTCAATCATACACACACTTTAAACACTCTCACTCTCTTACAGTTGCAACACACAATCTTTCTCTCACACACACACACACACACTTTGTTTCTGTCACATATAGTTGTGGTCAAAATTTGCATACACTTTGCAGAATGTGCAAAATGTTATAATTTTTAACAAAATTAAATAATTTCTATTTTAAAAAAAATTACTGCCCCGAATAAGCTATTTCACATAACAGATGTTTACATCCAAATACTCCAGGCAAAAGTGCTGGATTTATAAAACCGTTCTAAAATTCACATCAACTTTGATTCTTAATATTCTGTTGTTACCAAGATATTTTCACATTCTTTTATAGTTGTTTACTAGTCCCTTATTTAAACTTATTTTAACTGTACACACATTTTCCAGGTCCTGCAGATTCATGCATGATTGAGATCCATCATTTTGCACTGAAGACAATCAAGGGACTTGTTCACAACTATTACAAAATGTGAAAACATTAACTGATGTTCAAAAAGGGGGTGTAAACTATTTTTTGATAAATTGAATAATTTAATTTATGTACACAGATGGGGAATAGTGACACATGGAGGGATCGATGGACACTCACGAGTCATCACTTACCTAAGAGCAAACCTTGATAACACTGCTTTGACAGTATTGGCCAGTTTTGTTGGAGCAACATTTCAGTATGGACTTCCATCCAGAGTGAGGTCTGACAGTGGTGGAGAAAACACTCAGGTCGCTTTGCTTATGAATTTGATTTACGGTGATGAACGGAGGAGTCACATCACAGGAAGATCTGTACACAACCAGCGTATCGAAAGGCTCTGGAGAGATGTTTTTACTCAGGTAATTCAATACTTCTACCACCTGTTTTATTCCTTTGAGGATGAGCAAATTCTGGATCCAGACAATGACATACACAGATTCTCAGTACAACAAGTTTACCTGCCAGTCATTCAGGAAAGATTGGACACTTTCAGAGCAGCATGGAACAGTCACAGGCTGCGTACTGAATCAAATCGTACACCCAACCAGATATGGATGGAAGGCATGGTTGCGAACCGTCAACAGGACACAACAGCCATTAACAACGTTTTCAGCAGAGACCCATACAATGAAGAACTGGAGACCATGCTGGGGCGATATGGAGTCCAGCTAACTCAGTTGGAAGTTAATCAGGATACCCTTGAAAGAGCTGTAGTGGTTACTCAACCACAAATTAACTTGAATCACAGACAGTGGCAAATACTTAAAGATACCCTGACAAGAATCACTGACCTGAAGGAAAAATATATGACTTGCTGCAGAGTAATTTCCAGATTCCTACAAGATTAGGTGAAAAATATGTATAACTACTAGACCATTCAGCCATCAAGTTAAAATATTGTAGTGTGTGTGAGATATGTCATACAGTACTATTAGGCCAGTTTATCAAAATGCATTACTTTATTTGTTCACTTGTAACAATGACATTTTAAATCATTTTTTTTTTTACAATAAAACATGGATTGTAGTCCTACAAAATCATCTCTTTTAGAAAGTTTTTTTTTTTTACATTTTATATACTGCTCTCTGCAGTACAACAGATTGCAAACAAGTTCAGGTGACTGGCTTTATGCTGGCTTTTTTATTTTATAAAACATTTAACTTCAGCATCATTTTATAAAGAAAGAATTTTTTTTTTTTAATTTTGGATATACACTTCTAAACTGAACAGAAAACAAGTTCAACAATAGAAGCTCTAGATTAAATAAATCAGTTTGATACATTTCTTCTGATTTCTGATACAAGTAAAATAATCTACAAACACCACAATTTGATGCTTTTATGGCACACTAAAAATGAGCCACCTCATTCTTATGGAATCCCAAAGGTTGGAGCCTGCAGTATTCCGTCAGTCATGTATGTATTGAACTCATCATAGCTGTTGTGAAGTGGTAGTCTGAGTATTATCAAACATGTATTGGCCTCAGGATATATTCTTTTGTAGTCTGAAGTTCCATGTAGAAACTGGATTTGGGGAGGTTGAGAAAACCCAAGTGGAGGCACGGTTGATGCTCCTGAAGCAAATTCAAGGACCATCTCCATAGTAAGAGGACTGCATTCTCCTTCTACAAACAAGGTAAACATAAGTAAAAAAAAAAAAATATATAATTGTCAAAAGACAGGATCATGGATATTACGGTAAAATTAATGTAAACCATAAAAAGCATTGACATTAATTGGAATCAAATTAATTTAAACTGAAAATTTAAAAATACTTAATTTTTATTTTCATATTTTATTTCAGCTAGTTGCCAAGGCAACATTTACTAAAATTATTTGTTTACTTGGATCAGTACTTCAGGTAAAATAACTTTTTTTAAAAACTAAAATTTATAATAAAGACATTCAAATTATGAAAAATAAAAACTAATAGTATGTCAATAGCCAGGTTTCCATAGTTTATCCTGAACACGGAATTCACAACTGACTCGTAACTAGAATGATGCATTACATTTCCGGCGTTTCTAATCAAATTGGTGTATTTTCCAAGCTGATAAATGTAACATTGAACCAATTAAAATAGTAAAATCAACTCCTTCGCACCACCATTTTCCAACATTGATAAATCATCATATTACAATGATTTCTGAAGGATCATGTGACACCGAAACCTGGAGTAATGGCTCATGAAAATTCAGCTTTACCATCACAGAAATAAATTATATGTTAAAGTTTATTCAAATAGAAAACAATTACTTAAAATTTTTGTATTATTCCACAATATTGTTTTCTTCTGTATTATTGATCAAGTAAATGCAGACTTGATGAGCATAAGAGACTTCTTTTAGAAACATCAAAAATAGTAATGTTTCAATACTTTTGACCAGTACTGTATATAAGCATTATACTACAGGGCTGTTGAATGCTTGATTCTGATTGGTTGAGAACGTTCTAAGGTGTTTTTTCAATTATTTTCAGGGAAATGCACGGTTAAAGTAGTTCCAGGCAGGTCTTGACCGCATTACAGTTTCATAGTCAGCTGTAATAACGGAAAATAGGATACAATTCATAACAAGAAAAAACATGCAGCCGCATGCGCTTGATCTGCAATTGTCAATGTATTACTTCACAATCAATGGAAACATGCAGTTTAATTTTAATAACTAAAGTATATAGTCCTATGATCTATAATCAATAGAAAATTAAACTTAATATATAAATGCATTGATAGTCCTTTCCGCTTCGCGTTGTGACCGCATTACCACCTCAGATGTGCATTATTTTTCTAATAATTCAACGGCCTGGAGTCAATTATTCCTTACATAAACAATGAAGCAATAATACTGCATTTATTTGGCGGATTTGCTTGACCGCCATGACAGTCACCACAAGTGGAGTGACAAACAGTGAAACTATTCCAGTGCTGATACTCTGAGAATATCTCATGGCTGGAAAAGGCTCTCAGCCAATGAGGGTCAAGAACCAGACCAAACGGTTTTATACCGGTCAAAACTTTGGAAACATTAATATTATTGAAATAAGTCTTATGTTCACCAGCTGCATGATTCTAATGTGATGCATACCTTCAACATCTATAAGCCAGTCTCTCCAGAAGCAGATGGTCTGGTTCTCTTGTTGCCGTCTGTTGCTCCCGACTGGTGAAAAACACACTTCAAACAAAGACGACAAATCTTTTGCCTGAAGTGGCTTTTCAAGGTTAATGAAAAGGTTTTCAAAAACATGAGGCTGACTCTTGATTTCCTCAAGCAGACCCAAGGTTTGTAACCCATCCTCAAACCTATAAAACAAGTAGATTAGGGGAAAAATATGGAAGTCACAATATCAATCATGAACCTTTTAAACCAGGGGTGCCCAATCCTGTTCCTAGAGATCTACCATCCAGCAAAATTCAGCTCCAACCCAGATCAAACTGAACCAGCTAATTAAAGCAGCACTATGCAACTTTTTAACCTTAACCGAACAGCTTCGGAGTCATTGGAATGGTTATATTACTTTTTTAGGGTTGAATGGTGGTCGTCTCGCACCCCCGTATCACATGTGAGCGGAACACACTTGCAACTTTGAGCCGGCGACCCGCCGGCCTCAGCATCAGGAAGTGTCGCATGATATCAGGTCTTGCGATGTAACGAATTGATTTACGGCAAAGATCTAATAAAATTCTGATAAAATTAGCATCAAACTGAAATAACCCGGCGCCGTATACATGTGGTGTTCAGGGCGCACATACAATACAGACTGCCGACAGTTCAACAGGGCGCGCGCAGGTAAAACAAGTTGCATAGTGCTGCTTTAAGATCTTCAGGAGCACTTGATAATTACAGACAGATTTGTTTGATCAAGGTTGGAGCTGAACTCTGGAAGGTAGATCCCCAGGAACAGGATGCAGCCCTGCCTTTAAAGGTGCATTGTGTAATATGTAGGAGGATCTGTTGACAAATGCAATATCATATACCTGTAAACGAATAAAACACTGACACAATAATGAAAAAGTAACAATAATATTCGCAATAACATATCGTTTTACTGAATTATTAAGTAAACCTAATTTCTTAATTTATCTTTGTAAAGAAACCTCATTGCTTAACCGGCTACTCTCTGCTGTGTTAGACGACATCACTTCCTGTCGGCTGCTGTAACTTCTGTTGTTTGCAATTCGCAACCTCACCACTAGATGCCGCTAAAACTTAGTGCACCTTTAAGCCCTGAAGGCATTTGTAGAGTTGTTTTTTTTCAGAGTGATATACACAAAAGTAAAGAGTCATAGCTCCACCAAAAAAAATTCTTTGCTATATTTTTGAAGTTCCTCAACATTTGATTTTACAAAGCTACGTGAGGAATATCTTGTGAACAACGTAATGTATTATATTTAAAATTGTGACAGGGCTCACAAAATCGCTAACCCGACATCCCAGGGCTATTGTCAGTTGGGCTACCAAAATGTATCAAATGCCCAACGGTCCATTTAAAATAGTGAAATAAAATTCCTTCCTTGATTTGCGTCGTTTAGTCTCTCTGCTTGTTATCTAAAGGAAAAATAAGAAATCACAGATGTTTTTGATCATGCTGATTTGTCAAGTCGATGCTAATGTACTTGCCGTGTGTGTGTGTTTGTGATGAACGGAACGCGGTTATATCCGCGGGTCAGGCAGACCAAATAAAATATTATTTTATACATCACGGGTGGATGAGAGATAAATCATTTGTGTTGATTTTATTAAAAGCACTAAACTCATTTCACAGATAAAACGTAGCAAACATGCGTCATTACGATCGCAAAAAAACAAAATCACAGAAAACATATGCCTAGAGCACCTCCTAGCGGACAGTATAAAATTTAGCATACTTGATGTTAGGGGGTAATCACTTACTGTGCCAATGCAGCACGAGTACGTCCATCGGTGTAGAAGCCCAAGGCCGACTGGACCAAGAAATCTCTTTCTTGCAACGATCTGACAGTTCGAAGTGCTCCCATTATGCTCAGGCTGTCCTCTGCCTCACTTATGGCACTGTTTGCCAGTTCTACAGTCTCTGCCTCCTTAATCTAAAACAAGCAGTCACTAAAACAGCTGACTTTTTGGATGTTTTAAAATAGTCCGTGAGATTATGGTTTTAAGATTACCTTGAGTAGTTTTTCTTTGAAGGAGTGGTCTCCAATTTCATCAAAGACAGCAGGTTCTGTTTTTTTCCCACAAAGCTGCAGGAACAGTCGTTTGGAAAAAAAGTGTGGGCCAACACCACCATGAATGACACACACTGAAATCATCATGCCAATTAATGCATAAAGCCTGGTGTCAAGAGCTGAAAACAAAAAACAGATGTAAATATTTTTATATAAAAAGTTAAATCAATTAAAAGTTCCCTTTCTGTCAGTAATGTTTGATGTCATATTTGGGTCTCACTTGGAAGCCCAATCACCTGAGTAGTAAAGAAATGACCAATGGAATTTGCATGCCAAGCCCCTTCCCCAAACATATGGGGGTATACAAGATGGCGGCCTGCATCCACTCATTCAGATCTTTGCTTCGCACAGAGCACACAGGTTGCACACAAACAAATAATCATCTCTTGCTGGCCAGGACACGGTCTCAGCTCCTCAGCATAACTGAGCAGATGCAGGCTGCCATCTTGTATAATAGTCTGCCATCTAATATACCCATTTGCCTGGGGGAGTGGCTTGCCAAGCTAATTCCACTAGCCATTTCTTTACTACTCAGATGTAATTGGGCTCCTAAGTGAGAACCCAATATAGACAGTATAAACATAAAAAGCTTGTTAAACTTAAAGAGGCACTGCACAGACTGATCGGTGTATGACAAAGTACCACAAGAGCGATTAGAGACAGCTCTGTATACTCTTGCAGTACTTTGTCATGCATTGATCAGTTTGTGCAGTGCCTCTTTAAGTTTAACAAGCGTAACGTCTCTGTTCCCTTCATCAGGGAACAAGAATTACAATTAGGGCTGTATGATATATTTAAGCATTGATATAGTGATGTGCGTATCCGTAACAGTCACATTACAGGTGTGACTGTTATATTACATGACATGTGATGTCTAATACAGGGATTGTTTATCTGTATGGACCAATTGCAAAGTCTAACCATTATAACACAGTGAAAGTGTTCTCTTCTGCATCTATTTGTGCCGGAACGACATACAAATGTCAAAATGCCAGTCTCAGAAGATATCCTTGTAATCGCAGTTGCTTATGTCTTTGTGTCAATATTCATCCCAATTGTTCTAGAATGATTAATTCTTTACATATAGAGCTATTAAAGTCATCTCATGAAGTTCCTATCTCAATATGTAAAATCACAAAAAAACATTACAATGTCAGCTTTCCAATATCCTACAGCCCTAGTAACAACAGATGTTTTAAATACTTACCATGTGTATCAAGCGTTAACTGCCTACACTGTTCAGGCCCCTCAAAGATTTTAGCATGCTGTATTGCCTTCATTAATAATCGGAAATATTCCCTGGAAGGACCTCCTTCATCTACAGCCCCCTCAGACACACCCTCCGTGTCAACGAAAATAATATCTAATTTTCCACTTGGGTCAAAACGGCGTCGCTTAAATGCTTGCATGCTTCCATTTAAAATATTTTCTCTGCACACATTTATTTGATTGCTGGTGGGACATCTATTGAAATCCACTTTGCTAACCAGCTTCATTAAAATGGCCTGCAGATTAGCTCTGTAAAGAAAAGAAAAAACATTTCAGCAATGACATAAAATGTTGTAGCAATACTACAAATGCCAATGACATGAAACATACACAGAATCAGTTTCTTCAAATGTTTCAGAGGAAATGGATAAAGGGGACCAGTTTGGAGGTGTAGGAGACCAGCGAGAACCTGAGATGCCAGGAGATCCAGGAGGTGAAGGTCCAGGAGACCACTGTGCATGCAGGTGTGTATGGGTAGGCGAGGGAATTGACATGCATAAAGGTGAGAGAGAATGTGAAGGTGAAGGGGCAGACGTGCGTGGAGGTGAAGGGGCAGACGTGCGTGGAGGTGAAGGGGCAGACGTGCGTGGAGGTGAAGGGGCAGACGTGCGTGGAGGTGAAGGGGCAGACGTGCGTGGAGGTGCAATAGTGTAGGCCATCTGCAACTCTGATGGTACCTGGTGAAGGGTAATAGAAGGTAAAGGCTGGTTTACAATACACAAAGAAATTACAACATCAATACAGTTAAGGGGCCATTTCACACAGTATATTTTTGCTGTGGTGCTCAGAGAAGATTTACCCATTTAAAATGTAATTGTTCAGATCGGTTTATGCAAGAGTCAAGTTGACATTTAGAATCAAAGGTGACTATCAGCTGAATCCTATCAGTGGACGTTCGTATTATAAGAAATGTATAATACAGCAAAGCACTTTTCCATTTAACTGTATTTATTGTATACATTAGGATTAATCAATACAGCAAAGGGAGTACAGGAATTAAGAGAGAGCCCCTGGAGACATGCAAAAATAACCAAATTGTCATTGTAACTATGAATGGTTATTGCAGTAGGCCTATATATTATTTTTTCCTGCAATGAAAATAGGCTCGCCAACAGGGAGATAATGTGGTTTTCACAGGGATCCAAGAGATTCCACTTTTCTTCCTTTCAAGTCTCGCGCAGTCGGATAATAGGTAATAATAATAATAATTATAACAGAAGATAATATCTCTAGTCTATCCTAATATTAATTATAAATTCCTTTCCGAGCATATAGTGAAGTTTCTCTGAGTCGTTTAGAATGAAAAATTCAGTGCTGCAAATTGTGGAATTTTTTTTTCCCTTGTAGTGGTACTTGAGACAAACAAGAAAGTGTTTCCATCTTCTGTCTATCTGATTCAAATCACAGTCTACTAATTCAGTGGTAAGAATTTAATTGTTGTTTTTATTTATATTGTTGTCCATTTATCGAACTTCCATGCCTCTTATATAATAAATATATATTACTATGTACCAATTTATCTCTCGCGCGCAGACACACTCGGTCTCTCTCGCGTGCAGACACACTCGGTCTTTTAATTCAACATTACTCTGTCTCTCTCGCGCGCAGACACACTCCGTCTCTCTCGCGCACTTTGACATTTTAACACGTTATATATAACCTGAAGTTACATTGACACTCTTTGCACCACTGTGTATGACGTTTGCTGTTTGTTTTGCTGATGGCCAGTGACTGGCCAATCAACTAACCCGACATACTCTTTTACTGGCCCCGGGCCATCGGGCCATTGCTTATGTCAAGCCCTGAATACAGGCTGTTGCATTCTCAATATTTAGTACTTTAGCCTCACAGAATGTTCAAGGATGTGTTAATTTGCTTTTATAGGCAGGTCATGTCATTCATTTTCAATGTCAGCCGGCGGCGAGCTCCAGCGAGGGCAGCGTGGCACATCTTGAAAAGCGAGAGCAGCGAGAAGAGTTGAAGTCAGGTCAACTTTATGATAATGAGCTATGACACGGTTCAGCGGCAACCATTCGGAATGTAGAAGTGCTCCACTTGAGAGGATTCCAGAGAATGCAGTCCTGTAAACTTTGGTTCCGACCACATTAGTTCCCATGCAAAATAGAGGAGAGGTTGATAATCTGAATTTGATAAGGCGCGCAACACTATAGGCAACATTTTCGTGCTAGAACGCTTGTTTATCAGCGGGAATGCAAATTAGATTAGCATTTAACCATGAACAAAAAAAGACACCACATGAATGGCTTTTAATTTGTATTATTTATTTAGCAAACATGTCACTATAATTGTTAAGTTCTTTCCATCTACCAACGTATACCCTACTTGGTCAATCTGCAAAAATAACAAACATGCTTGTTTGCTTTGCGTCCTCTTTAAATAAAGTTTTTTTAAAAAGACCGCATTCAATCTACGTTAGAGCGTCCACGAATCTTTCTACGACATCGTTGGCATGGCGGAGAGAGCTAATTTTGCCGGCGGCGGTGTGAATGCAGTGAGAAAAAGTAGATAAAGAATCATTTTGGGATTGGATAGGTGGCTAAAGATTCCCACCCCTAATGAAAACCTATTCTAGTACACCCCAAAATCAAGACTTTGTAAAAGGGCATAATATGACCACTTTAAACAGGCAGCATGCTACATTTGTTCAATCAATGATAAAGACACTGCAAAAAAAAAACACAACAACAAAAAACAAACACAGTACCTCTTCCTCAACTGCGGGAGTCCATAGAACATAGAGAGTTGAGAAACCCATTATGTTATGGTCCTTGATTGATCCTGACAGGGCATTACTGTGAATTGTAATGCCTGATGTGGCTTCTCTTAAGCTAAAATGTTCAGTGGATGAGTCTTCTTGCCCCACAAAATCAAACAATGTCTGAGGGAAAATAAATGTAAATAGAAAGAAAAAATAAATATTACCATGAAATCAAAATGGATAGTTATTTTTATGGAATGCTATTGTTTTTATTAAAATGGCAATTTTGAATATATGCAATCAAAAACAGTAATGTTTCCAACCCTGCTAAACTTTTTAATAAATGGATGGGTGCTGAGGATTCTACTCTAATAATAAAACTCTTCGAATTCTTCTAAAATGTGCTAAAATCAGTAGTTTTATTTAATTCAATGTCAGATTGGTGAATTTTGCCTAAAGATGACAAGTTTGCAGTGATGTTTAAGTACCATAAACAAAACATCATACTATGACACATTACCTTAATTGATTCTGACATCATAAATTTTCTGGTTTTCATAAGTCCATTTGGGAATTTTAACCGAAGAGGCACACCATCAGAAGGCTCTGGGAACAATACCATCCTCTGTCGTCTTTCGTCAATTGCCTTTAACAAATCAATGATTATATTTGACAGCTTTAAAAATTAAAGTTAGATGGTGCTTTCACACCTGCCTCATTTAGTTGGGTTGAATCGCACTAGAGTTCGTTTTCCCCCTTGGTGCGGTTCGTTTGGGCAGGTGTGAATGCAGCAATCGCACTCAGGTGCGCACCAAAAGCAGACCAAACAAGTGTACCGAGACCTCCTCGAAGAGGTACGCTTTCAAACGAACTCTGGAGCGGTTTGTTTGTGGTGAGAACGTGATCCGACCTCGAACAGACCCAACTGCCAAAGAACTTCGCATTTTTGGACTAAACCAGCTTCCGTAGTCAGCCGCGCTGTGCATTATGTCACTGTTTAGAAACATTAATGCACGCGTCGCCTCCTCCTGAAGTGACTCACCGCGTGCATTGCATAAAACATTATTTTCAAGCCGCATCCTCGCTTCATTCTCAAATGTTATTGTTTGCCTAAAGTGGTGTAGACAAACTGTATAATAAACTATGGCCCAATCCCAAATGGCACACTTCATGTGCACTTTCGGTCTTGTGGACTTACAATGGCTGCCGCGTGCGCGTGTCCGTCAAGTCCGTGAGACCGCAGTGTGTCCCATTTGTCATTTTTAGATCTCAGAAGGGTACTCGCGAGCGCCCCCTCTGCGGTCGATTTGCGCCCTTGATGCGCACTTTTGCCGAGCCCGCGCTGATGCGGACTCCACAGCAGACTTCTTCCCGACATTCAAAGCGGCGTTACGTCGCGAAAGTGCGGACTCAGAGGAAGACCGCGAGTGCTTAGGGTTCCATTTGGGACAGGGCCAGCGACTAGGGATACAAGCAGCCCACGCAGTCGTCTCTGAATAGTAAAAAGCAGCGTGTTGTCTGCTGGATTTTCCTCCTCTTTGTTTAATTCCGGGAGTTCTGTTGGAATTTTCCCGCACGTTAATTCTGACAATCGAAGTGCAGTTATGAAAATACGTTCAAGACCCATCTGGCCAACGAGTGATGTGGATGTTGTCACGTGACTGCATTTTGGTTCGTTTCATCAACTGATTCGGACCAGAGCAATCAGTGTGGTGTGAAAAGGAACCAAAACGCCTGATGTGAAACTACAGATGTGAAAGCACCCTAAGACTCAATTACAAAGTTTAAGGAAACAGTTACCTTCAGGCGTCTTTCTTCCAGGGCCTGTAAATGTTGCCGTCTCGTCTCCTAATGTAGGAAATTTAGTTGATAATGCATTCTTTTAAATTAATTTGAATGTACCATGTAAAAACATACCTTTTCTCTGTCTGCCAATAATGATGCGTTGTATTCACAATCCTGTTGTTCGCATATAGCCCTACGTTCCTCAATGGTCTAAAAATAAAAAATAAATTCAGTTTAGAAAGGAGTACCGGTACTTCATTTTTAAAGTAACTCAACTCGTGTTTAGGGATGCGCGGTATACCGGTACTGCAAAAATACCGGTATATATTATATTTCAAACGGTACAATATCATAATTTTGTTAAATTCGGTATTTGATGCGCTGCTGTTTCGAAGTTCACCGCTAGGCGGCAGTGCGCTATCTAAACTGACGCGGGTCATGCGAAACCGGCAAACGGTGACAACAGAGGAACACGTCGATGGATCAAACGAAGCTCATTCGAATTTCTACACGCCCGAAATTAATAAATAGAGAGAGCAGTATGAGTAAAATAAGGCATTACTTTGCCAACAAAAGTCTTGAGAAAAGTAAAGAAACAGATCTCAATGCACCACTCTGCAAACGGAGAGGCAACACATCAAATCTGCCGAAGCACTTGACTTGTCAGTTGCTCATCTTGACTTGTTCAAAGAGTTCAGAGATCGACAGGTTAGTCCATCATTCAACTGATTTAATTTAGACTTTTATTGAACACTGAACAGCCCACATACATAAGAGCTTATCTATTATATGATACGGTAAACACGAAAACTCAAATCTGCTTGCATGACACGCTAGAACCAATTCAGTTTAGGTCTCATCACTGTTATACTTTCAAACAAACATATATTAATTGAATTTAAATGAATAAAGAATACAAAATTTAATAATATTAATTTTAACTTTGGCGACCAAAACCGAGAGAGAGAGAGAGAAATAGTGGTAATATGAATATTACTAATGTTACAATTAAGCTAACTTACATTTGTCAACATTCATTAGGTAACCTGACCTAACAGTATTATAGCATTTATTCATCTATATCAATCAGTAATTAAATGACCTAAAAAATTAAATATACGAATACATGTGTAGCATGTTAACATTACTTTATGCAATGCATTAAACTAATATGAACCCAAACAGTAACCGAACCATGATGAATAAATGCAATAAATGTTGATAATTCTCTGTTATGCATGACAGCTATGGTTTACATGTCATTTCATTATTCTATTATTATTATGAGCTTATATGTGAATCTATTATAGATATTAACCTATTTTAATTGTATAATTTCAGAGTTTTTTTTTATTTTTCAAAATTTAACCTACTGTATGTTCCCTGACTGATTTATTTATTTTTTTAATGTAGGCCTACATTTTGATACCTTTTGTTTGCACATTTGGTAGTGGAGAGTTTCAAGCAGTGTTTTTGAAGTGTCACTTAAATTGACTTTAAAAAAAAATTTTTTTTACCTGTGGTATCGATTTAGTATCGATACCGAGGTAATAGATTCTGGTATCGTACCGAAGCCAAAATTGTGGTATCGAGCCATCCCTACTCGTGTTATCCAAAATTACCTTGTCAACTGTGTATTAATTATAAATAAACTTTTAGTTACCTCAGTGATGCATGCCTGTTGTCTTGTTTCTTCAATTTGTTCTGAAGATGCTATGTCATCAGATCCCAATTCCTAAAGAAACATTGCCAATATTGGACTGTTCATAGGAGCAAATCACATGTTAAAGACTACAGTACCGACACAACTTGCTTGACATACCTGATATACCTCAGCCAAAGGTATGATATACAGTCTACTTTTACCAATGGCTACCTTCAGCTCCCTAACAGAGGCAACTTGAACTTTTTGGAGTTTCTTGCATCTGTCTGCCCTGGCCAACTCAAAGCCTACCAAATTTAGGCTTACTTGTGGGTAACTCTGGCAAATGTATTGATTAAATTCAGATAGGCTCCAATTTAGATTAACTTTGGAGAACTGATTTTGCTGCGTTTCATGAAGCGGCCTCCCTATTGAAAAAAAGAACATTAATGAAAAAGACTGCACTTCCTGAGGCTAAACCAACCCACTAGCCAACCCGCTTGAATTTATAAATACTGACAGTTTAGAAGTATGTCTGAGGCAACATTAAATTGGGAATTTAAAACTCACATTATTTAAAGTAAATTAAAAGCTACAGCTCAAACATTATACATAAATACATAAAGCTTGAAAAATCACTCCAGACATATATTGCTACAAAAACATACAACAAGCAAGTAGTAATAATTAAAGTTACCTAATCCATTTTGTGATAATTGAGCAAGATCACTGGCTGAAGGTAGTCTGGAGATGTTAGGTCCTGGAAGCAGAAAAATACTCACATGCCATGTCGGCCTCACCCTTCTTCCAGCAGGCTGACCTACACAACATACCACAAACAAGTATTTCATACACCACCATGAATAATTTTAATTAAGCACACAACCATACATGTATAGCCTACCTCGAAAAAGGAATACCTCATTCATAGGAATGATAACACTCATAAAAAAGATGTAACTTCGAAGTTTCGATCATCCATAAATTTTGACAGAGTAACGTTAGGCCTAACGTTAGTCAGGCTCAGGCTAACATACATGATGAAGCGTTGAAATTTCGCACAAGTTATAAATGACTTATTTAACCATCTATAGAGATTAAAATAACAGTAGGCTACCACTTTACAACTAACGTTAACTTTATGTGTACAAAGCGGGAGTAGCCTGATCCTAGTTGAAAACATGAATCTTTTCTGTAGCACTAACGTTAGTTCAGACAGCACTGTGGGAACCATGACGGTTTTTCGTTAGTGTTGTTGCATCGAATTTTACCTTCATTTCGGGACCGGCTGCGGCGAAACAACTGTCTTGTAGCTGACAAAATATTAGTGTCCCCTGACTGCTGCAGATCTTGTCGAACACGGGCAACTGCGTTTAAAACGCGATCAAATGCAGATAATGCAGCCTGCTGTGTTCCGTCGCCACCTTGTACTTCGTCCATTTTAATATGTGAGGCTGAACCAATTTTTCCCGCCTGCCTATTTATACCTGCCAGATGAATAAACATGAGGCACGATTATCATAATGAGATGGCACTGAATAGTGAGCTCTCTAATTCAGTTGTTACTAGTAAGAATAGCTATTGTAGAGCTCTCTAATTAAATTGTTACTAGTAAGAATTGATTTCAAGAGCTCTCTAATTGTAATTCTTACTAGTAACAACTGAATTAGAGAGCTCTCTAATTGAATTGTTACTAGTAATAATTGGATTAGAGAGCTCTCTAATTGAATTGTTACTAGTAAGAATTCACTTGTAGAGCTCTCTAATTGAATTGTTACTAGTAACAATTACAATTAGAGAGCTCTGTAATTGAATTAAAGAGCTCTGCAATTGCATTCTTACTAGTAAGAATTCAATTAGAGAGCTCTTTAATGCAATTGTTACTAGTAAGAATTACAATTGGAGAGCTCTCTAATTGTATTCTTACTAGTAAGAATGCAATTGCAGAGCTCTTTAATTAAATTAGAGAGCTCTCTAATTCAATTCTTACTAGTAAGAATGCAATTGTAGAGCTCTCTAATTGAATTATTACTAGTAAGAATTCCAATTAGAGAGCTCTCTTATCCAATTATTACTAGTAACAATTATAATTAGAGAGCTCTCTAATTCAGTTGTTACTAGTAAGAATGCAATTGCAGAGCTCTCTAATTCAATTACAGAGCTCTCCAATTATACATATCTTTAATTTGTTTTTTTACTAGTAAAAATTAAATTAGAGAGCTCTGTAATTGCATTCTTACTAGTAAGAATTGAATTAGAGAGCTCTCTAATTGTAATTGTTACTAGTAATAATTGGATTAGAGAGCTCTCTAATTGGAATTGTTACTAGTAATAATTCAATTAGAGAGCTCTGTAATTGCATTCTTACTAGTAAGAATTGAATTAGAGAGCTCTCTAATTGTAATTGTTACTAGTAATAATAGGATTAGAGAGCTCTCTAATTGGAATTCTTACTAGTAATAATTCAATTAGAGAGCTCTCTAATTGTAATTCTTACTAGTAACAATTCAATTACAGAGCTCTCTAATTGTAATTCTTACTAGTAACAATTCAATTGTAGAGCTCTCTAATTAAAAATGAATGGAAGTCAATGGAGACATATGACTAGTAAAAATTCATTTGTAGAGCTCTCTAATTGCAATTGTTACTAGTAAGAATTGAATTAGAGAGCTCTGTAATTGTAATTCTTACTAGTAATAATTGTATTAGAGAGCTCTCTAATAATAATTGTTACTAGTAAGAATTGAATTAGAGAGCTCTCTAATTGGAATTCTTACTAGTAATAATTCAATTAGAGAGCTCTGCAATTGCATTCTTACTAGTAAGAATTCAATTAGAGAGCTCTCTAATTGTAATTATTACTAGCAATAATTGGATTAGAGAGCTCTCTAATTGTAATTGTTACTAGTAAGAATTCACTTGTAGAGCTCTCTAATTGAATTCTTACTAGTAAAAATGCAATTACGACGAGTAAGGCTGGGTACAATTTAAGCTAAAACGGCTTGCCATACACCACTCTACAGGAGACGCGGAGACAATGTGGAATTGGTGGACGATGGAGAAACACTGGTGACAGATATATGGCAAGCCGTTTTAGCTTAAGTTGACCCAGCCTTACTCGTCGTAATTGCATTTTTACTAGTAAGATTTGAATTAGAGAGCTCTACAATTCAGTTCTTACTAGTAGCAATTATAATTAGAGAGCTCTCTAATTCAATTCTTACTAGTAACAATTATTATTAGAGAGCACTCTAATTCAATTATTACTAGTAAGAATTACAATTACAGAGCTCTCTAATTCAATTCTTACTAGTAACAATTGCAATTAGTGAGCTCTACAAATACATTTTTACTAGTTACATGTCTCCATTGACTTCCATTCATTTTTAATTACAGAGCTCTACAATTGAATTGTTACTAGTAAGAATTACAATTAGAGAGCTCTCTAATCCAATTATTACTAGTAACAATTATAATTTTTAAATTCTCCAGCTGAGACTGTAATTGTAATTCTTACTAGTAATAATTGAATTAGAGAGCTCTCTAATAATAATTGTTACTAGTAAAAATTGAATTAGTGAGCTCTCTAATTTTAATTGCTACTAGTAAGAATTGAATTGTAGAGCTCTCTAATTGTAATTGCTATAATAAGAATTGATTTGTTGAGCTCTCTAATTTAATTCTTACTAGTAAAAATGCAATTACAACGAAAATCGCTGGGTACAATTTAAGCTAAAACGGCTTGCCATACAGATAGGCCTACTTCTGGAATCTTAAGTCAACAAACAGGTAGGTGAGTCCTATCTCAAAATGACACCAGACAAAGTGACTATGAGGAGTGTGTTTATATGCATTTTGGGATGACGAGGGAATGATCTGCAGGCAGTGGCGTAACTTTGTTTTAAAAAGTGGGTGGGACAGGTGTGCAGGGTGCGAACTACGGAGGAGCTCCCCTTAATAAGACATGGGCTCCCCTGAAAACGTGATTCGTGAAATTTTGGGGGTCCCCAAAAATATTGACAATGTTTTATTTTGACGTGCAATTTCAGTTTTGTGTAATGTGATCATCATGAAGTATTATGTGTAAAATAGCAAACATATCATTCATTCATGCATGACGGCGATTAAACATAATTCACTTCAATAAAGATAACTGTACATGCTATTCTTGAGCATCAATGTGTGGTGGCGCTGCGGTGCAAATACCACTCATGTTTAGTACGTTAACTCAAAGATTCGTATAAAATATGTTGGAGGCCATTGATCCAAGTCCTTGAAATCCATTCTGTGTTAACGTAAGGCATTTTATTCCCAATTCTGTGTTGTGGCTGGGTTGTTATAGGTCTGCGTGTCTTAGGTCTAATTAAACGGAGGAATTGTGGCCTGACGAGTAATTTAACCCTTGTTCAAGGGAACTCAAAGACAGCCTATTTATAAACTATTTGTGAATGTCTGTTTGACATATCAATTTGTGTCGATATAATAGGGTGAATCCTGTATATAATGCTTGCATAGACTTGCATACACTTGTAGCTGTTATCTTTGGAAGTCCTTGAAATGATTGGATTTCATAGCGTAGCGCCGCGAATTCCGCATTCTGTCTGAAAGGCGCTTCAATCCTCGGCACGCGCAAGTACACGGCTCCCCCAAAGGACACGGTATAGTTCGAACACTGCAGGTGTATGGCAAGCCGTTTTAGCTTAAATTGTTCCCAGCCTTACTCGTCGTAATTTCATTTTTACTAGTAAGAATTCAATTAGAAAGCTCTACAAGTTCATTCTTACTAGTAACAATTACAATTAGAGAGCTCTCTAATTCAATTTTTACTAGTAACAATTATTATTAGAGAGCTCTCTAATTCAATTTTTACTAGTAACAATTACAATTAGAGAGCTCTACAATTGAATTGTTACTAGTAAGAATTACAATTAGAGAGCTCTCTAATTCAATTCTTACTAGTAACAATTATTATTAGAGAGCTCTCTAATTCAATTATTACTAGTAAGAATTACAATTACAGAGCTCTCTAATTCAATTCTTACTAGTAACAATTGCAATTAGAGAGCTCTACAAATGAATTTTTACTAGTCATATGTCTCCATTGACTTCCATTCATTTTTAATTAGAGAGCTCTACAATCGAATTGTTACTAGTAAGAATTACAATTAGAGAGCTCTCTAATCCAATTCTTACTAGTAACAATTGCAATTAGAGAGCTCTCTAATTAAATTCTTACTAGTAAGAATGCAATTGCAGAGCTCTCTAATTGAATTATTACTAGTAAGAATGCAATTGCAGAGCTCTCTAATTGAATTATTACTAGTAAGAATTACAATTAGAGAGCTCTCTAATTCAATTGATACTAGTAAGAATTACAATTAGAGAGCTCTCTAATCCAATTATTACTAGTAACAATTATAATTAGAGAGCTCTCTAATTCAGTTGTTACTAGTAAGAATGCAATTGCAGAGCTCTCTAATTCAATTACAGAGCTCTCCAATTATACATATCTTGAATTCGTTTTTTTACTAGTAAAAATTAAATTAGAGAGCTCTGTAATTGCATTCTTACTAGTAAGAATTGAATTAGAGAGCTCTCTAAGTGTAATTGTTACTAGTAATAATTGGATTAGAGAGCTCTCTAATTGGAATTCTTACTAGTAATAATTCAATTAGAGAGCTCTGTAATTGCATTCTTACTAGTAAGAATTGAATTAGAGAGCTCTCTAATTGTAATTGTTACTAGTAATAATTGGATTAGAGAGCTCTCTAATTGGAATTCTTACTAGTAATAATTCAATTAGAGAGCTCTCTAATTGTAATTCTTACTAGTAACAATTCAATTACAGAGCTCTCTAATTGTAATTCTTACTAGTAACAATTCAATTGTAGAGCTCTCTAATTAAAAATGAATGGAAGTCAATGGAGACATATGACTAGTAAAAATTCATTTGTAGAGCTCTCTAATTGCAATTGTTACTAGTAAGAATTGAATTAGAGAGCTCTGTAATTGTAATTCTTACTAGTAATAATTGTATTAGAGAGCTCTCTAATAATAATTGTTACTAGTAAGAATTGAATTAGAGAGCTCTCTAATTGGAATTCTTACTAGTAATAATTCAATTAGAGAGCTCTGCAATTGCATTCTTACTAGTAAGAATTAAATTAGAGAGCTCTCTAATTGTAATTCTTACTAGCAATAATTGGATTAGAGAGCTCTCTAGTTGTAATTGTTACTAGTAAGAATTCACTTTTAGAGCTCTCTAATTGAATTCTTACTAGTAAAAATGCAATTACAACGAGTAAGGCTGAGTACAATTTAAGCTAAAACGGCTTGCCATACAGGTGTGTGTGTGTGTGTGTGCACGCGCGTGTGTATAAATGAATGAATCACGTGAATAAATACATATTTCCGACTGTTTAACGTGTGTCCTTTAATCGCCCAGTGGTAGAACTTTTGCCAAGCATGTCAGATGTTCTAGTACCGCACTCGTATTCATCAGTGGTTGTATTATATCAAGCAGGGACACGTTTGTTTGCGTTTTTTGTTTTGTTATTTCACCGGAACGAACAAAGAGTCTCCGAAACGGATCGAAGCGCGTGTGCATGTGAAGACTGTGCGTGAGCCACGAGATAACACTGTAACCGCGCCACCGATCGCAGGCGGCAACGAGCACTTAGATCACAATTTAAAAAAACACGTAACGTTAGGCGATTTCAGCGCTAGATCGCCTCTTATTTAATAAACGAATGAAATGAATGAATTTATTTATTTCTATTGGTACATCCGTGCCACTGCCACGAGAGGTTTTAAAAAGTGGTGGGGACAATATTGACCCTGGCAAAAAGTGATGGGGATGTCCCACCGCGTATTTCCCTCACAATTGTCACAAAAAGCACACTGTCTGTCTGGTCTCTCTGCGCGTTGCGAGATCATGCGGTGCGATTTTTTTTCCTCACTGCTGCACGAGTGTCTGCATGAGAATATGTGGCTGTGGCGTGAGAGCGTGAGAATTGGGTCAATTGCGTGAGTCTCACGCTGAATGCGTGAGAGTTGGCAGTAGCTATGATACAGGACACATGGAATATTTTAATTCACAAAATACAACCAATAGTACGGTAATGTTAAATCTTAAATCTTACTTGTGAAAAGTAATCCCCGAGAGATGGTCCGCCGATTGAGCAGGAATATGCTGCACAGTGCTCTGGCATCTACTGCTGCTATGCAACGCAAATAGGAGTATGACCGGTTTAAGATGGCGGCCGCATTTCTTGCGCCCAGTGGCCAATAGGGCGTCTAGGTTTTGCACCATGCACTGCAATAGCAGCAAAAATATGCAGAGTGTACGAGTTTCTAATTTGTGATTTGTAGAATATGATTTAGCCTTATCTACATTCCTCTCGTGGACTTGTTGTAATGACACAGGTCATTCTCCCTTTTCAGTTTTTAAATCAAAACAATAATCCTATTCTTGCCTTTCTGCACTGACGCGCTGCTGCGTGTTGTCATCGGAATGCATTCTGTTCGACGTCACTGTACTGTACATGCACTGTACAGGCTTCAAAGCTGTTCTCACTGAAAATCACTTTTGACTCGCCTTAATATACGCGATTTAGTTTCGATATACTATGTTTGCATCAGTCTACAGCTTTTGATCAGTGTGCAATTTTGAATCAGCTAAGATCTGGAGAACCTGCCTCACTCGTCTGTGGAGATGAGAGTAAAACATCACAGATGGTAAGTGTTTATGAAAAGTGTTTGCATTTTGGGTCCTATAGTTTTATTCTATATATATATATATATACACTCGTTCAAACACACAGGCTGTTAAAATGGTTTATCAATCATGTTGAGAATTTAATTTCTTAATTCTTTGTTGTTAATCTACACAGGTAACTTTGGAGACTGAAGAACCTGCCTCACTCGTCTGTGGAGATGAGAGTAAAACATCACAGATGGTAAGTGTTTATGAAAAGTGTTTGCATTTTGGGTCCTAAAGTTTTATTCTATATATATATATATATATATATATATATATATACACTCATTCAAACATACAGGCCTCTGTTAAAATGGTTTATCAATCATGTTGAGAATTTAATTTCTTAATACTTTGTTGTTAATCTACACAGGTAACTTTGGAGACTGAAGAACCTGCCTCACTCGTCTGTGGAGATGAGTGTAAAACATCACAGATGGTAAGTGTTTATGAAAAGTGTTTGCATTTTGGGTCCTAAAGTTTTATTCTATATATATATATATATATATATATATATATATATATATATATACACACTCATTGAAACACACAGGCCTCTGTTAAAATGATTTATCAATCATGTTGAGAATTTTGTTTCTTAATACTTTGTTGTTAATCTACACAGGTAACTTTGGAGACTGAAGAACCTGCCTCACTCGTCTGTGGAGATGAGAGTAAAACATCACAGATGGTAAGTGTTTATGAAAAGTGTTTGCATTTTGGGTCCTATAGTTTTATTCTCTCTCTATATATATATATATATATATATATATATATATATATATACTCATTCAAACACAGGCCTCTGTTAAAATGATTTATCAATCATGTTGAGAATTTAATTTCTTAATACTTTGTTGTTAATCTACACAGGTAACTTTGGAGACTGAAGAACCTGCCTCACTCGTCTGTGGAGATGAGAGTAAAACATCACAGATGGTGAGTGTTTATGAAAAGTGTTTGCATTTTGGGTCCTAAAGTTTTATTCTAGATCCAGATCTATATACACTCACCGGCCACTTTATTAGGTACCCCATGCTAGTAACGGGTTGGACCCCCTTTTGCCTTCAGAACTGCCTCAATTCTTCGGGGCATAGATTCAACAAGGTGCTGGAAGCATTCCTCAGGGAGTTTGGTCCATATTGACATGATGGCATCACACAGTTGCCGCAGATTTGTCGGCTGCACATCCATGATGCGAATCTCCCGTTCCACCACATCCCAAAGATGCTCTATTGGATTGAGATCTGGTGACTGTGGAGGCCATTTGAGTACAGCGAACTCATTGTCATGTTCAAGAAACCAGTCTGAGATGATTCCAGCTTTATGACATGGCGCATTATCCTGCTGAAAGTAGCCATCAGAAGTTGGGTACATTGTGGTCATAAAGGGATGGACATGGTCAGCAACAATACTCAGGTAGGCTGTGGCGTTGCAACGATGCTCAATTGGTACCAAGGGGCCCAAAGAGTGCCAAGAAAATATTCCCCACACCATGACACCACCACCACCAGCCTGAACCGTTGATACAAGGCAGGATGGATCCATGCTTTCATGTTGTAGACGCCAAATTCTGACCCTACCATCCGAATGTCGCAGCAGAAATCGAGACTCATCAGACCAGGCAACGTTTTTCCAATCTTCTATTGTCCAATTTCGATGAGCTTGTGCAAATTGTAGCCTCAGTTTCCTGTTCTTAGCTGAAAGGAGTGGCACCCGGTGTGGTCTTCTGCTGCTGTAGCCCATCTGCCTCAAAGTTCGACGTACTGTGCGTTCAAAGATGCTCTTCTGCCCACCTTGGTTGTAACGGGTAGTTATTTGAGTCACTGTTGCCCTTCTATCAGCTCGAACCAGTCTGGCCATTCTCCTCTGACCTCTGGCATCAACAAGGCATTTCCGCCCACAGAACTGCCGCTCACTGGATGTTTTTTCTTTTTCGGACCATTCTCTGTAAACCCTAGAGATGGTTGTGCGTGAAAATCCCAGTAGATTAGCAGTTTCTGAAATACTCAGACCAGCCCTTCTGGCACCAACAATCATGCCACGTTCAAAGTCACTCAAATCACCTTTCTTCCCCATACTGATGCTCGGTTTGAACTGCAGGAGATTGTCTTGACCATGTCTACATGCCTAAATGCACTGAGTTGCCGCCATGTGATTGGCTGCTTAGAAATTAAGTGTTAAGGAGCAGTTGGACAGGTGTACCTAATAAAGTGGCCGGTGAGTGTATATATATATATATATATATATATATATATACACTCATTCAAACACAGGCCTCTGTTAAAATGGTTTATCAATCATGTTGAGAATTTAATTTCTTAATACTTTGTTGTTAATCTACACAGGTAACTTTGGAGACTGAAGAACCTGCCTCACTCGTCTGTGGAGATGAGAGTAAAACATCACAGATGGTAAGTGTTTATGAAAAGTGTTTGCATTTTGGGTCCTATAGTTTTATTCTATATATATATAAAATATATATATATATATATATATATATATATATACACACTCATTCAAACACAGGCCTCTGTTAAAATGGTTTATCAATCATGTTGAGAATTTAATTTCTTAATACTTTGTTGTTAATCTACACAGGTAACTTTGGAGACTGAAGAACCTGCCTCACTCGTCTGTGGAGATGAGAGTAAAACATCACAGATGGTAAGTGTTTATGAAAAGTGTTTGCATTTTGGGTCCTATAGTTTTATTCTCTCTCTCTCTCTCTCTCTCTCTCTATATATATATATATATATATATATATATATATATATATATATATATATATATATATATGAAGAGTTCAGATGCAAAAGCCTCTAAGTGCCATTTGAAAGTTTCTTCTAGAATGATAATTTTTATCAAGCTTGTATATTTCAGTTCAGTAATTTCACTTAAATGGCAATGAAGATTACCTTATTAATTGTCATTTAAGTGAAATTACTGAACTGAAATATACAAGCTTGATAAAAATTATCATTCTAGAAGAAAATTTCAAATGGCACTTAGAGGCTTTTGCATCTGAACTCTTCATACAGTGAAGAAAATAAGTATTTGAACACCCTGCTATTTTGCAAGTTCTCCCACTTAGAAATCATGGAGGGGTCTGAAATTGTCATCGTAGGTGCATGTCCAATGTGAGAGACATAATCTAAAAAAAAAAATCCAGAAATCACAATGTATGATTTTTTAACTATTTATTTGTAAGATACAGCTGCAAATAAGTATTTGAACACCTGTCTATCAGCTAGAATTCTGACCCTCAAAGACCTGTTAGTCTGCCTTTAAAATGTCCACCTCCACTCCATTTATTATCCTAAATTAGATGCACCAGTTTGAGGTCGTTAGCTGCATAAAGACCCCTGTCCACCCCATACAATCAGTAAGAATCCAACTACTAACATGGCCAAGACCAAAGAGCTGTCCAAAGACACTAGAGACAAAATTGTACACCTCCACAAGGCTGGAAAGGGCTACGGGGAAATTGCCAAGCAGCTTGGTGAAAAAAGGTCCACTGTTGGAGCAATCATTAGAAAATGGAAGAAGCTAAACATGACTGTCAATCTCCCTCGGATTTGCATTTTGGGTCCTATAGTTTTATTCTATATATATATATATATATATATATATATATACACTCAAAATAAAATTTGCAAATAAAAAGCAAAAAAAATTTGTTGACAGGTTTTTGCTTAATTGGCCTAATATGCTATTTATTTTTAAAGCAATAAAACAGAAAGAAAGAAATGCAGATGTTCAGTGCTTTATTTTGCACATGCAGGGTTTTTCATGGCTTAAAACGAGGCGGAGGCTTATGTTTTTTAATAAGATATGAACATTTTCATATAGCCTATCATATAGCCTACCCACAGTATTTTTCTAGGTGGATCTCGGTAGTTCTAGGGGGGTCCGGGGGCATGCCCCCCGGAAGAAAATTTTGTACATTTTAAAGAGAAATTCATTAATCTGGTGCACTTTGAGTCCCCCGAATAAAGATTAAAATAAATTAGGGCAGTTAAATTATCCACCCGCCAACCATATGATATTTTCTGATTTAGATATCTGATCATCGCATTACAATTATTCAAATTATCAGTGTTAAGCATGATAATGGTTAAATATCACACTGAAGCTGATTTAAAAATAACATTTACTTAAAATAAAAGTTCTTCTTTTGGCAAACATTTCCTCAATAGCCCAAACAAAGTCTGTCTTACTAAACTAAAACTTTCCAATTGAAAACCTTCAAACTTCAAGCTTTTAAAACTACTTCAAACTTTCTAGTTAGGTATTTTCAAGAGAACTTAAAGTTTGTATATAAACTTTTTTATCTAATTGAAAAGTGTTACTGAATTATGGTAAACATCACGTAGGCTACACATGTTCCAACGCTGCCTGATTCAAGCAGATCGTGGCGGTTAATGCATGAAAATACACATTCAGCAGACTGCAGGTGTGGGTGATTAGTCCGTTGGTTGAGAACGTTGTGATTGGCTGATCCGTAACATAGGCCTATATATTGTAAAACACTTGTGCATTTATTGAGGTGGGGTAAGGTTAGAGACAGGTTTGGTGTAATGGGTCGGTGTCAAGGGGGTAATCCATCCGCTGGAAACTGAAGCTTCCTCTGGGGGCCGCCATTGTAACTGGCTATCACCTGCTGTTAGCATCCCATTGACTCCCATTCATTTTGGTGTCACTTTGACAGCGAATAACTTTACATCTGAGGCGTCCAAAGACTCATTTTGTCCATTATTTATTTCTAAAGAAACACACAATGTATGAAAGGCTCCATTACATTGTATCTTACTTTATGGCCCCGTAGAAGCCGTTTTTGTAAAAATAGGCTAATGATTGCGTCATAACCACGGGACTCTCTGTCGCACAGTCGAGAAGTTACCGTATAGACAGAAGGAGAAGCTCACAGCAATCTTTTACTGTCTAAACTCAGCCCATACTTCGACCTTGGAAACTTCTGATCATCATTCAAGACAAGTATTGCGTTATAGGTGGCTAAATTGCTCCAGGTCTCGCTTCGCCGTCTCTGCAAGATTAGGTGATTCAGATTTGTCTTGGCACAGCTACTAAAAGATTTACAACTGTCAGTCAAGTTGCTCACGTCACGTCGTCCAGCTCAGTGTGAGTCTGCGCAGTGCGCTTGGCTATCAGGAAGTGAGTGCTCCTATCCAAGGGGGTAATCCATCGACCGGAAGTTGAAGCCGGCTGCTTGCCGCCATCTTGTAGCAGAACTTCACTTGCGTTAGCATTCCCATTGACTCCCATTCATTTTGGCGTCACTTTGACAGCGAATAACTTTACATCTGAGGCGTTTAAAGACTCCATTTGTCCATTATTTATTTCTAAAGACACACGACAATGTATAAAGGGCTCAATTACCTTCTATGTTACATTATGGCCCCATAGAAACAGTTTTTGTAAAAATAGGCTAACGATTGCGTCATAACCACTCTACGCTCTGTCGCACAGGACAGAAGTTTCCGTACAGACAGGAGGAGAAGCTCGCAGGCAATCAATGCATTAACTTAATATGGCGTACTGGCGTTACATTTTAAAATAAATACTATACAAATTACTTACTCCTGCTCACTCACGCCAAATAACTATTTGCTCAAGCTCGCCGTCTCTGCAAGATTAACGTTGGCAGTTTTCACGCAGCTACTAGAAGATTTACATCTGTCAGGCAGGTTGCTCACGTCATCAAGCTTAGTTTGAGACGGTTTGAGTCTGTGCGTCAGCAACGGAAGTACAAAAAAATCGCTAAAAATGGGCTTCAATTGTCTCAACTGAGTTCCAATAAACTCATCAGATGGCTCTGTCCACTTCTTATACTGTCTATGCTCCTATCGGGCTTCAATTCTCTGTTGAAATCAATGGGGTCGATGTGTCCATTTTTTTTACTGTCTATGGTCGGTGTAAGGAAAGTGTCAACAGTGTAATATAGACCTTATGCACGAGAGAAACGTGGAGTTAACGAAAGTTATCATGAGCATAATGTTTATCATAAGCACTGTAAAGCAGATGTCTTAACAAATGTCGACCGGGAACTTTTTTAAACGAGCTGTTCATTCCTCTATGCAAGATCGTTGTGAAAATACAGACCGGAAGTCAAAAGACAACGAGCGCAGCGCTGAAAAGGGGCGGGGCTACATAAGGTCTATAGATGTAATTACAGAAATTAATTACAGTACAGCTGTAACATGCAGGTATTTTTACAATAGGCACAATGTGAAAACATGAATCAATAAGTGCATTGTATCAAGTAATTAATTTAATACATCTAATATAAAGTGGGACCAGCTTTCTACTCTACATCCTCTCCCTCTATTTATTTCTCATTAAGCTGTCTTGGCTCTTGTTGTAAAGTGAGGGACACCCCGTCTGAGGCACATCAAAGACTTTCTCAGTGGCGACAGGAGCTGATGAAATACTCCATGCCTAATTTAAACTTTCAGAAGCACCACCAGAACTTGGCTCAATCTTCCCAGTAAAAGTCACTGGATGGCCTACTTCAGGAAGCAGGCTCAAATCCCATGAGGCTCTGATTCTGACAATATACAGACCTTAGAGAGGGAAGAACTGCATATGCTTGGGGTGATGATGCTGTTTCCTGCACTGCAGATACTGATCAGAGACCATAGTAATTATGCGATCTGAGATCAAACTGAGAAGGAAAGTCTTCAGAAGAGTATTAAAATCAAACACATGCGCCGGTTCGAATCCCGCTCGGAGTGAGTCAAGTAGGAGCGATTGCATAAAGTTAGACAAAATATTAGTTTGAAAAGATTAAATTGAGAACAAAACACCACTGTATTTTTCTCGGAGATGCACAACGAATCACAAACATGATTATGAGTGTGAATGATTTCATGCAACATTTCAGTATTGTATTTCGAATTGTATATTGAATTACTGTTTCCAAATTTACAAAATTTACTGTAAAATTTACTGTACTTTACTGAGAACATCCTTGAAATTGTAGCCTACATTCATAAATTAAACAATCACCTTTTTACGTGTTTAGTTTTACTTTAAAGTTATTATTAACTTTTAACTACAAGTTATATTATTTAACTAGTACATTATCAGTAAAACTAGCTATAAGTTCACTTGTAGAATAGCAAATGAAAAACGTAGCCTAGTTGTAAACTATAGTTTACTGCTATAACACTTAGGGGCGGTTTCCCGGACAGGGTTTAAATTAAGACAGGAGTAGTAGTTCATCGTGACATAAAAAATGGCTTTCTGTAACACAGATTAAGTATAGATTAGTTACACCTGGACTATGGAGTCTTGAACTAAAATAAACCAGATTAATTTAAAACCAACTGTACTAATCTGAATTAGCGTGACAAAGGTTGCATATAAAACATGGAATGAACCAAGAAAAGCTACAAATTGCATGGAACTGAGAAGCAGATGCAAGGAAAACAATGGTGTCAGAAAAAGACTGCAATCAAAAAAACATTACTAAACAAGAGAAAATTATTTTTAAGCAAGCTAAATAAACTGCACACATCAGATATGGAATAAAATAAAAGAAATGCATGGAAGTCTGTTTGTAATGAATTACAACCCCATTTCCAGAAAAGTTGGGACATTTTGTAAAATGCAATAAAATCAAGAAACTGTGATTTGTTCATTCTATTTAACCTTTTCTTATCTGACAAAAGTACATAGAAAAGGTTTCCAATGTTTTCACTGACCAGCATAATTGTATTTTGTAAATATGATTTTTTATTTATTTTGATGGCTGCAACACACCCCAAAAAGGTTGGGATAGAGACAAAATAAAAGTGAAAAGATTATCCAAATTAGATTATCCAACTCTTTTGAAACAGTCCACAATGAGCAGGTGAATGGTAATAGCTGAGGGTATCGTGTTTGGGTGTAAAAGTGCTTCTCAGTCTTTTTAAGCAAAGATGGGTCATGGCTCATCACTATTATAAGAGAACTGTCAAACAATTAAAAAAAGTCACATTTCTCAATGCAAGATTACAAAGAATGTATGTCTTTCCATACATAATATTGTCACAAAATCCAGAGAAATCTCAGTCTGTGTAGGGCAAGGCAGGAGACCTCTGTTGAATGTGCGTGACCTTCGAGCCCTCAGATGGCATTGCATGAGAAACCATCATGCTCCTCTGTTAAATACAGCCACATGTGCTCAGGAGGACTCTGGAAAACCGTTTTCACTTAACACAGTCTGACCCTGCATCAAGAAATGCCACTTGAATCTCTGTTACACAAGGAGAAAGCTTTACATCAGTTCAGAACTCATTTCAGATGGTCTAGACAGTGGGAATGTGTGCTGTGGTCAGATGAGTCCATGTTTCAACTTGTTTTTGGGAAAAAATGGACATTGAGTTCTCAGTCCCAAAGACGAAAGGGACCAACCAGACTTTCACCAGCGACAAGTGCTAAAGCAAACATCTGTCCTGGTATTGAGGTGCAGCATTGCAAACGGTACGGGTAACTTGCATTATTGTGAAGGTTCCATTGATATGGAGGCGTATATTTGGATTGTGACAAGATGACATCTTTCCTGGGAAGCAAGACAATGCCAGGCCTCATTCTGCACATGCTAAAACTGAGTGGTTTCTAGACACTGTCTCTACACATAGAAGAAATGAGCCTGCCTGCCTTACTGCCTGTCTCTTATGGAAAATGTATGACCCATCATGAAAAGGGAAATCAGGCAACGATGACCACAGACTGTTGAGCTTGTCTTGAATCAGACAAGATTAGGCAAATATTCCACTCGCAAAACTCCAACAATTAGTATCCTCAATTAAAAAGTGTAATTAAAAGGAAGTGACACAGTGGTAAACATACATCTCTCCCAACTTTTTTGGGGTGTGTTGCAGCCATCAAAATAAAATAAAAATCATATTTACAAAATACAATTATGTTGGTCAGTGAAAACATTGGAAAACTTTTCTTTGTACCTTTGTCAATTAAAAAAAGGTTCAATAGAATTAACAAATCACAGATTCTTGATTTTATTGCATTTTACAAAATGTCCCAACTTTTCTGGAAATGGGGTTGTATATATATATATATATATATATATATATATATATATATATATATATATATATATATATACCAGTAATACATGTGTCTTCTTTGAAACACACTGTTAATCTGAAGTTAAACCTGCCTCCTGGTAGGTTTAATTTAAGCCTAAATTTAGTCCTGGGGTAATTCTAATCTTCCTCCAGGAAATCAGTTTATTAAACTCTGGACTAAACTAAATCTATGACTATTTAAAGCCATGACAGAGAAAGCAGATTTCTGTTAATCTGGTTTAAAGGGCCATTTTAGTCTAGGACTAGGATTAATCTCTGTCCGGGAAACCGCCCCTTAAAATTTACTTAAACGTATACTTTTATACACTAAAAAGTTGGCCAATTTAGTCCCAAGTTGTGTGAAAGTACTCTACTACTAGTGCATTGAAATTGCTATACTTAGACCTACTACATAAAGTATACTTGAACTTTTCTTAAGTATACTTTATAAAATGAACTTGAAGTATACTCATTTTTTGTAAGGGACAGGACAGGTCAGTAACATTTTAACAAGGTAAAATGTCTTTACACTTGGTGTAAATGCGTTGCCCTGTCTGACTCTCTTAAACTGCGGGGTCCAAGGACTAATGGGGTGTGCAGAGAAGCTGTAGATCTGTCCTGCTGCCCTTCTGTGGATCATGAGCAAATGTGTTATTTATTTCTATTTGTCTTCTGCTTCTCCTTTAGGGCTGTCATGATCTAATGGTTAGTGAATCAAACTTGCAACCTGAAGATTGTGGGTTTGATTCTCAGTACCAAGGTACCTAACCCCCAATCGGTCCCCGGGCGCTGCAGCAAAATGGCTGCCAGTGCCCACTTCTCTCTCTGTGTGTGTGTGTGTGTGTCCACCATTTGCAGTGTGTGAGTCACTACTCCTAATGTGTGCACTAATTTGTATATGTTAAATACAGAGGACAAACTCTCCATATTTGGTCTTCACATGTCAATTTTACTTTCCTAGACAGAAAAGTCAGGTTTTCGTTGAGGTTGACAAGACTAAGCGAACTGAACATGTCCCCTCACGGTCACAGTCCATTTGTGACTTGTTTGGTACAAAATAATTTACTTGAAGCACAAAGTAACAAGATTTGATTTCAATAATGGTGTACTATCCAGTCTAACATCTAATCATTCAGAGATAACTCAGATGGGCCAACTGAATCACACATTTTGGCCGATAACTCTCACTGGCTGTGGTGAGTCTGTTTCCCTGTGGCGGTTGGCTGAGTCAGTAGTTGGCCATCATTCCAGGATGTCAGCTGATGTAAGGATGCCTGTGCTGATCAGGCCAGTCTGGAGAGCATTTTAATGTGGATTTGGCCTCATCTGGAATGCAAAGAGCCCCCCTGATACATTAAACCATTCATCCTTTATGAGCAGAGTGAGCAGGCAGAAACCAGAGGTGAATTAAACATCACTGCTATAGGACAGCCTGGCTTAAGTTGTATATTTCCTTGCCGAGCAGCATGCAAGCCCAATCACTTACACACAATCCCTCAGTACGTGAATTCAATGGTAAAAATAGAAGTGTTTGGAATACTTAAATATGTATTACTTGCATTATCACAAGCTGGTGAATACTAAATCACAAACCTCTGACTTCCCTATCTGCGGTATGAGAGAAATATATTAGACATTGATCCGCTCTTATTTTATTCATATCTCTCTGAATGTGAGGCATTGGTATCAGTGACAGGGACAAATCCTTGCGGGATAATCTGTTCGGAAAGGAATTGTTTAGGTGAAACTTTTGATGGTGCCCATTCTTCAAACATATAAAATTATCTGAGGAAACAACAATGTCTGAGGAAACAGAAATGTCTGATAAAACTGTAATAATTCTTTCACAGATAAAAGTTAAGTTATAATGCATTTCTTTCACAGACATCAGTGGAGCTGCTTGGGGCTTTTCTCGGTATGTAACTGGTTGAAGTTCTTTTCTTTTTTTTTTTACTCATACCCATCTGTGAGGCATGAGCATATGACACGATTAAGAATGGCTGCTTCTCTAATGTCTGCTGATCTAATCAGACTTTCAGTGGTGCAAATTTTCTTTCTATAGATACTCTGCCTTGGGAGGGTAAATGACTGCAAACTGTTATTTCAAATTAAACGGAATAGTATTTCAAGATTACATGTTGAGGCGAAAATTTATAGAATTTTGCAGCTGTGCACATAATCAGTACTGTCATAAGCGTTTCTCAAACTTTTATTGGCAATTGTAAAAACAATAAGATTAATTCAGAACATTTACCTGCATGTATTGCATGTTACTGTATATGTAGAGTATTGAACAGAACTACTCTGCCACCTTCTGGTTAAAACAGCCTATTCAATTCACACCGCCTAATGCAGTTCTTCTCCCTGGTTGACCTAAAACAAAACATCTGTCCATCATCTACTCACCTTCATGTCATTTTATACGACACTTTTCCTCTGGAACAAATGGCATGCAAGTCATTTGAGGAACATTGTATTAGAAACACCCTGAAATGTAAGATCTATTCTGCCGCATTAATGATATGCAAGGACATATTTGTTTGCTTTCAGAGATAAATTCAGCATGCCCAATAGCACATACAACCAAATCAGGAAAATCTCCCCCACACTTTGAGAACCACTTCCCAAAAGAAAGCTTTCAGTAAGAAATGAAGTGCCAGATCAACCAAAGCATTACTTAAGGGCATTTTTCTCCATTAATGTTTAGTGCTTTGAGCAGCTAATAAAGTCACAGACCATTATCTTTATAATTCAAAGTATCCTCTTTATGCCACAGTAGTTTATGCAAAATTAAAAATACCACCAAGAATTTTTATTTTAATAAATCTTCAAATCCTTGATTTGTCACATGTACATTTTCTATCCTAAGTCCATCTGTTTCAGGCTGCCAAACTTTTCTCACATTAAATAAAAGATCATTTGACAAAGATCACTTTTAATGAGAACATTTATTCCCATCTAAAAACAAATCTGCCACAATAAGGTGCTTTGTAAATGCTACATATAAAAACATGTTGGTGTGATGTGTCAAACATTAGAACTGAAAATAATACCATCAGATTGATGCCATCAACAGTTTTTGGCACAGCACTAATAACAATACTGTTGTCACTGATACATAATTATTAAACAGTTACATAAACATAAGTGCTTATCTTAATCACAGACTGCTTTATTTAGACTTTTGAATCTCCTTTATAGCCGCTTCAAGAGGATCACCTGGTGGTTTAGGAAGATCCACCTGATTAATGCGATACATTTCATAAAGTCCACACAACACGTGGTCACTTTTGCATTCTTCAGCAGGTATGGTGAAGTTCTGAAGGAGCCACTGCTCTCGCTCTAATCTGAGGGACAAGGCAGAGGTCACTGGTCTTGTTTCAGGGGGTGTGAGCGCAGCCGCAGCGGAAACACAGGTCTGATCATGGATGCTGATGCTGTCCATCGAAGAGCACATCTCTCTAGAGTTGGTGCTGCCCATTTGAGGACTCCTCTCCTTGGATGATTTTGTTGGACTTTCATGCTCACATTCGTACATGGAGTTCCGATCGGGTGATCCTACATCTTTAAGTGTACAAATGGATTCGTTGTCATCCGGAGGAAGGCTGCTGCCAATCATGAGGACATCTTCCGATGCAACTCGGACGAGTTTCAAACGGTTGCCTCGTGGGCCATGGTAAGAGTCGGTGCTCATGTCTAGAAGAATGCAGTCAGAATCTTGATCCATCTTAGAATTCCCATTCATAGTATCATGATCTACATCCGGATCATCTGAATCCCTGTCACTGTGACTAAGTCGGGTTATTTTTGACTCTGGAGAGTCAAACACCACCCCTCGAGGCTCAGGACGTGAGGTTCTTTGATGCACACCTGTTATGCCATTTGTGGAGGCCTGAATATTAGAATTGTTCATGTAGTGCTTGACCGACTCTGGAATCACCACCTCTTTAGACTTCTTGCGGGGGCTCAGAAGGGAAGAAAAATAAGGCAGGCAGTTGCCCACTATAGGCACTAGCGAGACAGGATGCAGTGCAGACACAAAGTCCTCTAGCTCCTGGTAGGAGGAATGGTCAGAGTATGGCACCACATAGACATTACGGTGGCAGGAGACCATAGGGCGACTGGTGGGCAATATAGCGATGGTAGGCTGCACTTTATTCCACGCCAGCAAGTTGGAGGCATTGATCACAGACTGAGAGACCACGCGAATACGGCCCGCACCAGAGTCAGTGGTGAAAACGTCAGGAAGCTCAAGAACTCGCAAGGTTTTCAGACGCTCTCTATCCACTTCCACCCATGTTTTAAACTCCATAGCCAGCTCCACCAGCAAGGACTCTTTACCCAGAGAGTAAAGACCTGATAACAGATAGCAGGCTCATTAATAATTATTGGAATTTTTCAAATATCAATCAAACTCAAAAGTGTGAGATGAATTTAGTCACCGTTCACAGTATGTTTTCTAATATGAAAAAAAAATTATAAGATGTATATACATCATTACCATTCAAAAGTTTGGGGTCGGTCATTGAAAAAAAAATTTTTGTTGAAATGTGTCTCTTATGCTCACAAAGAAAAGCAATTCAAGTAAGTAATTTATTCATATGATGGCAAAAGTGAATCTTCAGCAGCCATTACTCCAGTTTTCAGTCTCACATGATCCTTCAGAAGTCATTCTAATATGATAATTACGTGCCCAAGAAACAATAATTATTATTATCAATGTTGAAAACAGAATCCCTCAGGATAATTTAAAAGATTATCCAGAAAGTTACAAATTTTGATGAATACAAAGTTCATTTATTTGTACATTTGATTAATTTAATGCATCCTTGCTGAATAAAGGTATTCATTTTTTGCTGACCCCATACTTTTGAACGACATAGAAGTATGTATAATAGGAGAGAGAAAGAGTCACATAAAAAGATTTGTAGACTTTTGATTGTCTGCCGCTTTAAATGCTCAAGCTCTGGATTCTGAATCAACTGGGATTTTTTTTTTCAACTTTCCAACAATATCGTTCCTCTGTGTTGTTATTGTTGTAATTTGTTTGAAACCGTTTTGTTGAGATGTGGACTTCCCTATTCTCACAAAATTAGAACGATTATTAAAACTTTATAGTTATTATTACATGGTATATTATGGTATACGCTTGCTACGGTAGTCTGTGTTACAGTGGTTGGCCGTACATCAATGACATTACTTGCCCACGTTTTGCTTTTTTATAGAAATGAAAACCATTTAGATCAGTTGGACAATGGCAGTGATAGGGAGTCAACTCTTAATAGCCCTAGTGTTGGAGCAACAGATCTTGATCGTCATTGACAAATATCTTGTAAAATGTGAGGACAGTACAGCCACTCCCTATACACAGAGTAGGCATTCAAAAGTGATTTCAATACCCCGCATATAAATAGTGGCAAATTATACACCTACACACAGAGTACGCAACACGTGATCGCAAATTCAAAATCGAAAAGGGAGGACGCATTCAACAGTGATTCACAGTTTTATCTGTAATACTGGTGCTGTCGCAAGTTTATATACCGGTGTGAATATGTCCTCACCGTGACATCCCTATTATAATTACAGTTGGCCTTTATTAACTAACGGACTCGAATCTTTTTTCTTTTGTAGAAACACATGAAACTGTATTACATGAAATTCTTTAATGTTGAAAGTGTGGGAGTCTTACCAATAACTACGGCGTATCCAGAATGAGCCCTAATGATCTCTTTAATTTGCTGAGTGGCTCGCTGACGAGAAGGTACAGCGCGAGTGGGGTCACAGTTTGTGTTGTCCAGATACAGCACGTCAATGGTAGTGTTGGTCCTCAGACATTGCTCACGGAGCATGGATGGGGTATAACGGAAGTCACCTGAGATAAAACACATTAACTATCATTAAAATGTAATCTCAATATGTGACAGTGAAAATTAATAACTTTCTAAAGAAAAACTATTAGAATATTGTGCATTTCCATAATATTAATTTTCACCAGTGTAGAGTCTGGTGCCAAAGTATCCCTCGAAGAGAAACATAACTGCCCCAGGACAGTGATTGGCATCTATAAGAGTAACGGTGAGCCGCTCTTTTCCAAGATCATCTAGCAACAGCATGTGAGCTTCCCCAATCTCCAAGGGACGAATCCATTTCTGTCTGACCTGTAGATCACAACAACATGACACATTTTTTTCATTCCTGCCAGTTTCAGCCATTTAGCGTACATAAGTGTACTTTTATTCATCTCTGGATATTAGGTCCAGGATTAAACATCATCTCTATGGAATCTGTTTATAATTTTTCATCCATTTTGTTTTCTAGACCTGAGGTTTTCAAACTTAAAGGACCCCCAAAATATAGTGTTCCCTTTGCGAAGGGACCCCTTTGTAAATATACAGCTAAATACATTCATGTAATGTATAAAGACCAATTTATACAGAGTGAGATGTATGGTTACAGTACCAAAGCCATGTAGCTACATTCTTACAATATTGACCCACTATTAATGTTCTGTTTAAACCTGAAGAGAAACGTTTTTAAGACAATTAAAAAATATATAATTGTAAAGCACTTTTCACTATAAAATGTCATTCCATATAACATCATTTACAGGTGACTTTGATATAGTGTTGTTATTGTTAAAATAGTATATAAATAATACTAAAATAGAACTGATATATAAGAATATATAAATTGTTTTCTTTGAAATGTTCCCCAGAACCCTGTGCCGCCCCCGGCAGTCACCTGCAGTTTGAGCTGGAGCAGTTTGGCTGTGAGGGGTGAGCAGTAGATGGGCCTGTGACTCCAGGAGGATGACAGGCCAGAGGTGTGATCCGCGTGCATGTGAGACAGAAAGAACAGACGGACGTGATGGCACTTACGGAGCTGCCAACAGTCTACGGCTATAGGAGTGTCCGGTAGGACTTTTCCGTTCATGTTATGCTTCTGTGAGGAGCTCAGGCGGTACTGATTATTCCTAAAGGGATTTTCTTTTGACAAAAGCCGTATTTCAGCTGCACTGGTTTATTGGCGTTTGAAAGCGTCAGTTCTCTAGTAGCAGCGCTGTCATAAATGTAAACACACACAATATTCAATATGAACTGGCTAGTGTTTGTAATGTATTTAAGTTTAAGCAAGCAGCGTTAGCTGTAAAGGAATAGCGGCATCGCATTTAAGTTTCGCTTATGCAGGCACAAAGTCAGACAAAAAAGGATAAATGTAACTGCATGCTTGCCAGTCTTTGTTTATCCGAGTGTGTTAGCAGGCCGGTTAGCCGGACAGATGATGATGTGCTCTATTTTTGCAGATGAGCGCCATGTCGCGGTGTGTGTTTACCAATTCAAAAGATTTCAGCGCGCTATGATATTTGCAACTGGGTTGTCCGCCAAAAAAATACGTTTATTGTCCACGCCTCCATGTCGCTCACGAGCTCAGGTGACGTCACTGACTTCCGTGATGTGCAGATTTTGGGTCTTTTGCTCTGGCTTAACCCATAATTCGCTGCTTCCACCATTTTTGTTTTTGTTTTGATTACATTGGATGATATTTTGAGTATTGATCACAGTGGATGATATTAAGTGCCATTCAAGATCCTTTAAAATGCCGCTTCAGTTCAATTTTCATTTTGCTTCATTGATGTTTGTACTAGTCTTTCTTTCTTTCTTTCTTTCTTTTTCTTTCTTTCTTTCTTTCTTTCTTTCTTTCTTTCTTTCTTTCTTTCTTTCTTTCTTTCTTTCTTTCTTTCTTTCTTTCTTTCTTTCTTTCTTTCTTTCTGTTTGTGAATAGCTTTGAGAAGCAGTTCATTGTGTAATAAAATCACACACAAATGTGGACATATATTATTTTCACTTTAATATTTAACCACTGGGCGGTGCTGTTCGCTCAATTACTTTCGCTTATTTAGTCAAATCAATGTGTTATATGACATGAGATAGATTTTTTGTATATTTAGATGTTTGTCGTGTTATATTCACTTATCAAATACTAAAATATGTGTTTAAATAGTGCAAAATTGGCCTAATATTAATGGTACGTTATATTAGCCTATTTATAATATTCAGCGCCAATTACCTCCACTAGAGGTCAGTATAACACCATGGTGCTGTGCGGAAGTAGTTTGAGGCCATTACTCATAATAATTGCGAGTTTGTATTTCGCAATTCTGACATTTTCTCGGAATTCTGTGTTTACATCTCACAACTTTTTGTGTTCTTAGAATTGCTAGTTCATATCTCAGTTTATATCTAGGCAACTATGATGTGTAAGTTATAAACTCAGAATTGCAAAAAAAAAAAAAAAAAAAGAGGTCAGAATTGTGAGAGTAGGCTAAACGTTGTTTACTTTTTTTTTATTCCTTAAATAATCTCCCATAGGTAGGAACCAGATTTGAAAGCCTGTGATAAACTAAACGATGTTGCATGGCTAAAATCATTTATGAAAATCATTTGTAATTTATTCCTTTTTTTGACACATCACTATGATCATTTACCAAATAGGCCTACATACAGACACATAACCAACTATAATAATAACAACAGAAACAGAATAATATATGTTAAAAAGGCAACTGGTGGAGCACACACACACACACACACACACACACAAATCATATTAATCATGTTTCATATGATCATATTTCATATATATATTTATTTTATTTTTGTTGCTATTATCTCAAAGCTGTAGATGTTTAACACTGTGCCAACCATTTCCATTATGCCCATTAATATAACTTTAGTCATAAATGAACAATGTATTGTATTGAATGTATATTTCTTCAAGTTAAGCTTTCATTGTGAACATAATTGGGTTATTTTTATTTTTTTCTTGAAATATTCCACAAAAATAAAACTGTGCTAACCTGTCTTCCCTACCCTATGCATGTGGACCCCTGGGACCTGTGTTATTTCTAATAAGATACTTCACTTCTACCTTGGCTTCTTTCTGCTCACGTGTAAGGAATGGCAAACAAAAGCTGATACCAAGAGCTAGAAGGCAAATGTGCTGACAGTAAAGATGATGAATGACGATGAACCACTTCCATTGATTGTAAACTCATATTTCCTGTTTTCTAACATATTAAGAACTGCGTGGGGTTCCTCGTCATTCAGGCAATGCACTACCACTTATTTATACTGTGTCTGGTCTGTCTGATGCAGTGCAGTAAAAACAAAATGCTAGAATTAATTAGCCCATTGTTCCCATTTACTCAGAAATATTTCATGTACAAATGATTGTAATTCCACAACTTTTAAACAATTATGAACATAATGTACTTGGACATGATGCATAACATTGATATGTACAGATTAAATACATGTTCAGTTTTGATGTCAGTATAGACCTGGTATTACATCCACATGTGAGATCAAAAACCCCACAGAAGTGTGACAAGTCACGTGTGTCATTTCTGTGCCACTAGAGTGACCAAATGAAATTTCAAAAATCATTCATAAACAAATTCCTAAACTTCCCCATGAGTAATTGGTGCCTAAACTCACGGTCAGGATGCTCAAACAAACAGAGCAATGTTTTGATAGTGCCTCAGAGCCACAGTGTGTTTTTGAGGAAATCAACCTAAAATGGCTTTACTTTTAGTTGGGATAGGAGAAAGCTATCTAAAAAAAATACACACTTCATCCTTAACCCTCTAAGGGACATCGTCATTTATAAATGTCACTAATACATTAATAATGTGCAACAAAATAAAACAATTTTTTTTTAGTAATATCATATGAACTACCATTCAGCTAATAAAATTAAAATCAATTTGCAATGTACTTGACATTTTTGGCAACAAGGAAGTGGAGACATCAGTATGTTAGATCACATGCTGCCAAGGCTCCAAAGTGAGTTCATTTTAGACTAGAAAATATATCTTTTCTGTGTAGCTGCTCTATTTTTCAGTACTGGCAGGCTGTATAGTAGTCTTTATTTGATGTTTAGTTAGAAGACAGAGAGGAAAAGCTGTACATTTTCCAGAAAGTATTGATGATAGTGATGGCAGTGCACCAGAAAATAAGGTTGTAGTAAGGAAGGAAGAAGTTGAAGCAGTGAGGGTGCTGGCAGAGATGAAGAATATATGTCATAGAATGTTGTGGAAGTCAGGCATTTGAGTACATTATCCTATGCCAGTTTGGAAGATGTGATCCATACTACAACCAAAGGTCAGATGCCACTGCATATTGGTGTCAATACACTGACAAGCAGGGTTGCTCCAAAAATGATGACTAAACAGGTCAAAATCGAGTTACGTGTGGAAAGTGTGGGCTACACTGAAAAGAAGAGTCTTTTCACTTGTGTTACAATAATTTATTTGGAATTCCAAGAAAGAAAGAAACAATGTGAAAGAGTTATTATTTTTGAAACTTTCACTCGTTTATAGGAAGTGAAATTGCATCTGAATTTTTGACTAATTTTTGGACTTTCACATGTTAGTTCCTAATGAAATATAGTAGCACAAAATTAAATGGAAAGTTAATAAAGCTTTCTAATGTTTCTTGAACCAAGACCTTTCAGTACTTTTTAGATTGTGAAAATGCATTTAAATGTGTGTGAGGTTTCAGACAATAATTTTCCAAAAATAATTGACCCTAATAGGACAAAGTCAGTTAAAAATAACAGCACCCTAAAAAAAAGGTCAAAGGTCAAATATATAGCTGTGATTTTAGAATTAGTCAAACTAGTTTATTATTGTATTACTGTTTTTATAGAAGTGTGAATATTCTGCTTAAAATACCCTTCTGTGTTATACAGGAGAAAAAAAGTCATTTGGGTTGGGATGAGTGTGTAAATTATGACAGAATTTTTGTTTTTGGGAGGTTTATCTCTTTAAGACAAATAAAAAATTAAGTTCAGTAGGTTTACCCGGTTATGTAACATACTCATTCCAATCCTTCCAAAGAGTCTGTTTGTTTTGTTGAAAAAGTAGCGAGATACTGCTATAAAACTGAAAGGAAATACACTATTGAATTTGATCTTTTATTAACCCTGAATATTCAAATAGTGGAAATTTAGTCTTGGGTACAGACAGTTCCACTTTTGTTTTCCGGTCAAAAAGAAAAAGGAATAAATAGCCTAGGACTTCAGTGCATCTTCATTTCCTCTAATAATTCTAATTTTGTAATGACATGCGCACAATCATACACAAACACGCACACAAATTTGCAAAAAGGCAAGAGAACCTCAATGTAACTGTGAGTGAAATGTAATGTGAGCTGCCTGTAGTACATTTGTCCTTCACAATAACAGACCAATGGTTCAGAACACAAGTAGAATATCCAAGAACCTTGAGTGTACGGTGCTCTGATATCTGTTCTGCATACATTCAGATTGAACCAGTTTACTGGCGAACAGATGTTTCCAGAACTGCACGATATACAATTGTGCATTATTTGAACAAATATTTTTATAATTTAATTGTATGATGTGTATGGTCAAACTCATTTTACTTCAAAACATTCTTCAAGGCCTCTCTCCATAAAGCAATATTTCCTGTGATTCCCTCTTACGAACGTTCTCTTCTCTTATGAGCGATGCAGTCTCATTTCAATAAATGGACATTTGAGCCAGAACAGTCTGTGGTGAGCTCTGATTTACATTCAAAAGAGACAAACCGAGACTTGACAGCTTTGGCTGTCCAGCCAGCAGAAGGCATTCGAGCTCCCCAGAGGATCCTGGGAAGTCATTCAGACGTTATGTTCCAAAGCAGGGTCTGGGCGAGCAGTGGCGGCGGCGATATAGTGATTGTTATCCAGTCTCTCACTTGGCTGGCTCTCAGGGGGAGGAGCCTCCTTGCAGCAGAGGTACTGTTTCCAGATCCTCTGGAACGCAGTACGAAATTTCTTGATGCGGAAAGCGTAAACGATTGGGTTGACAGCAGAGTTGCCATGCGAGAGCAGAATGGCTATATAAATGAGGAACATGGGCTTCTGATACTTCGGACAGAAGAGCGTGATGCAGTTCATAATGTGGAGAGGAAGCCAGCTAACAGCGAACAGGAAAAGGACTAGTGCCAGAGACTTCGCCAGCTTCAGTTCTTTGTCGTAATACTTGTTCGGTTCAGAGTGGCTGGACACCTTCTTATTCAGCTGCTTGTGGATCATGTAGAAGATTTCAGAGTAAATGACGAGCATAAAAAGAAGAGGGGGAAGCACCCAACCAAAGAAGTTGAAGTAGACCATATACTCCATGCTGATGACGTTCTCAAACTGGCAGGTGATGATGAGGTCCGGGCCGAGTGAGCCGTTGTTACGTTGCAGGGTGCGTAAATTGTTCCAGCCCAGCATGGGCGTAAAGCCAACTATGAAGGCCACCGTCCAACACATGAATACTGCAATTCGAGCTCGTTTGGGAGTGACCACTCGCTTATAACTACAAAACAAGAACACAAGAGTTAAACAAGTTTTTCATTTGAATCCATTTCTCATGATATGCAGTATTATAGATACTTAAAAATGTGCAGTTAAGAAAACTTATACATATTCACAATCTCCATTACAAGAAAATAAAAGGCTAAATTCTGCATAATCAGTACAGAATTATGGTTACTTTGCAAATCACTTTTTGAAATCAGGCGTATAGTCTTTGAATGACCAAGGGCAGCTTCTTTATACCGTAACTTTAAATTAAGAGCCAAATTGTGACAAAGTACCACCACCAGAAAGCTTGTTTCAGTCAAACCCACTCCCTCTCGTCCTTCAATACAGGTGCATCTTCTCTGAGATTCCATCTTTCATCTGAGATTCTAGGTCTCTCTCCAATCTTCTTGTCTTTTGTGTGAATGATTTCACAACAAAGGTACCTGTGATTTAATGGCAGACTTTCAAGTCTCTGCAGCTGTCTGACTAAATTCTACACAAAGGCGCTTTGAGTCAATACTCCCCGTTTGTTAAGATTCAGTTTTTTTGTTTCAATCATTGGTTGAGTGTGCTTTCATTAATCACATTAAGTAAACACAGAAATGTTAAATGATGAATTGTTTGTTTCATCTCAATATTCATACTCTTTTACATGATTTCTGTTGCCCAGAGCCACACAACTGTTGTGACTAAATGATCAGTTTTCTGATTGTACAAAAATAGATGGTTGTATTTGGAAAGCTGTGATGCATGACTACACTTTATACAGAATAAGAGCCATATGCATTATTGAAGAGTGGAACATATTCGTTTGTTGTAATGCACATGCAGCATTCGGCATCAGCACAGAACTTTAGTATTCTGTACTTAAGCTTATCCTTCCATTATTTTGGGATCATGCTGGGATAACATGGAACTTGTGGAATTCATACAGATCGAATGCTGCTATCAGTGAGACATATTACATAACATGATACTATATTCAACTTTCTGCTCAAATTGTTATGCTAATAAGATAATATGCAATGGAAAACGATTCATTAAATGAGAAAAAAAAAAGCATTATTTTCTCTAGTGATCTTATATTTTTGGACCCCATTGTAGATCCTCTATTTGATAACTTGTTCTTATCTTGTGCACAATGAATGATCCTGGCAGAGTCGACAGGCAGTCGATCAGGGCAGCAATACACTTCTCAGACACACTTCAACTCTATACACTTCTCAGACACACCTCACTTCTCTAGCTCTTTCTCGACAGTTTCATGGGATTGCTTTTGCTTTCCAATTGCCCCCTCAAAATAAATTGTTTTGTAGGGGGTAACTTTTTCCATGTAGCCCCCATGTGCTATATTTCCCTCGAGTCTGCCCTCGAGTCTACCCACAAGTCACCTCACAAAAGAGTTGAAGGGGTGGATTACATGTTAATTTTGGCATATAGTGCAGGTCATGGTAATCAATACGATAAAAATCAAAAAAAATTACGCAAAGTTACAGATTAAACTCATCTGGGATTTGAACACAGGAGTCCAATTTTTTATGCATTGCAGTGAGAAAAGAGCACAGAACTATATTCTCCACACAAAAAGCCTCTTTAATATGAAATGGCTTTTACATAGCTGAGTATGTTAGCTCCTCTAGGGAGAACCCAGGTATAGTCTGTAAATAGGATGTTGCTAGAACTTAAAAGCAGACAGTGTCTGCATAAAGAAATAATGCACTTGTGCATGCAGAGTCAGGTTCAGCTTTTACTGTTGTAATGAGTTGAATTGTGCATGTTTCCTGAATTTTGTCCATAATGTCTCTGACACTTGACATACTGATAAGCAGTATATATAAAGTTAAAGGACCAATACAAAAATAAGAAACTGTATACAAAAAAAAGGATCAAAATGTATACCATGGCCCATTTACCAAAGAATATAATACCTGTTCTAAAAACGAAAATGAGAGCCTTTTCAGATCCGTTTACATGGTGCTTGCTTACTTAAAGACACATTCTCTATTAATTGTTTCATATACAATGTATAGAAAGCTCTGCAAATAGTGCACAATAAAGTGTAAGCCATGTGTAAAGGCATGAGTCACATGTCATTAGGTCAGGTGCATGAGGTTTCTTCCTTTTCCCCTCAAGCAATGTAAACTGCATGTTGATTAAACCGTCTGGCCAGACAGTAGGGTTAATTATGATGATGATTATTATTATTTAACTTATTAAATGTAATCCTTTTCATAATTTGCATTTTGTATGAGTGTTACAAGAATGTGTTGAAAGCAAGTCACACATTTGCTTACATCTCAGTGACAGAATAGTAAATAATATTTCTTCCATGTACGCTTATTTTTTCCATATTTTTATTTGACCCCAACACACACACACACACACACACCATTTTTATATATTGGCTATAGCCTATTGCATGCTATGTGTCAGCATAATGTAGTCTACTCTCACAGCAGATAGAAATCTGCAGAGCTGCTCTAAAGGGTATGAGAGAAGGATAACTTTACCTGGTTGGGATTTTGACCCTCAGGTATCGGTCGATGGCTATAGCGAGCAAAGCGAGGATCGAACTTTGGGTCAGAACCAGCACCGTGCACGCCACCAGCAGACAGCTGTAGAAGTGAGTCTGGAGTCCGATACTTATAGTTATCGCCAGTGGGATGACCAGCGCTCCAACTGCAATGTCCGCGAGCGCCAGAGAAACAATAAAGGAAAATGTAGTATCTCTCAGAGATTTATTAATTTTTACTGCCCAAACCACCATCACGTTTCCTATCACGGATGACACGGCGATCACCACCTCCATGCCCATGTAGAGGGCTTTGGACGCGGAAAGCTCCTCGGGCATTCTTCTGTTTGACGATGAATATCCAGGCGAAAATGGGGTTTCAAGTGAAAGTGATGTGTAAATTGATTAACTGTAGTAGTCCAGAGAAAAATCCTCCCATTAAAGCGTTGCCCCTCAAAAGAGTAGCGGTATTCCACACATGCCTATTTACATTTTAAAATGGAACATGAGAAGAACAAACCACAGAAGTGACTTACAAAATCTTCTGCTAAAAATATCGACCAGTTTCGGCGTTTTCTCCTCGTTTACTACAGCGCATCTTCATTGGATCCACCTGCGCTCGTGCGAGACATGCGCGCGCCACTTATTCATCCCACAATCAAACAAATACATTTCTCAGTGTCACCTACAACTGTCATGCAGTTCTCTGAATGTCCAAACAATAGGAAAGTAAATTAAAAGACGCACCATATTTGTCCCTGGATATGAAACAATATATTGTCCAGAGCGCGGGTCGTTTACACTCCTGTGCTATGCGGTGCCCCAGAATAGCTGTCGATGGGTAGAGCTCTTTGTCTTACACATGCTCGCCAACTTAGCAATTTAATACAATTGGGAGCAAAATAAGTCCAACTAACCCGTGTGGATTCCTTTTTTTGTGTGAAAATCCCAAACCCAGAGGTCATTCCGTTTTCCTTTGACAGGAGAAAAAAAACACCCCAAACACCGCGCCGTCTATGGTTCCCTGCTTGAGCATAGCTATCTGAGGGACAACTAACATGCGTTTTCTACTTTCTTTCGTCTTCCGAGTTTAACTCGAGATACAGTGAGGCTGACCGTGCCTCTGTTTATGTAGTTAATATTAGTGTGCACTATATAGCCTATGAGATATTGCACCCATGAGTGTGCAGGGAAGTAGGAGGTGACTGAGGCTGATAAGCATGCAGTGACTAATTTATGTTCAAACGACGCCCCAAAGAAGATATAAAAATTTATTGCGAAATATATTTGCAACATTTCAACTAAACTAATAGGTTTAATAATCTATAATAAGCTTAATGTGCCAACTGAGACAGAAGTTAATAAAATAAAATAAACAGTATGCTCATTATCTCACAAATGAAGCCAGTAATGTCTTTGAAAGATGATGTTTAAGTTTTAAATAAGGAAGACCAGGGCTAGTAGTCCAAGACACAGCAAATAAAAATATCAAATATTAATGCACTATTTATTTATTTGATTCACAGACATGATAATTAAAATATGCATTTATAAAACATTTATTAAAAAATAAAATGACAAATTCTAGAGCATGTTATGTTTGTTGATATTGTGGATCAGTGACTAAGCCTCTGTCTGTGGCTGACAAAAATCTCCTGTTTTTAAGGTGAATCATAATGAAGTCTTCCTCCATCTGTCATGTCCCGGTCAAATCCCTCCACACAGGGCTTTCAGTCATGGTTTCAGCAGCTTTTGCACAGAACCCCTCCATGATAGATGCAGGTGATTTTAGCAAGTAGAAAAATTCATAGCATGAGAAAGCTGGCCACAGTACCAATCTCATTTCCATAAGAGAAGTTTCTGGATGATTCATCAGGTGCGGTGAATCCATTCATGCACTTCACACAGAATTACACCATGCGATTTATCCTGTTGATTCTGAGGAAAGGGACGCCACATTCCTCTATGTGAGTCTTCCATGACTACACAAGAAGAACTTTTATATAGCAGTGTTAAGTTTGCATTATTGGCATGAAAAATATTTGCACAGAAACAGTGTTTCCAGCTGATATGCACACAGATAAAACAATACAAAACAAATAAGAAAAACAACACATTTATTTTTTATTAAAAAAAAAAACCAAGTAGTTGAAATAAGAAATAAAAAGCACATTAAAAAAACATCAGTTATGTCAGTGATTCATGAAATTAACTATGGGATTCTACAATTCTCCAGTGTGCTCTAGGACATAATAATAATAGTCAGATCAATACACAGATGTGCAGTAACTAATTATTCAACCAATAAAACTAATAACATGACTGAATATGTTGTGAGGTCCTTTTTTGTGTCTTATAAGAGCAGGTTCTTTGTCCCTGGGAGTTGAAAAATACTAATTATAATGCTAAACATCTTATTTACATAATAACTGCGGCACTAAGAATCTTAAACCCCATGCAGCAGAGCAGGACCACATGCATCTCACTCAAGGGATGGCAAAAGAAATAAGCAATCAACAAACAATCAAACAAACAGACTGTGTAGGATTCTCAGGATAATAAGGGTGTTTCTTTTGTTTTGTATACTGGATTACAATGGGAAATCTTCCAGGCTCTTATTAACTGTTTGTTGGCATAGCGCAGGCCAAAGGGTCATACGCATGGGGTTAGAGGTCAGAGAGTTAAACAAAGAGCCCAAATCATATTGTTACATATGGAGATGGACCTATTTCCTAAGCAAATATTACACATATCATTTCAATTAATATTTTTATATACAGAAATATTATTTTTGTCAAAATATAAATGGTTATTATTACTCGTATAATGTTATTTGATCATTTTCAGTTACTCTGTATAGGTTGTCTTTCTTTTTATTCACCTTTAAGCTGCAAAGACTTTGGCAATAAAAAAATAGATCATGCAGAAAGAAAAAGATTAGGAACCTTTGTTATGCTACCTAACTCCTGCATTAATTGATGAAATGTGGTCTGCCAAAAGGCAATGACAAAAATAGACAAACACCATTTGCTTAAACAAATAACACCCAAACTGTTGCCCCTGTTGTGCTTGTCAATACTGAACACATTGTCTAAACATTTACCTAAATGGTGTCCAGCTCCTCTATGTACAGTAAACACCTCCCAGACTGACGTTAGGGAAACAGTCCCAGTGCAGCGAGAGACAATCTGCATCTATGTCTTTATGCTTATTTATTCAAATAAAGCAGAACTCTTTTACATTTTACTCGACCTGACTGCAGTCTTGGCAAGAAAATGTCCCTGATCCACCTTGAATATCCCAAGCATTGCAAGAATCTCCACCCTATATAAGGCATGAATGGAGTGATTTCCCTGAAAAGAAACGCATCTGAAAATGTGATTTGCATGGTAAGCACTTTTGTAACCACAAGGCTATCCCCCTGAGACTCATTTGTGTAGATTTTAATGGCTGAGCCATTTTGTGTCCAGCTCCATATCATCCATATACACATGCCTAAAAATGCTTTGAGGATGGGTTGTAGTAATTAAGCAGACCCCCCAAAGGAACATTTGCTATGTCCACAGTTTGAGAGCAGCACTTTACCAAGATCAGTATTTGTCTATTCACCTTAATGACCCACTCAGATTGTCCACACTGCTGGGTTTTCTTTAGCAAACATCTGGGCTTTGCACTGCTGCAGTTGACATGATTAAACTCATGTTGGCTGGTTCTATTTCAGTCTCCTTAGTCAGACACCTTTCAAGACCTATTAACACCATTTGCCTTTAAAAGCAACTATCAAGAGAGAATCATGTCATAAAGGACTGACTCTTAAAAGTCCCTACGGAGACCTGCACTTTACAGCCAAGCATCAGATCACTTACTAATTTACTTACACAGAGCCTAAAATCGTGTGATTATGACAGGAAATACCTTACTTCAAGACCTTACCCTTTTACAAAATACATGTTTTGGTTGTTTATAATTGTAATTTGCTTTATGGCTGTGTAGTGGTAGAGCATGATGCCCAGGGATTCGTAAATTTTGGGGCATCTCGCCCGGGGGGCGGGTAGGGTTAGGATTAGGGTTAGGTTAGGGTTAGGGTTAGACTTAGGTTCGCTAGCTAGTTCTGTGCCTGCCTGTGTGCGCTATTGTGCGCGCTGACCCTGGTCGACGAGAACCCGGAGAGATGTGACGCAGGACGATGATGCCCACACTGTGTTAGGATAGTCAGTATTATATACCCTATTCTGATCCTTGATTCTGATTGGCAGAGCGGTGTTCCAAGATTGTCGATATACACTATAGCTATGTTTGCATCCAAAGTTGTGAATGTAACTTATGCACAAAATTGGAATTTTGCATAAAACATTTGTGAATAAAACAGCGTTTCTATCTCATGTGTTCAAGAGAAAAAAAATCTTAACTTCCTGGGAAATTGGTGCAACATTTCTGTAATAAAAAGTGCAATCGGGGAGCTACTATTGCCTAGAAATAAATGACATTTCAGAATGATCAAACAAACATTTGAGATGCTGTGCAATGAAATTGGTCTGCTGGTTAGTCCAGTTATTCAATCACATCCACTGCTGAGCCAAAGTTTTTTTGTTGCACATTGAGGGATCGGTAAATGTGTTTTCATCGCATTTTATGAGCATGTCTTCTTACCGGATAAAAAAATTTTATCCGCCATTGAGCGCATACGTTTTTATGTGCATTTTTTAAAAATGTATGCACATCTTGCCATTTTCATCCATTTTTTTTAATGCAATATCCCAAAATGCACATAAAAATAGGTGGATGGAAATATAGTTGATGACACTGTGACTTTTCACTGTTTATCCATCTTGTTTTATCGTATGAGGGGCATGGCCATTGTAACTAGACAATTAGAATCCATCTGACTTTAAAGAGCTTGAGCGTTAACAGCTGCATGTGCTTAACAGCAGCTTGTGCTTAGAATAAACAGAATGTTATCGTCATTGATTTGGATGCCGTTAATATAATTATTGAAAGTTATTGTTGGTGGGACTTAAGTGCCGGGGAATTGCTTCCTGTAGTGTAGGCTACATTACATTGTTAGGCCAATAGGTGAAGTTGAGTCATTTACTCAACCAATTCATTCAAAAACACTGATTTATTCAGGAATTAAACAAGTGACTGGTTTTAGTGAGTCATTAAGTCATTCACTCAACTGATTCATTCAAAATACTGATATATTCAGGAACTAAACACAACCGCTCTTGTGCGTGGCTCTGAGACGCGCAGTGGTGAATTCTACTTTGAGATTATTTGGAACTACTAACAGAACGAAATTTGTGTCTAAAATTAAAGTTGCTCAATGTTAAATTCTTGTTTTTTGAATGGTTGTATAAAAACAATATCACTCTCTCGTCTCTCAGTTGAGTTGTTAGTCGTGATTACCAGCGGCAAAATGCCTTTTGAAAGCTTGCCTAAAAGCATTAACTAACGTTGGAAATAATTATAAATTGATGAGATATTTCCTATGATTGTGATGACTTGACATATGGCAATATGACTATAAATAATTGTTTAATTACACATTCCAGCTTTCCGCTCTTTAAAGTGAAGCCTCTGTGAAGAGTGTGACCTCTTGAAGAGCTGCCAGCTCTCCTCTCCACTGGCCTGGATAGAGGAACTGCCAGATTTTTCTCTACGAAGAGTGAGAGCAGCTTGTCATCACATTAAGCTAGAAATATCAGCAGATGGTCCCTCAGCAAGACCACTAGCAGTTAAAAAAACGAGGTAGCTGTATACTTTTTATTAAGCGGGGGAAAGAAAAGAAGAGTATTTGGACATGCTTTTGTAGAGACTGCATTTTCAGAGCCTCAAAGGTTAATAACCATTGCTCATTTTCTACCTCTACCTCATCACTAGATGTTGAGCACATCTTAATTTAGTGTGTAAACTTCATTGCATTTCATTTATTTTTTATTTTTTTATTTTATTTTAATAGTTTTGTGTATTAGAATTTAGATTTGATTTAATTTTCTCACCCAGTCAATTGAAATTTCAGTCCTAAATGGCCAATTTTCTACTTCATTCTGTCCATAACAGGAAGCCGGATGACATGGTTTTTCGAGGCTATTACTGCACTTCATCTCTGGGATTCATAGAATTCGTGGTTGGGGGTCTATGAGTAGACTGTATTTTTCTCAGAAGCACAAAGAGACAGCAAGAGACTGAGCGATACTGTAGGTCATCATGCAGAGCTTCGTTATCGTGTACCATTCACCAAGCAGGATTATTGCCTTAAGGCCTGTTTCTTTAATGTTGCCTCATCTACAATACTGCTTTCTCCTTGTTTTGCTCTCTTTTTCACTCACTAACGCACATACACGCATATGGAGATGCACTCTCAGTCTATTCATGAAAATCAAATATTGTATTAAGCTGCATGCGGCAGACCAAAAATTGCGGATGTATGTTTTAGAATGAATGTGTTTACACGCACAATCTTACATTGATTTGTATAAACAGGGTGCTAGCAAAACCTGCTGCATATGTTTTTCTCATTAACCAGATTTAACTTGCCATGATACACTTTTATCCAAGAAAGTCTATAATATCTGGCAAAAGCTAGTTAGCATCCCCATTTGTTTCAATGGCATTTGCTAACATTTTTTTTTTTTCATAATCATCAGCATTTTTGTGTGTGATTGAACAATTGCTATCTAGAATCTCTCTGAGACAGGCACTCTTTAAATGAAGCACCTTTTGTTCAGAGATTATAAACAATGCCAGGTGCAGAACATTGCCCTTCTGCTTCAGTTCCCGGCTTCAAGTGGAGTTGTGTGTTGCCAAAGATTGGTATAGAGAGATAGAGTGAGAAAGAGAGAGAGAGAGAGAGAGAGAGAGAGAGAGAGAGAGAAGAAATAGAGAGTATGGAGGATAGCAGAAAAAGTAACAGAGAGGTAGGATTTGTTGGATTTCCTGTTTCTTTTGAGTCAGAGAGTATATTGAGGAGGATTTCTGTTGACAAATAAATCATGAGAACACCCCCCCCCCCCCCCCCCCACACACACACACACACACATACAGTTCACAGTTCAAGATATTATATACCAAGCACATCTGTATTGCTTGATATACTGTAGGCCTATATAATAAATATGTGATATGTGTACACTAACACACATTCATTAACAGTGAGATTCAAACATCTTAGATCACTAGTGAAAATGCTCCTGTTTTGCAAATGTTTACTTTAACTAAAATTTTTGCATGAATTTGAGAATGTGTTTGTATTTGGTTTGCTCCCCTTTTACATTAATGACGTCAGCACACGACCTGCATGTATTCCACAAATGTGTGTAAAACTATCTAAAAAAAGACAAAATATTTTAATTTTAACTTGAACTTACACTTCAACACAATATTCAACACAATTACACACAATAAAATATGACAAGTGAAGGGTTACACATTTAAGAATATGTTTAATTTAGGTTCCAATGCCAAAGTATATAAACTGAGAATGTTCTGTTTGTTGAATTTAGCATTTCAGGTGAGGATGCTGATATCAGCTGTGAAACAGTTTCCAGCAAGAGAATCCGGCCCATCCTGGGTTTCTGTATTTGTCAGATTACTGATACTCTTAATTGCTTTTTCCTGACATTCCTGTTTCTCTCTATTGTAAGCAGATTACTGAAACTCTTGGTCCTGTTCTTGAGTCTCACTGTATGAATAGTTATGCTGATTGGATTAGGATTGGTAACACTCTCAGTCTAGAACTGGTTTCCTAAACCTGTTTACGTCATTTACATGCTTTGTAAATAAAATGTTAAAAATTGCAAGGAAACGTTCTCCATTTTCCTAGATCTATAAATCATGATTTGAAAATGTCTCAAGCTTCTTTAATGGAGGTCACATTGTTACAAATTTGTGACAGAATCTTAAATATTTCATATGCAATTTGCGTCACAACATTTTTGTTGTTGTTGTTGTTGTTGTTGTTGTTATTGTTAGATTTAAAATTTTTTAAAACATTTTGATTACTTCTAGGTTTAAATCAGATTTTTAACCTTCAATACGTTTTCAGACTTTATGACCCCAGAGCCCAATGTATGCGTTCAGAGGAATTAGAAGACAAAGCATAAATATGTCAAATTAATTTAGCTGAGGATTGTGTTGGGAATATCATTAGGAAGATTAGGAAAGTTGATTGCGGTTTCCTGTTTGGACAAAAATTGATTATTAATGTGATCAGAGGACCCTACAATTGAGAAGATAAGAAAGACTGAAAGAAGAAACGGTGGTTTATCAGCATTTGCAGGTATCCGTGAGTGAGTGAGACCGACAACATACTGTACACACACTAACCCAATTGCACTATACACTGCTGAAGTTGAGATTATAGGAAAACAACATATGAAAATATAAATGGCCGTAGGAGAGGAGAAATACTGCACTAAAGTCAATTTTCTGAAATGAAAATGTCTGTGTAGAACCCATTTCAGATTTAAATAAAGCTTGTGTCCTTTTGGCAAAGAGAAATAAATGTATCTCTCAGGCTCTCACCCCTTAGCGACCTACGTTTGCTGAAGGCCACTAAGAAAAGCAGAGCTCCCAGACTGTTACCACCTGCTATTTTCATGAATACACTTTCACTTACTTCATTTAGCGGTCTAATTGATAACATGCATCTGAGAATTGACAGGGTAAACAGAGAGAATAGGTTGCATCCTGAATGACCTCTGCTACCCTATTACCACAAACCATTGATTTGTGTTTTTTTGTGTGTGTGGTTGCACATATTATTGTTTGTTTTAACACATGGGGGCAGGATGTTGCATTATATTTGCAAATTAGAGATATTTACACCTCCCTTCCCCTTTAACCTTTGCTGTAGCTTTTGCTGGAAATTGCAGTATGTGGAATAGATCTGAGAGATCTGAAAGGATGAGCTGCACTCTCGAATGGAGAGGAAGAGAGAGGTGATTCCCCTTTTGGCCACCCCGCTCGTTTCTGTCTTTTTTTTTAAAAAATCTTGACCAGAATTGAGTTTATTTATAACCGTCTTTTTATGACATGGTTAAATGTGGAGATGATTAAAGCAGTGTAAAAAATAAATAAAAAAATCATGTATTTGTTATGTATGCATCACATTTATGAAAATCATCCTCAAATGTCAAGTCACCTTTATTTAGCACTTTATACAATACAGATTGTTTCAAAGCTGCTTTACAGTGATAACAGGAAAGTGATTCAATGATACAAACGGTTGCTTCCAGATGTACAGCATCTCTAAAAGAAAATAGTGTCGCTGTTCAGCTAAAGTCAAGTTGTAAAGATCATCAATTATTAAATGAGTTAATTTACTGCTTTAATGTATACTGCTACTATGTAAGCTCACAATATACGGAACTAAATTAAATGTAATTTATATATATATACCTGCAGCTTTTATCAAATTCACATTGTTGCACGTGGGGAATCAAAATAGAACATATTTTTCCTTTGTAATGAGTTTCATTTAAGTATGATATAATTGTTGCAACTCATTTATTTTGGCAACTAATTGAATGTTAAACATTTAGTGTTTAATTTTTCAGTTGCAAGTTTTTGAAACAGACCTTATAAGATTAAGAAAAAAATTATTTAATTCACGCAGTATTATTTGAACTGTTCCACCACTTCCTCAATTAAAAAGTTGTGTTGTAGGCAGTAAAACAGTCCAGTACTTTATAGTCAAACTCATTTTTTTTTTTTATGTTTGAATAAAAAAGATTTCTGTGCCACCCCAGACTGGCTGCTGGCAACCCTAATGAAAAGATCCTGTCACCACCACTGGTGTGTGGATTAAATGTTTTACATGGTTTTTGCTAGTGGCTGTTGGTGAATTGAACTAAAATATGCAGTGGCACCTCCATGGCTCTGGGAAATACAAATGTGAACTGTTATCGTTTAAGAAATCGTGCTTGGAACATGAAATGAATTATGTATTTGTTTAAGATTGCTTTATGCTGCTCAAGATACACTTGAAGATTACATCTAAATAAATAAAGGGATGTTTGCGTTACGGCGTGTTCAATTTTGTGGTTTACAGATTGCTTCCTGACCCACTGTTTGATTACAGCGTTTTCTCTCTGGAGAAAATGGTGAGAGTGTGAGTTAGGATTTGAGTAAACTCTGCGGGCTTGATATCAAACTATATTTTCTGCCAAAACATCCTCATAATAGGCTGAATTAGTCAAAGCGATAAGAATCCAAGCTGTAGATATTGTGAGCCTATGCCATAGGGAAAATGCGCAACTGTTTGTGCAGAATATGGTTCTTGGGGTTATTAGGGATTCTTGGATCTCATCACGTCATCAATTGTCTATAGCTATACATGCATCTAAATGCAGTCTATCAAACACTTGGACCCCTGAAATGATTAATTGTCATCCCAATGCATGATGGATACAGACGTCATACACCGAGCCTGAAGTGTACACTTAGTCTGTTTCCGTGGCAACTCTTTGCACGACTGACCTCACATGATTCCTATAAATTACTCCTCCTCACCAGTGGGGAATAAATGGGAACTGAGCCCGGGATGATGATCGATGTCATTTACCTGTCAGCCCTGCTGTTTTCTGCAGCACCCACCGCAATCTGTGAATGGACAATACCACACACCTTCAAGGTGCTGTAATAAGCATCGTCTCAATAGAAATCCGCGGTCATGACATCAAATCGAAAGTTGCCACAGAAGGTTAATACTACGGAGCCCCTAAAGGAACCTTTGTAAAAAAAAAAAAAATATATATATATATATAGGCCTATATATATAGCCTACAGACTTTTATGTGCACGAGATAATGGGTGCTTCTCAATTCTTATTTGTGCATCCATCCTCGTTTCCTTTCCTTGCGTCTCAGCTCCACCCCCATATGAGCAAAGGCTGCAAGTGTGGGGGAATCCCACAATGTCTCATACATGGTCCTAATGCTGTCTGCAGTAGTGTTAGAGGGAAACTAGGTGAAAGGTAAGAAAACTGGGTGAAAGGTAAAGAAGAAAATATGAATGACAGGAGTAGGGTCACAGGTCGAATGGAAAAGTAGGCCTACTGGAAAAGCAGTACATTTTTAAAAAAGCGCATGCACTGATGTTTTGCCACAATTAAAAACAAGACAACAGTGCAGGTGGTTCTAATCGTGGCGAAATGCCAGAAGGTGTGACTAAAATAAAAAGATAACGGGACAAGCGCTAATTGGGTATCTAGCGAGAAGACAAATGTATAAGACCTGAACACTGACCATTGTAATAAGATCAGATGCGTGGCTAACATCTCTCTTTGTTGAACTAAGATATTTCTTCTGAGACCTGAAACTTCGACTCTGAAAGATTTTTGAGACCTGAACCAGACTTTGAAGATTTGATTTGAAGACTTAGAATTTGCCACTACACAAGGAAAGAAAACGAGGACGGAGGAATCGAATGAAAAAGCTTTTTTATAAGTTGGAATACTTGATCACTCGAGCGTCACTCCACAGCGTCATCAGCTGCGCTCAAAGGATCTGCCCTTATGTTGTATTAGTTTGGTTATTTAAGAAAGCACGGTCGAGAGATGCATTATTTTTATAAGTTGAACAACTTTTAACTTGTGTGCAGTGTTTTTAGAACAGCATGTCATGTGTGAGATTCTGCGAAAGACATACAACGTCAAACACGTTCATCTAGCTAGCGCATGATTAAATACAAAAATTATGGAAAAGCTGCGCAGTGGAATGTGTTCGGTGTGAATGGCCCGTTATTCTGCACATAGTATGATGGCAGTAGTGTTTATAGGCCTACTAATTAATATATTCAAGATATATTTATATATTTAAAAAAAAAATAATTACTCATGCAGTCTTTTCACATACAACATATAATTTACTTCTAAAAAAAAGTATTCTCTATAGGAGTCATGGCTGTTTCAGCATTTAGTGTGGCATCATACTAAATATATATTAAAAAAAACTACCAAATTTTTTTGATGACTCCCAGAGATGTAATTTTAGATGTGTAAATGCTGCATGGGAAAGTTTCTTAATTTGTAATGTTAACCGTAGACCTTGATTTATTTTATAAACAACTTAACGCTATTTTTAAAACCTATTAGACATTCCCGACAGAACCTCTAACAGCTCTATATATTGCTAGCCTAACCACAACTGACAGCACTTATAAACCAAATCTGCTGATTTTCCTGAAACAGCTCCCCTCAATCCTGAAGAATTAGTTATTTAAAGCTTTGTTTTTAGACATTTTTGGCATAGTCAGCAGAGAAACTTTGGGAGCGTTGTTATTGTTCAAATGTGTTTAATTTTTTATTTTCTAATACATTATTAACCATTTTAGTGGTTCAGTACCATCTCTACATCAACTGACCCAGTACCTAAAATTTTAGGTACTGGGTGGATTAAATTTTTTCCTACTTATGGATTCAGGTGTGCCATCTGTCTGTTCATTCATATTGTGTATACATAAATTATAATACCATAAATTAGTGTGCTCTCTAAATCGTTTTTGTACGTTTTACGATTGGAGGCTTGGCCCAAACAGATCACCCCAAAGCTTTGACTTTTTTCAAAACATGCCAATGGGACATTTTGACACACACAGAAAATAAAGCTTTTTACTAATGTCCCGAAAACTCTCCAATTCTGGTGTTTTAAAAGTCAATATTGTGCCGCTTTCTTCTTGATACTCTTGTGCCACAGCAGACACAGATATCAATGTAAACTTACAGTCTTCCCCCTCTCTTGCTGAAGTACTAAAGCTTCTCTGCAGACTCTAGGTAAAGCTGCATGCACTTCCTTCAGCATCTGAGACAGGAGGCGTAAAGAGTTTATCCCTGTATCCTTCTGTAGTGATTCGGCTGTTTTCCACTCTTTGGCATCTCTGCGATTCTCTACTTTGGTACATCCAGCTGACCAGCTCTAATCAGACAGTTTCTCAAACTTCCTAAAGACAAACATTTCATCTAAATTAATGGATTGTAAAACAAAGGTTCCCTCATAATCCAGTCTTGTGGTTGTTCAATTCCTCTGCTTACAGAAAAAAATCATATTCCACGCTTGTAGCATGGAGCAATAGAATTGTTGAATTGTTCAAGTCCAAATTATTTATCACGAAGACTCTACCCCTGTAGGATAGTTCAGGTTATAGCCATTTCCATTTAGACAACTTGGCTAGCACCGTATCCATACCATCCGAATTCTTTTTTTAATAGTTCTCTGAACCCAAGAAATCTCCTAAGATTGTAATACCTTCTGTTCCCCACATAAATTCTCCTGGAATGTGAGGTATATCCCACTATTCCTCCATAATAAACCCCTCACTTTCCCCCCAGTTTAATAAAAAAAAAGCGTAACATTTTTCTCATTTCCAATGGATTTAAATTCAATGTCCCATTCTCGCAATGCAAACAGTGCAAAATATTCTGTTGTGCAACTTTCCGTTCTAAATTAAAAAAATAAGAAGTAGGAGCATTAGTTTCTTTAATAGACATTATCCTTGGTCTAATCAAAGAACCCTTGACTCTTTCCTCCAAACAAACCTTTCAGATCCATTTTCTTATTCTTTAAATCCTTAAAGGGGTGGTATAATGCCCTTTTCACAAGATGTAAACTAAATCTCTGATGGCCCCAGAGTGTGTATGTGAAGTTTAGCTCAAAATACCCCACAGATATCTTAACATGTTAAAGTTGTCACTTTTTGAGGGTGAACAAAAACGCACCATTTTTGTGTCTGTCCCTTTAAATGCAAAATGAGCTGCTGCTCCGACACAGAGGGCAGAGCTACAACAGCTTGCACTCACACAGACATGCACTGAAAATTTCAGAAACTTTTAGCCTTTTATTTTCAAACCAGAGTCAGAAAGATGGAGAAACTCACGAAGAAGTGACAACATGTAGACAACATTTCTGACATTTGATCAACATTGATGAATTTATGTAGCTTATGTGTAGTTATCTTCTAGTCATTGATTAGCATATTCTGTCCTTTTTTTCTTTTTTCAATTTTTTTCTATTGAACACTAAAAACATAATGTACATCTATGGCATTGGTAAATACAGGTAAATGAGTATTAAAGGATTAGTTCACTTTAAAAAAAACTTTTGCTGATAATTTACTCACCCCCATGTCATCCAAGATGTCCATGTCTTTCTTTCTTCAGTCGAAAAGAAATTAAGGTTTTTGATGAAAACGTTTGAGGATTTTTCTCCATATAATGGACTTCAACAGGACCCAAATGGTTCAAATGGTTTCAGTGCAGCTTCAAAGGGCTTTAAACGATACCACACTATGAATAAGGGTCTTATCTAGTGAAACGATCTGTCATTTAAAAAATAAATAAAAAAGTTTACGTTTTACAAATGCTCGCCTTGCTCTGTTCTGTGATGCGCGTTTGTGACGTCACATAATACGCAATTACGTTGAAAAGGTTTTCAAATATTTTAAAATATGGAAACAGCATCTGGAAAAACAGACAGAGGTACAATTTAGCTGCTTATTTCACATATGGGCAATGTCTGTTTTCAATATTACTCCTCACACTATCCCTTTCAACACTGCTGTCTTTATGGCTTGGTTGAGCTCATTTCATGAACCAGAAGACAAATTGATCCTCCTGAGCTGTCGTCAATGGTCTGTTGAGCCACAGAATTGGACAGTGCGTCTGAACGGAGGCTGGCATGCCAATCATTCCATTGTCTTGTCTGATACTTGAAATTTGTTGGTTGTTATCCACAGGCGTTTAAGCAGTCTGATTTTTCTTCATACTTTTAGTGTGTCATATCTTTCTTAAGAATTATCTACTCTGATTGTCTCTTCCCCTTTTGGTTTGACGGACAGATTTGTGTGATGTGATGAGTAGTATCCTGTGTTATTAAAGATGCATGTGAATACTACTGTGAATCTTGTGGTTCATTTTTTAAACAAAATTGTAAGACATCAAATCCAAATTTATCCATCAAGGTTTTACACAGAGCTGATGTCTTTTTTCCATTTAATACCAACAAATACCAATGCTTTATATACAGTAAATCTGACTCCATATTGTTTAAGCAGCTTATACCTTGAGTTAGATTCCTTTTTTTTTTGTGTAGATTGAAGACTTAGATGTAAATGTTATCCATGTTTGCTGTATCTTGTGTGTAAATGAGGAACATAAATTCTTGGTGTTATATAATACTGTAGGTTCTTCAGATCAATCAGCCTAATAGTTTCTGGGTTATTTAAAGTGCCTCTTCAAATACTCCTGAAGAATGTAAAATGTTTCTTTGGAACAAAGTGTTCTGTTAGGCTGTAAAACTCTTTTTGGTTTCGTACTTTGCAAGATATTGGGCACTGTTCTTTGAGGGCTTTGAGTAAGCCTGCAGGGAGACGCATGCCAGCTCAAGCATTAGGCTACTTGAATAGCTCTACTCTGCTTATTGACTTTTTGTGCATTTTATTTGTTTGGCAAAAATGTGGATAAGGAGCATAGAATTCAACCTATTTAAGTTTATTTTAAGTTAACTTTCTATTTATCAAAAGAAAAAAATCCTGGAACAAAATGTATCAGTTAGAATGATTTCTGAAGGACCATGTGACACTAAAGACTGGAGTAAATTCAGGCTGCTGAAAATTCATCTTTGCCATCACACATTTTAAAATATGTTAAAATAGAAACAGTTATTTTAAATTGTAATAATATTTCACAACATTATTGTTTGATCGCACTTTATTTTGATGGTCTCTTTTTATCTTTCTGTTGACTATAAGTAACTTTGCAACTACATGTCAACTGACTCTCATTAGAGTATTAGTAGACTGCTTAATATCTGCTAACTCTTTATTGTAATGCTCCTCCAACAGACACTATGACTATAAGTAATTTTGCAACTACTTGTCAACTTATTCTAACCCTAACCCTACCAGTCTACTAATACTCTACTCTAATGAGAGTTAGCAATGTTACTTATAGACAACAAAATGTGTTAAAGGAACCATCAAAATAAAGTGAAACCTACTGTTTTTTTGTTTGTTTGTTTTTTTTTTGCTGTATTTTTGATTAAATAAATAACCTTGGTGGGCATAAAAGACTACTTTCAAAAACTTTACAAATATCATAAGAGACTACTTTCAAAAACTTTACAAATATCGTAAACATTAATTAAACAAATGTGATTAAACCTTGAAACTGCAAATACTATAATCTTGGTATTTTAAATGGAGAAGTGCCTGAAAATGAGGTTTTTTTAATGCAATTCACAGCAATCATCAGGGATTAAACGAGGTACTTGACTGTTTCCGCCACGGATCTATTTTCAGTTTTCTCCTTAATTTTGTCTCGCTCACTCAAGTCCAGTGGCCACTGGTGCTTATCTAGAGTTGCCCCGTTGCATTGTGGGACTGAGTGTAATCTTCTATTATCGGGAGGCACAGCTGGTAATTCAGGTATAGTGCAGAAACAGATAATTTCACAGTGTGTTCTCATTTGGAATAGATTTAACAGCAAATAGGTTGACTCGGTAGGAGAGATTTTCTACCTCAATCAGCTCAAACACTAAAAGGCTCATTTTGATGTATTTTCATTCTCTTCTACCTCTCGCTCTATTTGCCTTCTCACTTATTCCCTTTCATCAGTATTTCCATGAATATTTCATATATTTAATGAATTTGGTGTCCTTTATCTTTTTATAACACATCTAAGATTGGATTTTTTTCCCCCACTTATTTATATTTGTCTCTTTTTTGCCATAGTGTGATTGATTAACATAATGATGTTTTATCGGGAGGAGAACGTTTAGATAATCAAACTAACTAGCACGAGAAGAGGTATATGTCAGTAGCCGATCTACCTCTATCCCAGCATCCCTCCACCACCCCTACTCCTCACTCTTAAATATTTACTATCCCAACCAGGGATGGGGGAATACTCTGGGTTCAGGCCCAATTCCAAGCTTGGAGCCTTCCCCTCGGACAACTTCCCCTCGATTATATGTAAGGGTGAACTTGTGAACTGTAGTGTTGTATTCATGATAATAATAAATAAAAAACTGCAGAAAACATTTTAACAAGAGTAATCTGTAAATAATCAGAATTATTAATAATTCTCCTTTCTTTATGGTACTTATGGTGTATTTTTAGCTATTCAGCAGTATCAGAATAATTATTGTCTGATTTAGACTCACCCAGATGGCACATGGAGTTTGCATAATCACACTATAATCCTGCTGCAAGTGAGGCATCTGAATTTTTTTTTTTTTAATCTTCAGACTATAAAAGGTCCTAAAACAGATTTCCCTGAAATAGATCTCCTGAGAAATCGCACCTGCCTCTGTAAACATCAAAAAATCTTCTGACAAACAGTTTAGATAAAATGCTATACAGCACCTTTAAACCGCCATTGATTTTCATATTAAAATAACATATGATCCATCTGGCCAAGTCTGCATGTAATTTGTTCCCTCATGATTCTACAGAAAACTGTGCATTTGCTGATGAAATATGTGAATTAGTATTTTGAAAATGCTTTCAGCTACGCCCAGCTACATTGAACTTATTCTACTAATTAAACAGTGTCTGCTTACACTGAATGCAAATAGCCAACATTGTTGGCAGAGACTATTTTCAGGAACTCCATCTGCAATACTCAGCTTTTTCAGTACAAATAGTATATTACTTCTGTTTACACTTTGTCTGAATAGCATCTACTGCTGCTTGTTGTGTAACCAAGATGCCCATTATTGCTATTTATACTAGGTGCTAAAAATATCCACTATTTACATTCCGTGTAAGTAACACCTTTTTTAGAAGTATAGAGTAAATTGCCTCAAGATTATAAGTCCATTCTCCCAAATTACTCAGATGTCCCATTCGCAATCCGCACAACTAATGTGAAAATTCCATGGACCTAAACAATTTATTTTTCTTTCTCTGCTTTTCTGCATTTCTGGACCTCTAGCTTTTTTTACTACTCTAGCTTATACTTGAAACTTGGCAATGTGTGCTGCAAATATTGTTGCCTCTTATGATGAATTGCTTGTGATGTTCCTCACTGGGTATGCTAAATGCATAAATATAATGGAAATGTAAATACTTTAAGAGGAAATCAATTAGTTGAAGTTATTTATCTGGGCCACCGTATACAATAACTACTGATAATTAATACAAATTTATGCCATGTTGCTGTATAGGGAGAAAGGAAGCCTTGAAGCATTATTGGAATCCACGATGGACCCAAAGCAGTGAATGTCAAGAATTTGACAGCACAGCTCTCACCTTACTTTGAAAGGACTACACTGCAGGGCTACTACCTTCCTGTCTGTCCAATTACATGTCAACAAAGACGCAGAACAGTGATCCCAGTACTTCAAAATGCTCAGGAAACCCAGGGTGACGGAACAGGGGGTTTATTTGTAAGCTACTGCACACCGCTGGGAAACTGTAAGACGGCCTGAGTGAAACAGTTTGATAGACACACTAGTGTAAAAACGACATTGTGTTTTTTATGCATTATAGAATGGTAAAGTGCCTTGCCCAGGAGACAAATTGTAAAGGAACGTAAAACAGCAATAGGAAGGTAAATGCCAAGGTTGAGGTCTTCATTCAATCCTTTGGGATAACGACTTATTCAGGGTTGTGCAATATTGTAAAGCAAGGGCAGAGAACTACACACTTGCCTTCATGAATACCAAGTATGTTAGAAGCACATTTCATCATTTTGACCTCAAGGAGAACAAGGAGTCTTTTTTCACATACAGTATATAAATTATGAAACCATTTATAAGGTACAGTAATATAATGTTCTGCTTTTGATTTCAGATGTTTTAATTAAAGAAGATTATTAATTTATTTATTCATTCACAAAATTAATAATATTTTGTGGAAGCCAAATTTGGCCAAATTTAAGTAGATTCTCCTTCTGTTTGAACTAATATTTGTTGAAACAGCAGCTGGAACTCTGGAATTCTGCTTCCATACCCACTGACCTTTCCATGCTCTTGGTTATCTGAAAATTATAATCAGTATTCAGGTTTGGTCTGAGACTCGAGCCTGGTCTTGAGACGGGACCAGCTCTGTGATGCTGATATGAAGCGGATATGTTTACAGCACAGACGATGCCAAAACCTTATCTCCACAAATCTGACGCATGAAAGGCATGAAATGTTGTGGGTGTCCGGCTGATGTGAATCAGACTGAAACACAGATAACTTACTCCTTTTGATTAACCAGAGGTCTACAAACATTTCGCAAAAGTTGTGAGCTGACGATGCTGTGTGTATGTGTCCAGTAGGTGAATGAATGTTTAATCAGAGTAAATGTGATGAACTTGTTGGCTGCTTGTACTCAGTTGTGTCCACTCTAATTCCCCTTTGGGTCCAATTAGGGGTCGGACAGCACACAGAGGACCCTCTTGATTGAAGAGGAGTAAATGGGCAATCAAGGCAAGAAAGAAAGCAAGCATGGGAAGATCCTCTTTCAGATGATGTAATCACTGTACCGAATTTAATATTGAGCTAATGTATTTAGTAGGGCGAAGATGATTCTGTAAATATTCAAGGTTATTATAGTATATTATTTACTTGAGCCTGTGCAATTATTTGCATTATTATGTTGCACAGACACACAGTTAGATGTGATTGTGGCTATTTGTTAGGATTATACATTTGAACAGATGTGTCATAATGTGTTGTTTACATCCAAGAACAGTCTAACCTTGACTGTATAGTACTCACACAGTACTAAACAGGATAAAAGAAGTGAGAAGCTGAGATTATGTAAGATTTCTTGCATGTTAAAAAATTTAGCAGCCATCTGTGCTTGGCAGGGCAAGAGAAAGCAGGCCATGAGAGGCTCTACTGGATTTGACATGATATTTTTCACATTACCTTTTACCTGCTGTGGGCTAAGATGTTTTAAGTGGGTAAGGGCTGTTAATGAATTGGTCAATCAGGGTATGGTCATGCTCTTGACCTCCAGTAATCAGAAACTGCAGCATTTAATGGACCCATGAACACTCATTCACTGCCACGTTAACCCTCTGACTCTGCACTGTTTCCCTTTTCATTTGTCATCTTGCGTGACTACACATTTGAGAGCATAAAGCTTGAAACTGATTGGTATTCTGGCTAAGAACCAGCAGGAAGAGACTGACTGACTGATTATAATGTAAAGCAACCAATCACAGTTTGTTTTGTTTTGACATGCTGTTTAGATGGATCTAAAATATATTTTTACAATAATAGATCATTGTTGAAAAGAAAATTAAATGAAAAATTGTACAGAGAAAACGTCAGTTTTATTAAAGGGGTCATATAATGGTACATGCACTTTTACAAGTTGATTGTACTGAAATGTGTGTTGGCAGTGCCTGTACACTACCATCATATAATGATAAAAATCCATCCAGTGTTTTTGTTTTAATCTCCTTATATGTTTTCCCCTGCCTCAAATTGAGCCGTTCGATCTTGTGACGTCACTAGATCGAACGCCCCTCCCACGATTGATAATTGACAGCAGTGTTTCAACACAGACCCGCCCTGAGCGAGCTGTCATCGGAGTCCGCCATTGTTGATACACTCGCGTCTAAGCGATTGTGTTGTTCTGTTCTTGGGTGTAATAAGAAACCGCTGAAGACGCAGTTGCTGAGTTTTATTTTTGAAGGGAATATTGCCAACGATCAACGTAAATTCTTTTATGTTTGCGCAAATCATTTCTCACCAGACTGCTTTATAAACGAGGGTCAGTGTAAATCTGGTTTTGCTAAGAAGCTGCTCCTGAAAAAGAATCGGTACCAACTATTCGTGTTCCAATCCTGCTGCACCTCCAGAAGAAGTGAGTGTAACGTTGTATTAACCTTTTAAATATTAATCTTTGCAAATCGCTTGCACGCTTTACGATGAATGCGGTATAATTTTTACACTCAGGGTATATTACGGCATGTTTTCTATGTAACGTTACCACGTTCTCAATAATTATAAATCCCACGTTTATAATGAACAACGCGTTATGGTTACTGTGTTATTAAAAGCTGTGTACGCAGGTGTTAAAGTTAACGTGGTAACACTAAGTTACACCTGGTTTACTTGTCTGTTACTAATTAAGAAGTAATGTAAAAAAAACTGTTATAACTGCATGAAGATGAATGGTAACACAATATTCAATTCAAGATTATTAATACTCTAATTGATGTTTTTCAATATTATGCCGGAATAAGTTCTTAATCACTTATTTTTCCTGCCAGTACATAAATCAAAGTTACATTACATTTAACCAACCATTCAGAAACGTCCTGTTCGAGCCTTAATTGTCAAACTTCTTCGGGGCCGTCATCTTGTTCCGGGTCCGACTCCGGTTCAAATTGGTATGGTTGCACAGATGTGTCCTCAGAGACTCCCGCTGCCATTCTTGTTCCAAAATATACCCTTAACTGTTGTCAAGGCAACACTCCACAACGTGCGTTTTGTCAAACCCCCCCCAAAGAACAGAGGGGCGGAGTGAGCAAAGCTCATTATCATTTAAAGGCATATGCACTGAAACGGCGTGCTGAAAACAGAGCTGTTTTTGTAAAGGAATCTTATGAAGTCGGAAAGAGTATCATGCCCATTCAAATTGAGGCGAGTGGATTTTAAATTAAATGATTTGAATCTTTCATACTTCTGTTACATGTAATTCAATTACTCTTTGAGTAATTTTTTTGTGAAAATCTTTGATGTTTTAGAATATATTAACTCTTTATTGTGAGTGCAATATCTACCTTTCATTAACTGTTTCCATATGAATAAGAACTTAGTGCATAGATTACAGTTAAAATGTTTATGGTCGGATTTAAAAAAAAGTTTTTTTTTAAAACAAACCAGAAACATGCAGAAGTGTATCAGAATTCGAAATAAGAAAGGATTATTTCACATGCGTACACTGTAAAAAAACTTAACTCATTATTTTGAGTTATCTTTTTGCATGGGTTTTTTTTAGTTTAACTAACTTATTTCGATAAGTTGAGGACAAAAAAACGTTAAATTTCTTGTTGTCTGGACAATCTAGTTAAAAAAATAAGTTGAAATAACTAAATTGCTAAAATATTTTTTACAGTGTACATTAACTCAGGAAAAAAAGTCAAATCTACTGTTCTGCTTGCAGAAGTTAAGTTTACTTGTTGCTAGGTGCATCCAACAAAACTGTGAATATCTTTTAAAGATTTGAAATTGAATAAACATGTCAGTTTGAACGGAAATGTTGAATTAAATTGGTTTTTGGAAGCAATATGCATCAGATGCCAGTGAATGGATGGCATGAGACTGGTTTGCAATCAGCACACTTGAAGCGTGTCAGACAGACAGGCCAGAGAGCTAGATGCTTCTTTCAGTCTGCTATCTATCAACATCAGAATTGACTGACTTGCTCTTTTTGAGGGGCATTCAGTCTGCCTGGCTGAACAGAGTTTAGCCCCTCTGGGATGGTCCTCTTGCATTTAGTACATGGCATTTGTGTGTTGTCTGTGTGAGTGTGTTTGAGAGTCTGTTGAAACCTGCATTCGACACAATTGTGCATCCATATGTGAAGTGTTTTCCTCTCCCATGTGCCGGACACCCTCTTCCCGTGCACGACACACTGTGCGAACAAGACTGCTAATGCAGCAACGACAATGCCTGTCTCTCTCATTCATTCTAGTTCAACGCCTCTGAAATTAGACCTCCAGAAAATGCTTTAGAGCCCAGTGCATAAAAACATGGGCAGTCATTATTTGATTAATTATAAATGCGCCACTGCCTGAAAATAAAATAGTCAATAATTCACTGTGATTCAGTATAAATTCAATATCAGATTTCATCTCCTGGCAGTGCAGTCAATAACTGGCATGCACACTCAGATGCATTATCTTCTGTTTTATTCAAGGAATAATGAAGGGGCAAGAAGCATCATGCCCATTCATATTGAGTGGATTTTAAATTTAACTTTGGATTTGAATCTTTCATAATTCAGATGTAATTCAGGTTATTATTATTTATTTTATTTTATTTTCGAAAAATGTGTTGTTTTAGAATATATTAACACTTGATTGTGAGTGCAATATGTACCTTTAATTTCACATTGTCATATAAATAAGAACTCAATTCAATTCAAAGGTTTGGGGTTAGAAAGATTTTATGTTTTTGAAAGAACTCTTATGCTCACCAAGGAGTGAGCCTTTTTTAATCTGGTTTCTATTTAAATATATTTTAAAATGTAATTTAATAATGTAACAATGTAACAAAGCCGATTTTCCGTCTTCAGTGCCACATGATCCTTCATAAAATCATTCTAATATGCTGATTTGTTGCTCAAGTAACATTTCTTATTATTATCAATGTTAAAAAACAGTTGTCTTATATTTTTGAGGAAACCATAACACCCCCCCCTCCCCCCCCCCCCCCCCCCCCAGAAATCTTCGATGAATAGAAAGTTCAAAAGAACAACATAAAATATATATATAAATCTTTTCTAACAATGTAAAACAATAAAAATAAATAAATACATTAAAAAAACTCACAGTTCAGGGTGTGGGTCACCGAGTTCACTGTTCCCTTCAAATGGCTTGATTATGAGCTAGTTGCAATCTTTTATTTTTTTTAAATAACTGCAGCCTGGCTGTTTTGCTGCGTGTCTAGCTAACCTTGTACGAAATCTGGTGAAGTTGGTCAGCAAGCATGTTTTATTCTGAAGAAGTTGGTTGAAGTCATGCAGTGCTGCTCTTTTTCAGTAGGGCTGGACTATGTAGGGTGTGCAGAATACAGTGAAGATAAAAAAGCAGTGCCACTACACAACTGTCAGATCCATTGCTTTGATGCCATTAACACAACAGGGCTTCATGCCAGTCTGTATGCTACCTTTAACAGTTTGCTGCTGAAAGATGTCTGGCTTCACTTAATAATGTGACCAAGATGCCTTATTTACATAGTTTTTCATCTTACACGCTGGGCTTATGTTGTGTTGTTTTGCTGAAGGTGACCCCCTACACCTGTCTAATAGAGTAAAAATCTGTGTTTGTTTTTAACATATCGGCAAGCATAAAGGTCAAAGCTGTGCTTGTGGTGTTTTTCTTTAATGGAACAGGCTCGATGACTCCAGCTGATTTGTGATTTTGTAATGCTAATGGTTCAGTCTGGAGGCCATGAGTACATAGCAATTTATTTGAAATGAGACAAAAACATGTTCCACACCATTTGTTCCTGCACTCAGTCAGCAACGACTCAGCACCTCTGCCTCAGGTTGGATTTGATATGCAAAAGCCACAGAGAGAGAATGAGTGGGTGAGAGAGAGTGCATTCCTTAGTGATAACCCTTGGTGATGTCATGGGTTCCCAGCCAGTCCCTCTTGAGTACACACAGTTGTGTGACTCTTTAATCTCTCACGAGTGTGATGAGACAAGTATTCATCTCTGTTCCCAGGCTTTGCATATTTCTCAAAATGCACTGTAGCAGAACATTTATTGTGGCGGCTCTTCTAAGGATTATTTTTTATTTTTTTGGATGATGATACAATTCCTCAAGGTTACACACATTTTCAGAATAGAATCATTTCACTGTTAGTGTTAAATGCATCTGACAAGCAGCGTTATAATATATGGAGGAAGAAACCCGTTAACATTCCAATTCTTTTCCATGGCAGTAACGCATGACTCCCCAGCAGGGCATTGAGGGGTAGAGGTAAAGAAGACATTTCACAAGATAGTCAATAAATGAATGATAATTTAATCATTTGAAATAATGCCAAGCTATGGTTTAAAAAAAAAACAAAAAAAAAACATTAAATAGTTACAATTATGTTCAAAGATATATGCACATATATTGTAAATATGTGCTAATATTTATGGTAAAAATATGTATGCAAATGAGAAGTAAAAATCCCATTAGAATTTATTTCTACATTAATGCTTGCTTTTTTATTGTAAATGGCAAAAAAAAAACAAAAAAAAAACTTTTTTAGAATTTAGTTAGCATCTGCAAGGGGCTAATAGAGCCATGCTAACCTCCACACTAGTGTCTGACTGGATTACTAGAACATGTGAATTGTGTAAATCCAAGAAGTTACCTGAAATGTTATTTCCAATTCAATTCTCTGAACAGTTTGTCAATAATCATTCGAATCTGGCTCATATGGTAGAGCAGGACTGGCACAACTTCAGTAAACACTATACCTTTTGCTTTGCCTTTTCTTTTTTATGTTATGTATGCATGAGACTGTGTGAAATGAAGATCTTTAGATAGCAGCTTGGTTCTGACACTATAGCTCTGCGGCCTTATAGTGCCCTGGGCCTCATAAAATGGTAATGAGAAGCATAGCTTTTGTCTGCTGATGGGTGGAGACAGAAGCGCACTGCACACCATAAAAACACTGCAGGAAAAAAAAGCACACATCTTTGCACAGTCAGTTTCATCAGAATAGTGTGAGATGTGAAAACTGAGTGCGAGATTTGATTTAATTAACTGTCATGCTCTATGTTGTGCTGCAGGGGGACTCACTCTAAAGCACAAGTGACTGGTCTAGCACCTAGTAGGTTTTCGCCTGACCTAGTAAAACAGAATAAATTACCTTCTCTGAAGCCTGTCTGAAACTGCATCAAAAAGACACAATTTCATAATGGCGTAAGCATTCTTACATTTACTGTATCTAGACTAGGCAGTAGATGTTCAGTATTCAGGGCAAAGGTGATTTATTAGAGTTTGCAGTTCGCCCCTGCAGTGAAATCTTGTAGTACTGTATGCTTTCACACTTTGGAGGAAGAGAGAGGGAAAGCAGTTTCTAGCTTCAGCCTCCTCTGGAGGAAAGGAAGTTATTTATAACTGGCACAAGACACAACACCAGAACAAAGAGTATTATGGTGTGATGTGGGAGCTATTCTTTTCTGTGTGAGATGACAGTGAAGATGAAAAGGTTTGGAAAAATCCAGGAATATTGGCGATTTGTCGAGAGCCATAAATTAAACAGGATTTATTGCACATGGCAGGTATCTTCAGTTATGGTGCTTTCAAGCTATCGTTTTTTATCAGTATGTGCATTCCCTGGTAGTCATGTCATGACCGTATTGTTGCCCCTATAACCATGTTCTTTTCCATTTGAGGTACAAGGTCACATAGGTTTGCTTTTACTCATTTTGCACTGTGGGTTTGTGTTTACAGAGAGAGCATGAAGATCTGAGCGGTGTGATAATGTGTTTTCAGTCTTGCTCCTATAGGGACCCCCTAGGGACTGCTCATTTTTGGTGTCTCATTAATCTGACACACAATTCAGGTTATGGAGCTCTCTACAAATGAGCGGGTCACGTATGTCAGGTGAATGTGAAAGTGAATGTGAATGTGCAGTAGCCAGAATGAGAAACATAAAACATGCTTTTAAATGCAAATTTTTTGCAACATTTTGGAATGAACATTTTTTAAGTTTTTAGAAAGTTCAAAATAACAGCATTTCTTTTAAATGTATAGTCTTTATTGTCACTTTTGATCAATTTAATCGATCTATCCATGATGAATAAAATTATTAATGTACAATGCACAATTATTGTAAGTAAAGGAAAGTGTTCGTCTAAAACACTGTGGCAAAAATCTTTCGTTCACATGCATGTCTAAATTTGGTTATTTCAATATTTCAGTCACTGTCACACTTTCCTGTCCTGTCATTTCAATATTTCACTCACTGTCACACTTTCCACAAGTTGTTTGTTTTTAACTGAAAACTGTCACCTTTGTATCACTGGGAAAATGATTCACTAAATTGTCAAAATGTTAAAATGTATATGGACTATTTTATTTAGTTTTATATTTACTATTAAAATATCAATAAAAATGTGTGATTTATCTTACATATACAATTTATAGCAGAAAGAAAATGCTCTTCGGGAAGGCATCTTCCCCCATCTTCCCTTTAGAGTCATGGTCAGAATTATTGGCACCCTTGGCAAATATATAATCCTTGACAGCTGTGAAAATAAACCTGCATTGTTTATCCTTTTGTTTTTTAGTCTTCCTGTTTCGTCTACAGTATATTATTGTCTTAATGCACGATAGTTCAAGTGGCCAAAGACTCTCCCAGGAACACAACTGGAGAATAGTTGAGTCTTGGAGTCAGAAAGCCTAAAAAAATATCTAACGGTACATCCCCACAAGTTGTTTTGGAGGGTTCAACAAATTAAACATCAATCACAACAAAAAAGCAACACAAAAATGGGTCACTGAGCATAAATTAAGGTTCTGGCATGGCCATCCAAGCCCCTTGACCTGAACCCTATATTGAAAACTGAAGAGGGCACTAGGGCAGTGTATCAGTATGAACTTGGGAATTTGAAAGGATCTGGAGAGATTCTGTATGGAGGAATGGTCTTTGATCTCTTGACAGATGTTCTTGGAATCTTGGAAAAAGGAGGTTGCAAAAAGGGTCAAAAGAATTAACAATGCAGATTTATTTTCTCAGACCTCTTTGTTTATACCAAGGTGCGATTAATTCTGACAAGGTGTGTGTGTGTGTGTGTGTGTGTGTGATTCTGCTATTACTATGCTTTTTTTTTTTTTTTGTCCTGAGGATTGTGCATTTGGTCACAGCTCTTGTACGTTTTTGCTCCATCTGACTATTAATGGAGACGAAAGCCAGCATGTTGCCAAATAATCACATTAAGTGAGCTCACACTGATCTGCAGGCTTGTATTGGAGAAGAGAACCCTTACCAAGATACAGCACAGGCCTGAGGATTCAGGGGTTCATTGAATCCACTAATAGCCTGACATAATCCTCTGGTGACCTGTCTCACTGGAGCTACACTCAACTTTAGTACATGTTTAATAAATTTTTTTAGGCCAGTCCGAGAACACACTTGGGAGAACCGTTGCCTTGGTTACCTGAATAATGGCCAAAATGTTGATTCCACATTGTTGTAGATTGTCTTGCTGAACTGGATGGGGAAAGAAAATGTTAAAATTGAGTGTTATTTTAAGTTTTGGAACAAAATTAGAAAAAAATAGAAAGAGTTTCTGGTGGTGTTTTAGGGGTTATTGTCATGGTGAAGATTTGACCTTGTGGTTGGTATGGTTGAGGACACATATTTTTCAACATACTTGTTGCTGAAGAACTTCACTACGACTGATTTTATTTATTTATTGAGAAGACAACTGAGATCACCCTGAACAGCATGCAATTAGAGTTCAATTGCCCATTAAGCAAAGGTAATTAGGGCCCGAGCACCGATGGTGTGAGGACCCTCTTGGAATTGCTCTGTTTATTATTATTATTATTCTTCTTCTTCTTCTTCTCCGCAATGAATCGCATTTTTGAGGGCCTAAACATGCATGAAAACTCACGAAAATTTGCACACGCGTCAGAACTGGCGAAAATTTACATCTGATATGCGTTTCAAAATTGGGCGGGGCAAAATGGCTCGATAGCGCCACCTATAAAGGTTCAACGGAGTGCGCCTCGCGTTACGTTTCACGTACGTGTACGAAATTCGGTACATACCTGTAATGGCCCAATACCTACAAAAAAGTCTCTTGGAGCGTAGCCCTAAACACAACAGGAAGTCAGCCATTTTGAACTTCCTCTCAGATTTTTGTGCAGTTTTTGCCATTTTCAGGCCTCGTACTTTAACGAACTCCTCCTACAGTTTTAATCTGATCATCTTCAAATTTGGTGAGTCTAATCTTAAGGCCTTTGCGACGTTAAATTGCGAAGATCTTGAGTTTTCGTCGAAGGGCGTGTCCTCGGCGGCCTGACAAATTTTGATGTTTCGCCATGAAACAGGAAGTTGCTGTAACTCAGGCAAACAATGTCCAATCTGCCCCAAACTTCACACGTTTGATAAGAGTTATGTCCTGAACACATGTCCATGCTCATATTCAGTTACAGTCATAGCGCCACCTGCTGGCAACAGGAAGTGACATGTTTAACACTGTTGTGGACTCCTGATAACATATAAAAAAGTGCCAGCAAGTGTTAAACATGCTAACAACATACTTGAAACATGCTAAAACATGCTAGCAAGCACTTAGCTAAGTGCTAAAGCATGCTATTACTGCAATTCAATAGGAATTTGCTGTAACTCAGGTATGGAATGTCCAATCTGCCCCAAACTTCACACGTTTGATAAGAGTCATGGCCTGAACACATCTACATGAGAATATTCAGTTATAGTAATAGCGCCACCTACTGGCAACAAGAAGTGACATGTTTAACACTGTGATGCAGTACTAGCAACATATTAATTATGCCAATGAGTTATAAACATGTTAGAAACATGTTAAAACATGCTAGCAATTCTTAGCTAAGTGCTAAAGCATGCTAATACAATGAAACAGGAAGTTGCTGTAACTCAGGCAAACAATGTCCAATCTGCCCCAAACTTCACATGTTTGATAAGAGTTCTGTCCTGAACACATGTCCATGCTCATATTCAGTTACAGTCATAGCGCCACCTGCTGGCAACAGGAAGTGACATGTTTAACACTGTTGTGGACTACTAATAACATATAAAAAAGTGCCAGCAAGTGCTAAACATGCTAGCAACATACTAGAAACATGCTAAAACATGCTAGCAAACACTTAGCTAAGTGCTAAAGCATGCCAATGCAATGAAAGAGGAAGTTGTTGTTACTCAAGAAGGCAATGTCCAATCTGCCCCAAACTTCACACGTTTGATAAGAGTCATGGCCTGAACACATCTACATGATAATTTTCTGTTAATTTTCTGTTATAGTAATAGCGCCACCTACTGTCAACAGGAAGTGACATGTTTTACACTGTGATGCAGTACTAGCAACATAGTAAAATATGCCATTGAGTGTTCAACATGTTAGAAACATGTTAAAACATGCTAACAATTCTTAGCTAAGTGCTAAGGCATGCTAATGCAATGAAAGAGGAAGTTGTTGTTACTCAAGCAGGCAATGTCCAATCTGCCCCAAACTTCACATGTTTGATAAGAGTCATGGCCTGAACACATCTACATGATAATTTTCTGTTAATTTTCTGTTATAGTATTAGCGCCACCTGCTGTCAACAGGAAGTGACATGCTTTACACTGTGATGCAGTACTAGCAACATAGTAAAATATGCCATTGAGTGTTAAACATGTTAGAAACATGCTAAAGCATGCTAGCAATACTTAGTTAAGTGTTAAATCATGCTTTTAATGCCATGAAACAGGAAGTTGTTTTAACTCAGGCAAGGAATGTCCAATCTGCCCCAAATGTCACACTTTTGATAAAAGTCCTGCCCTGAACACATCTACATGACAATTTTCACTTATAGTAATAGCGCCACCTACTGTCAACAGGAAGTGACATCTACAATGTGATGCAGTACTAGCAACAAATTTAGATATACCATTGAGTTCCAAGCATGCTAGAAACATGCTAAAACATGCTAGCAACACTTATCTGAGTGAAAACACATTGTATAATCCCCATAATAAAGGACATTTTTGTAACTGACATTGACATACTCCTCCTATATTTACCTACATAAATGCACATTCCCCTCCGTGCACGTTTTACACTGTGATGCAGTACTAGCAACATAGTAAATATGCCATTGAGTTATACACATGTTAGAAACATGTTAAAACATGCTAGCAATTCTTAGCTAAGTGCTAAAGCATGCTAATGCAATGAAACAGGAAGTTGTTGTTACTTAAGAAGGCAATGTCCAATCTGCCCCAAACTTCACACGTTTGATAAGAGTCATGGCCTGAACACATCTACATGACAATTTTCAGCTATAGTAATAGCGCCACCTACTGGCAACAGGAAGTGACATGTTTAACAGTGTGATGCAGTACTGGCAACATAGTAAATATGCCATTGAGTTATAAACATGCTAGCAATTCTTAGCTAAGTGCTAAAGCATGCTAATGCTATGAAACAGGAAGTTGTTTTTACTTAAGAAGGCAATGTCCAATCTGCCCAAAACTTCACAAGTTTAATAAGAGTTCTGTCCTGAACACATGTGCATGCTCATATTCAGTTACAGTCATAGCGCCACCTGCTGGCAACAGGAAGTGACATGTTTAACACTGTTGTGGACTTCTAATAATATATAAAAAAGTGCCAGCAAGTGTTAAACATGCTAGCAACATACTAGAAACATTCTAGCAAACACTTAACTAAGTGCCAATGCATGCTATTACTGCAATTAAATAGGAATTTGCTGTAACTGAGGCATGGAATGTCAAATCTGCCCCAAACTTCACACGTTTGATAAGAGTCATGGCCTGAACAAATCCGCATTACAATTTTAAGTTAAAGTAATAGCGCCACCTACTGTCAAAAGGAAGTGACATATTTGACACTGTGATGCAGTACTAGCAACATAGTAAATATGCCATTGAGTTCTAAACATGCTAAAAACATGCTAGCAACACTTATCTGAGTGATAACGCATGCTATTATCCCCACAATAAAGGACATTTTTGTAACTGACTTTGACATACTCCCACTATATTTATCTACTTAAATGCACATTGCCCACCGTGCTCTGTCTTCCTAAAGCCACCGGGTGGCGATGGCACGTGTGCGAGGGCCCTTTCAATGCTGCTTGCAGCTTTAATTAAAGGTAATTACCTTTAATTATGATTTTGTTGTTTTAGAAAAACAATTGGTGCATCACTACACTTTCTTTTTTTTACTGAAAAAGGTTACATTTAGTGTGCGCTTTTTCTCAGTCATTGTTAACAGCATGTATGCACAGCATGTATGACAATGCTGAGATGTTTGGTTTTGGTGGAATAGATCTGCTATGCTGCTGCTGCTGTTGCTGCTGCTGTTATTGTTGCTGCTACAGAGTAAGTATGGGTCTTGTCAATCCAATCTAACTGCAGTTCGTACATATTTTATGAGGTGGCTAATTCGTACAAATTCATACAAGATTTTTGCTAAATCGTACATATTTTACGAGTTGCCCAATTCATACGAATTAGCCACCTCATACTCACTCGTACGAATTCGTACAAATTGGTTCTGAAATAGCGTTGGTCTTGCTACTTCCAATACATACACGATACGCTGCTAGCAAGTAAGACATGCTGAACAATATACATGAATTAACCGTAGCAGATCTTGACAGGTGGAGCTGGGGAAGGTGGAGGGTTCCTGCTACAACTGCTACAGCAAATGCTGACCAAGTATTTTAAGGTTGAGGAGCTAGCTCATTGGCTATTGATACAGCAGGAACCAATCAATAGAGAATTATGTGATTGCACGCAGACTGAGTTATCAGCCTGCACCATCAACAGTTTCATGACAAAACTTTGTATTTCCATATCTTTGAGTAGAGTTCACAGAGTTCATCAAATATAGATTTTTTGAGTGGACTTCTATTTAAAAAGGAAGAGGTTTTCATAGCCCCTGTCAACACTGGTGAGTGAAGCATCTCGTTGTTTCCACATCTGGTTAAGTTGCTGCTGAGCTCGGATGTTAAGCTGCATGTAGACTCCAAGCTAAATAAGGCCTTGCAGGTTAAAGTGGAACCAAAAAACATTGTTTTGTTGTGGGCGTACAGCAGGTGGGCGTTCTGTCGGTTGAAGCATGCAGCTCGAAACATATATCACACTTAGTCCATATGAGGGTGGTTACCCAAAGAGTTGTTTGTGTGGGACCTTGTGTGGGAGGTGTCATATTTCTCTTACTGTAGTTTAAATTCAGTCCCTTTCATCAGTTCACAGAATGAACAAGAGAGAGACAATAAAAACAGCAGTGCTGGAAATATGCATCTAAAAATAGCAAACTCATGATGTGTCTCAGGTGCAGTTTCATCTCATGTAATGCTGATAGTGACACAATGATCTGTGCTGAAATGGCAAAAGGAATGGCTGTTATAATGTCAAAAAGACAAAAAAAATATTTATTTATTTCAAATGATTGTCAAATCAAATGTTCAACTATTTAAAATTTGTTTATTTAAAATGTATTTATATATTTTTTAATATATATTTTTAATTTAGTTCAATACAATGTTCTGTCATGAAACTCTAGATGGTGGCTATTAGGTCCTGAACTCAACCTGCTTGCAATCACATCGTTATCTGTAGGGTACATCTGATTGGTACATGCCATTTAAGCCAATGAGCTTGTGTGCTTAACCTTTGAACACGTGCTTAACCTTTTAGAAACCCTCCACCATAGATCTGCTAAGGGTAATGCTATATTGTACAGCAGCAGGATGTGTTCCTTGCTCACAGCAGCGTGTCGTGTATGTATAGTAGCAAGTCCCGCACTTGCTCTGCAGCAGCAGCAACAGCAATAACCAACAGCAGCAGCAGTGTAGCAGATCTATCCCGCCAAGACCAAACATATCAACATTGTCATACCCATTACCAAGCCAAACACTCAGAGAGCTGTCCTGTCAGAAATGTATTTATTTTATAAAACTGGTCACAAATAATGACTTTTAGGAAAACACACACACAAAGACTACTAGCAACACTAGCAACTACAAAGCAAGATATATTGGCACTTTATAACTCTTTTTGCAAATGTCTGCACTAATGCAAAGTAAATCTATATCTGACCTGTCTCAGCCAGATCCAGACCTTAAACTGACAACAGCACTTCTGTGCTGCAAAACATTCCAAACATCCAATATCAACTGAGAAAATACTAGAACTGAAAGTGGAAGAGAACTAGACACAGCTCAGCCTGTAAAACTGCCATCAGCATTACTCATACATCATATATTTTCCTAGGATTTTCCTCAGAAAACTGAGGCCAGAATGCCTGATGCAATAAAGTTGCCCACAGCAATGAATGAGAGAATTCAAGCCATACAACCTACAAAAACTTTCCCAAAGCCATGCGGGAGTATCTGTCAGCAGCTTTTTAGGTCCCAATGGCAAAAAAAAGAAAAGATATATTTTTTCCTTAATATAACTAATACAATATTAACATAATGGTCAATTGATCTTGATACCAGACAGATTATGGCACCTGGTCAGGTCAGACCACACAAAAGATTCAACAAATTCTTATAAGCACTACAAATATGTAATCATTTTCATTTTTTGCAACGGAAAGGTTCCGTGGATGTTAAAGTTTCTTCATAGAACCATTGTTCCTAATAAAGAACCTTTATTTTAAGAGCATATTCTGATTTTGGCACATTGTAGATTTAGTTTATCAGGAAAAATTCTCATGGACTTGTGATTTGCATCATTGCTGTTGTGGCAAAAATTCTCATTAAACATCATCCCTGCGTAAGAGACACTCAGAGTCAAATTCATAAAAAGAGAAGTATTTATTCTTGCAAGAATAGGTTTAGTCCAGTACACAGAAGTTACCCGTGCAAAGGAGTGACACACACAGACCAAAGCAATCTTTATACTGTTCTTTCCAAGGCTGTTTCCCATAGGCCTGCCTCCCAGTAACTTTCCACAGACAAAGGACCCACATTGCTAGTTCAGATTTATTACTAACTAACCCCTTTGGCCCAAGTTGCCTAGATGACCTCTGACCTGGTCTGTTTTCTGGTGTCTCGCTCCGGCCTCCCCGGGTATTATAAACATACATACATTTCAGAAGAGTCCCCCCTCTCTTATCTCTTTGCATTGGTTTGCAGTATCTACTGAAAGTAAATGCAAACATAATACATTGAAGGTTCAATAGAAACACATAACAATTCAGGCTACCTAGTAATCTCTACTACTGATCAATGTCAAATTAATATTTCCATAACAATACAATAAAATTGAAGTCATTTATTAGGAGCAGCTGAAATGTTATTCTGTCTGCACAAAGACTACAGATGGTCCACACTTTCTCACTTTCTTTTTCGTCAAATTCCCTTCCCCCTGTAACCAGACAAACAGATGTTCGTGTCTGACTTCCTGAACTATGTACAAAATTATTCTGCTGATGAGAGCATGCAATCATATTTTATGGGGTTCAATGACCGAACCGTGCTACAGAATCTGTTAAAATCCTTAATGCAAAGCACCCATGTTTGAACATAAAGCTGTATCAATTCTGGCCCCGTAGCAAAGCAAATATGGTAGCATCCATTATAGGCGATATTTTATTCCCAGCCTGTCTTGTGTGTGGCACATGCAATTAATTATTGGAAGTGAAATGTGAGAAACAAATAGGGACTGTCTAGTATCTCTGGTGGTTACTGTTGTTTGTTATCAAATATCACTTTTCATTTAGAAGAACAATGAGGTGTTCAATTGCTGTGTTATGTTTTCCCACCTCACGTTATCATCCATCCATATCTTTGATTTTCAACACATTGATTCAGATCCGCCTTTCTGATTAGAGTCATTCATCTAATTTTCAAGAGCAGCTTGTTCAAATCTCACATGTAAATGAATTCAATTGATTGCCTTATATAGTAATAACCAAACATCTGGAGTTCATCGTACAATTCCCTGCTCATGATACCAATCAGAGAAAAAGCAATCTTCCTTTACATGCAGCTTATTTCACAATAACATTCCCTGCCGTGCATAATTTTTGGCTAATTTATTTCACAGTCTTTCCAGTCTGCATATATAATATGTGGCCAAAGAATGTAAAATGAATATTGTATAATATTATTATATTATCATTATTAATATTATCCATTTTACCTTCTTTGACATATGAGCCACATACATTTGAGTGTCCTCTGCTATAACAGGGATCTCTGATGATGAGCTCCTTCAGTCCGAGTCTGTTCACTGATTTTAAATCAGCACTTGTCTCATTAGGAACTGCAGCTGTCTGCTCATAGTTTGCTCAAACACGGGCTAAGAGCTGGACCTAATGAGGTGCGGGAACCGCTCTTGCTCAGACACACTGACAGACTTCTGTCTTCCTCCAGTCTCTCATCTGTAAAGAATACACTTCATGTGAATCTCAATGATAGTAGAATCAGGTCTGAAGAAACTGATGTGCAGCATGTGCTTGTGGCGTACGATTCACCTGTTCTGTAGCCAACTGATGGCCTTCACATCTGGTGCCAAAATGGTGCACAATTCTTTTTCCATTATTGCACTAATCTCACACAGCCAGATGCATAAAATCTGCTCCAAATTGCAGCTTATTCTAGCCAAGAACCGACAGACGAGACGAAATCATCTGACAGACACACAAAGCGACCAACCATGTGTTTGTACGTACATATTTCAATATAGCGCTTGCCCTATAGCCCTATCCGACATTAAACTAAGCAATATGCTGTGTAGACCAACTATTGCATCACCTCATTATCTAGCAAGAAACATTCATCATGGTCTCATTTTTACGCTCAACTTTGTAATATTCCAGCTAATCAGTTGTTATTTATTTAGTAGTGCGGATCGGTAAAATAAAGCGATGTCCCCCGAGGTTTAACTAGATTAGCCATTGAATAACTTTTAATTTGAGACTACTTCACACAAGAGATTGTACAGTAAATGTCACCACTCCAGTATTAATGTTAAAGACTAAAGGTCATATGTTATAGCTAAACAAATTCAATGATTCAATTTTGCTGCCCCAATTAATCTATTTGCATGTCTCACTTTAAAGATATCAGCCTCAAATATCCTGTAATTAGATTCAATCAATTGTTTTTAATAAACGTTCAATAAATGTTCAGCCTCCTGTGAGCTTTGTCTATGTTGTGACATTATTTACTGATGGTACAAGGCTACACACACAGCAGTTAAGAATTGCTACTCAATAAGTGAATTACTACAATTACATGGCGAGCAGAGAGAACGGCTCCTGTTAAACTGTCAGACAAGTGAGAAGTAACAATGTTTGATTTCCTGCAGGAGGATGTGGAATACCAAACTCATTCAATCACTGTCATCCAGGGATGGCTGTAGAATTAAGTGAAACAGATTTTCTTTAAATGTTGTGGTGTAAACTGTCATAAATGTTTTCATCCTCCTAAAATCATGTGTGCTTTATTAAACTAAATTAAATGTTTTTTTCTTTCTTGTTTTTTTTTTATCTGCTCAAATATATCAAAGTTCTCTTCAGACGGCACAGATGAATTCGCTGTCCTCCGTTTTCAAAGCCGTTCTATATTTCATCTTTTGCTGTGGGGTCAAAGGTCACAGATTAGCTGTAATATTGCTTCCACATCCTTCACTCTTCACTGAAGTGTCTGTTGAGCACTGAAATGAGGTGCAGTGAGTTAGTACCAACAGCAAAAGAGCAGTAGGATACGGGTGCAGAAAGGTTGCCTGAACATATGCTGAGTTGAAGATATCCTCCAGAGACCAATGGCCTCCAGGTTGATAGACAGTCTTCCTCTGTATTTATGTCACAGTGAGGGCCTGAGTGTCACGGTAAATGCCATTCTGATGTTCCATTTCTCTTCACATGTCTGCTTTCTAAAAGGAATATGACACACTTTCCCTTTTAGTTGAATCAACTGAGCTGATCTAATAACAAAAGAGGTTACAGAGAGAACATAGCCAACAATAGAGACCTTTACACACACAGACACATGCATTTTTGTTTTATTTATTTATTTTTGCATTAGTGTACACTTGTTCAGAGAAGGTTGGCATTGTAAAAAGTATATGCATATTGTTTATTAGAAATGAAGACATGATGATGGGATATTTTTGTCAATAGAATTTTAAGATATATTGTAGTATAAATATATTTTTTTAAAGGAGGATGAATAAGTAATAACTTTGGGTGAACCATCCCTTTAACAAATGAAAATTAGAATTATATAGATAACATTTTGCATAGCTTATTTCTTTCTATATTTGATTATATCTGATACAAGTAGCCTATCTGATATTAGTGCAAAACAAAAGTAGTGCTTTTTGCTTATATTAATTTAAAATCTTCATTTTGGCCAGGTCTGGGTATAGTCCTGCCTCCAACACGTTAGATGAGGTCCTGTGTGGCAGTACGATCAAGGGGAGTTTAATCACAGGGTTTTTCGTGAATGATACATCCAAAATAACCTGCAACAGAAATAACAAGTTACATTGTTGTTGATTTCAAGAATCTGTAATTCAAGACTATTTCTTATTTGTGTACTGTGTATTCAAACACATGACATTGAGTGACTTTGTCTTTTATTTCCATATCTTAGTTCCATTAAAACACAAGAGAAGCAAAATACCTGACCAAATGAATAATATTTGCTGCTGAAAATAAATCAGACCCTTTTGGAAACCTGGTCTTGGTTTGGGGTACCTACCTTCAGTCTATACTCTACTTTGAGGATTCTGCAGTTGTGGATGCTGGTGCTGATTTCTGGGGGAATGACTAATACTTTGGTCAGATTCTGTCTGGTGGAGGACACTAAAGGCTCTCCCTTCTCCTTCAGTATCTGTGTGGTGTGAACGGCTCTCTGGCCTCCAGCAAAGAAGCTCTGCTTCTGGTAGATGATGTACTTTGGCACAATTTTTCGAGTTGAGCTGTTGACAATCTCACCATCAACAACTAGCCCTTCACCTGTTTGAGAAATAAACATTGCATTATAGCTTGTCAAATGAATCAAAGCAATTATCTATGTTTGATAGTTGTTGTTTTTTTAGTTGATAGATCTATTAATTTACCAAAATGCATGTAATATTGCTTGGGTTACCTTGCTGGTAGCCTGTCTTTGACAAGAAAATATCCATTGAAATATTTCCAGAGGCAAAAAATATGACATTCTTGTCTTTACTACCATGCTGAGGTTCCTGCAGAGGATGAAAGTTTTAGAGCTTCTTGGGTTATTACTATCCATAAAGTAACAGTTACTTCTGCTAATCTGTTCATGTTAATCTCGCCATTACAGTCAGAGTGACATTTTTCTACATTTCTGGCCTTTTACCGTTAAAATTGTAAAACTTGTTGTCATTTAATTTGAATATTATTGTTCGACGTTTGTCTGGATTATATGTTTTATACATTAAATGAGCCTTTGAATATTAAATCAGGAAATAATGAATTTAATCATACCATCAGTGTTGACTGATCATAATCAGCTCTGGCAAGAAAGTTGAACTTTGTTTCAGTTTTGCTCACAGCACGCAAAGACCTGCTCAGCCTGGCCTGTAGTCGGTAGTGGATTTTACCATGAGCACCTTTGAAAGATGACGGCAGCCCCCTGAGAGTAGAGACATTTTCATGAATGACTAACAGTCTTCAGAGTGAAAAACTTGCATCATATATGATAGATCAACATTTCAGTATATAGGATATAGCACATTGAAGTATTGATTACATTGTAAAAAGTAACTGAGACTGTTTCAAAGGAAGATTGAGTTTCTCTCAGGAATCAATTAAGTATATATAGATATATATATACTGTCGATTTGTAAGTCACATCTATCAACCAGACCGTATGTCTGGTGACTTACTGGTAGGGAAGCTGAAAGGCAAAAGAGAAGACATGTCTACCGGCCACTAGAGTAACAGAGCCTAGCAAAAAAAGATACAGACACAACACATATATGCGTGTATATATACATAGTGAAATTTTTTTAACATTTTAAATATACAGACCTAATGTTGTTTCATTCATTTGGAGATTCAATGATTAATTACAGAAAATGTGCTATTGATTAGTTAATTTTTTTTAGCCTACACAAACCAGTCAAAAGTTTTGGATCGGTAAGATTTTTTAAAGGAGAACTCCGGTCAATTTTAAAATTGAGCTCCTTTTTTTGTACATTTGGAGTGCTGTCAATACAGAGACCAACGACAAAAATCGGTGTTGCCTACACCGTGTTATCGTCTTTTTAAAATTTGCACCCTGTTGACTTCAATGGGGCAAGTTTTAAACCTGCTTTTAGCCTCTTAACATCCTTGATTTGTCATTACAAGTGCACAGCCATGTGAGTGGTGTTATTAACCCTTTGACACGTACGATCACACCGGTGTGATCAGTCTTGGCTGGTCCCTGGAGCGTACGATCACACCGGTGTGATTAGAACGTTCAGTGAGTCACATGATCAACTGCCAAATTAAAATTTGAAAATTTTCAAATCTGCTTTGGCGCTTTGACTGGCACTGAGGCAGAGACAGACATGCTCAGCGCTCATCATTTATTACAACTGTTCAGTGTATTGTAATGTTTATTTTAGGTTTCATACACTTTAAATTACATTACACAACAACAAAAATACTAGTAAAAACTAAACCGTTTATTATTGCACATTAATATCTTTACCAGCAAAGGTTATTGCCTCTTTGTAATAACCTAAACATTATGTAATATTTAATTCGAGTCAAACACACACATCTTGTAGATAAAACGTCCGTTTCACACCCCAAGCTTAAGCGGCACGTGAGCAGCTTATTTTTTTCGGCATGCATGTTAATCAATGAGTGCATTCACACCGGGAGCATTGAGCGTCGCGAGAGCAGCAGTGAAGCGGGGGTTACTGTCATATATTCCGGGAGACATGGATGATCGTGCATGTTGTAAATCCAGCAGGCCGTGATAACTTACCGATCAACTAACATTATCTTTTTTTCCCTCCAAGTATTAAAACCACATTAGGATTTTCCTTACATATATTTAACAATGTAGTTAACAAGTTTGTAAATATTTTGTATAAAAAATAAAAGAGATTGTAACTGTCATGCATTGCGACCTTTTTTTTCCGCTGACAAGTGATATCGCCTTTTTTCTAATTTGAGACACAACTTATCAAGGTCACCAGTTTTTATCTTCTTCAGAAAAAATGACAGAAAATATAAAAGAAGACACATGACAAATGAGGGAATTGAGGATTTTTTAAAATGTATTATTCTGATGAGGACAGCCAGGCATTTCCCATCTGAAGTCCCTCAGAACACTTCCCAGGGCAGCAAGACCAGGCGTCACTGCAAGGTCTGCCTCAGCAGAGGCGCCTCACCAAGCACATGTGTGCCATGCAACACTCCCTTGTGTGCTGTCCCATGTTTTCAGGAGTACCACACACTGAAGCATTATTAAGCCTGTAAAAAGTCAGAGTATTTTCATTAATTTATTATGATGATACTATTTTGATTATTATTCATTGTAATTATATTTGTAATCTGATCTGTAACTATAATAGTAAATAAAGGTATGTATATAGTTTGTTTTAAACAAAAACATTTACCAAAAGTCAGAGTAGCAGTATATTTATTGAATTTGTTTATGATTATACTATTTTGATTGTTATTCGTTGTAAATATATTTGTAATTGGTTTTGTAATTATAATAGTAAGTACTGAAATTTGTTTTACCGAAATAGATTTAATAAAACGCATGAAATGTGTACTTTTTTTTTCTTTTTAACGAAAGTCATACGTTTGAATTGCATGAATAATGCTAAACTTATACATATCTCTCACTAGAAAAGCTGAGAAAAGCTAAATGGTATTTGACATTGTTAAATTATATTTCCCTAACATTATATATCTACAAAACATTTGAGCAAGCTAATGGTAAGTGAGGTGTGAGTCTGTGACCAGGCCTACTAGATACATGCGATTAGGCCTATTATACCAATAGCTTGCTCAAATGTTTTGTAAATATAGGGAACAGGGATGGAAATTAAATGTTTTTGTACATACTCAATGTTTTTACCAGCCATTGTTTTTAACCGACAATGTGTAACTGCATGTGAAAATTAACACTACAAGATCTAGCCTACAATACTTAAGCAGTTTATTTAATCTCAAGTCTCAATGAAATACTGGCATTTTCTCTTTCTCTCTTATAGCCTACACACACAAACCATGAACTGATATTATTTCAGTTTGCATATGAGGAAAAAACTACGTGAGCGCTCTGAAAGCGGAACTAAAAGATGCTTTAAAACTTTCACAGAGACAGAAAGCACAAAACCTTTCTTTAAAGTGAATTTCGTTTTGTATTAATTGTATCTTAATTTTAATAAATTTTTCATCAACCAATTGCCTGGATTTAATAAATAAGAAGTAGGCTAAATATAGCAGACGAAAATCACGAAACGGAGGCGCCAGCGCGTGAACTGGAGCTTATCTCATAAATGAACCGAAACTCAGTGTATAAGGAAGCCTACTCTCCTCACAGACATGTCTACTTAATCAGAACAATTCAAAACGAAAGAAAACAGACACAGACTGCTCTCTATTAGGCTATGTAATCCGCATAAAATGTGCATTTCTCTCTTGCGCGTAGGCCTACTGCGAAGACCGCGAGTCAGCATCGTCAATTTAATCTTTGCAACTGACACGGACAAAGAAAATAATTGTTTATTAATAAATAATTAAAATATCTCCTTTCTATATTTTACATATTCATAATCATTACTTTTGATATTTAAATGCACCCGCATTTGGCTGGTGGCGGGTGCTCCCTGATAGGGAAATATAATTTAACGTTGTCATACCATAGCTTTTCTCTGCTTTGCTAGTGAGAGATATAAAACTCAGTAACAATATCAACTAAAACAAATAAGAAAATTGATGTAAAACATTTAACGTAAAATATGTAGCCTACTTTGGTATAGGCCTATTCATGTTACAATGTATCAATTCAACTGAACCCTGACATTATCTGCTGAATGCATGGAACATATTTTCAATGTGCAAACAGCGCATTAACAGACAAACAAACAGCAACATTATTAGACATGTGAACGTCTACATTATTGAGCACTGTCCGTTTTGTAAGAGAAATTTCATGACATAATATCTTTATTCATATTTATTGCATGCTTGGAAATAATTCTAGATGCTTCCGAATAATAAAAAAACTAAAATATAACGTAGGCTAGTGGCTACCGATTGTCACGCGGCTGTTGTGGGGGAGATGCAAGCAAAATTCAAAGCAGTGGGGGGAAAAACATAAGCATAACAATATCAACCATAGTCTGTACACGCTAAAAAAAATATTTGAGAGGATTTGAATAAAAAATAAAGCGAAACATTCAAACTACTCACCTGCAGGCGGTTATCCATCGTCCGCGCCATTGTGAGTCTGCGAAGTGTCACGTGACAAGGTTGATGCGTCTCCGTGGAAATTAGAACGCGAGTCATTGCATAATAACGGTCGCAGAAAAAAACTCACGCCAGGCTGCCTGTCTGAATATTCAGAACGTACGTGCGAAAGGGTTAAGAGTGAACACGGTGAATCTGACTGCAGTAGATGTGAAAGATATGAATAAAAATTATGTTAATTCAGCCAGCTCACATACCTGTATTTTCTTCCTGTTTTCGGTCGAAGTCCACAGTAGTCGATTGTGGAGTTCGCGCGCGCGATCATCAAACTCAAAAACCTCCTCCGTGTGTTCAACATCTGATTTGGATGAACTATCCATTTGAGCTGATATTCTCAGAACAGCACCGTCATCGGCTGATAGCTGACAGTCAGAGTCTCTACTGTTGCTTATGATCGCACATGCGAACTCCACAATCAACTACTGTGGACTTCGACCGAAAACAGGAAATAAATATAGGTATGTGAGCTCATAGATATCTATATAAAGGCTAGATGTCTCGTCCGCGCTGCTGGCCAATGGTAGTCGACGTCAGCACCCTAGCGGCCATCTTGTCACAGGCTGCTCAGCCACTCGTAACATTGTGTTTATGGTGCATGTAATTTTTAAATAACCATAACTTGCTCAATTTTCTACCGATTTTCAAACGGGTTGGTTCGTTATAAACGTCAGAGATGTAGTTATGACACTGCACACTTATGGATAATTATGTATTAATTATGTAAATATCCATTATATGCTAGTATTATAGCCACGTTAATAACGTTAGTAAGAAACCAAACCGTTTGTAAATCCGTCCAGATTTCAGCGAGATAAGAGTATTTGTGTTTGTGCAGATAACTCACCTTACATTAAACCCTGCCTGTGACAAGATGGCCGCCGGTGATGACGATAGAGACTCCGCCGTAAGACATCTAGCCTTTATATAGATATCTATGTGTGAGCTGGCTGAATTGAATGAAAAGACATTTTTATTCATATCTTTCACATCTACTGCAGTCAGATTGACCGTGTTCACTCTTAATAACACCACTCTCATGGCTGTGCACTTGTAATGACAAATCAAGGATGTTAAGAGGCTAAAAGCAGGTTTAAAACTTGCCCCATTGAAGTCAACAGGGTGCACATTTTAAAAAGACGATAACACGGTGTAGGCAACGCCGATTTTTGTCGTTGTTCTCTGTACTGACAGCACTCCAAATGTACAAAAAAATTAGCTCGATGTTAAAATTGACCGGAGTTCTCCTTTACGTTTTTTAAAAAGCCTTGTCTGCTCACCAAGGCTGCATTTATTTGAGAAAAAAAACTGTATTATTGTGAAATATTATTACAATTTAAAAGAGCTGTTTTCTATGTGAATATATAGTAAAGTGTAATTTATTCCTGTGATCAAAGCTGAATTTTCAGCATCATTACTCCAGTCTTCAGTGTCACATGATTCTTCAGAAATCATTCTAATATGATGATTTGATGCTCAAAAAACATTTCTCATTATTATCAATGTTGAAAACCATTATTTATATTTATCTGATGAATAGAAAATTCAAAAGAACAGCATTGACACTGAAGACGAGTAATGATGCTGACAATTCAGCTTTGATCACAGGAATAAATTACATTTTAAAATATTATATATATATATATATATATATATATATATATAATGGAAAATAGTTATTTTAAATTGTCATAATATTTATCAATATTATTATTTTATTTTTTTGGTGGTATTTTTAATCAAATAAATGCAGCCTTAAACATCTTACCCAAAACTTTTGACTGGTAGCATATACATACTGTATAGCCTATTAGTGTTGTGTGTTAGTAAATATATGAAATATATGCACACCATATCATAAAATATATGTATAATATATGAAATATTATGTTATAGAAATACAGTCCATTTTTGTCTCTTCAGTACAGTATACGTCTATGCATAAAATGCAAAGATTGTTTTTCACAGCTGAGTGTGTATAACAGCATATGCATCATCAGATATTACCATCTGCTTTGTCCTCCGGTAAGACAGATAAGACAGTTTGTGAGAAATACTTCTCTTTATCCCAGTACGACACAGAACTTTCTCCTTGTGACTCAGTCCATGCCACATCAGCCTTGCCTTTTGCCTTGACGGTGAGAGATTTGATCTTGGTTTCCTTTGACACCTCCACAATAACTCTGCCGGCCAAAGTATCCCCATTGCTGAATGTGTTGTGATCATTTAAGGCATCATACTCAATGGTGAAGTTCCGGATTGCCATCTCCAGGAAGAGCAGGTCAAGTCTAAAATTGCATGCGTATTTGTAGGATACCTGGAGTTGAAATAATCACTTCTGTTTTCTGTATCCGTGTTTTGAAAATACACCTGTTGGCATCTCCCTGACGGAGGACTCACCAAACTGGCTCAGCGGGTTTCACCTCGGAAAGACACAGGCCTTACCTCAACAGGTCTAGCATGTAAACTGAGAGTAAACCACATGACGAAATGGAAGAGCTGTATGTATTTCTATGGTGTCAGAGACCAAAGAGTCTATTGGGAAAAGCTGTTTTTAGAGCATGTGAGGGAGCAAACATGAATACGGAGGAGCTTGCATGTGAACAACAGTCCCTTTGCTCTCGCTGCACCTGCTCCACAAACCTGAGCTTTAATCAGTGCAGGTCATCATGGATGTGTGTTTTGTGATTGAATAGATTTTTTGTCTATTGTTTAATGATTGCCCTCATTTATTTGAACATACTCTTTGTATAAACAAATGGAAATGGAAATATGTGGGATGACATTTCTACAGGATTTCTAAGTGCTGGATTATTTTTGGAGTCTAAATGTTCTCCTCTTTTCAAGCACTATACAGGTAATACATGGCAATGTAATAATTAAGTTAATAATGAAGGGATGACTTTGAATAAATCAATTAAAAGCTATTCTTGGCCACTGCATCCTGCTGTTATAAATCTTTTTCTTAATCCGTGATTTGTTTTCCTGTGCCTTGTTAAAGACGTGCCACTTTTTTGCTTTGCAGGTTTTCCCTTAGAAAAGCAATATTTATTCATTTTCTCAAATGCATATATATATATAGGCTATATATATATATATATATATATATGATTTACATTTGTTCACAAGTAAGCTTGATTTTAAAGGGCCCCTATTATGGATCGTTTAAAGTTTCCTAATGTTGTTTTGGAGTCTCCTACAACAGGTTTGCATGCATCAAATGTCAAAAAAACTGTTTCATTTTCTCATAATATACATTTGCACATCACCAGATTTTCAATGATTCTCAAACGACTTCACAAATGAATCAATCTCTTTAAATCCCTCCTTTCCACGAGCTACTCCGCTCTGATTGGCCAGACAGCTCAGTCTGTTGTGATTGGTTTTCCGCGTAATTCCCATTGCTAACACCGACAGCTCTGCGTGTCCTGAGGCTTCCTACACCGTAAACTAAACACAGTAACGAACAATGACGTTGATTTTACCATATCAATCCGATCGCGAGTCCGATGATGAAACACTAGAAGAAGAAGAACCATTAATTCAACCCGAACCTCCATCGCAAGGACGACTGGAGCAGGACGTTTCAGTCCTTCACTATTCAGTTTGAGGTCCATGATAAAATCCATGATAGGGGCACTTTAAATCATTAATAGTCTTATATATTGTTGGCAATATTAAATAATATGCAGTTAAAGGGCCCATATCGTGGATTTTTGAAAATGACCTTTCATGTAGTGTGTAATATAGCTCTAAGTGAATGAAAACATCCTGCAAAGTTTAAAATCTGAAAGTGCACCGTATATAAAGTTATTGTCTTTCAAAAGTAAGAGTCGACTCTGAGTCAATGAAATGCCGTCCACTTATTGCGCGCGTGCAGACACCAGGAAACTTAAACCTCAAACCTGCAGCTGAGTCCTGTGGATACTGGATAGATCATGTCGAGGAGACGCTGTGTGACACAATGTGACAGTAAAGCAAAATTTTTCCACTACCAATGTTTATGTTACATCAGTCATTCACGCTAGAGCTCGGCTATTCGTTACCTCAAACTGATTAGTGAATCACTGAAATGTCCTGCTCCAGGCGTCCTTGCTATGGAGGTTCAGGTTGAATGAATGGTTCTTCTTTTGAATGTTTCATCATCAGACTCGCGCTCGGATTGATATGGTAAAATCATTGTCATTGTTCGTTACTGTGTTTAGTTTACGGTGTAGCCTCAGGACACACAGAGCTGTCGAATTTTTGTTTTCGACGTGAGCTGTACGCGGTAAACCAATCACAACAGACTGTGCTGTCTGGCCAATCAGAGCGGAGTAGCTCGTGGAAAGGAGGGATTTAGAGAGATTGATACATTTGCCGAGTCGTTTGAGAATCATTGAAAATCTGGTGATGTGCAAATGTATATTATGAGAAAATGCATGCAAACCTGTTGTAGAAGATTCCAAAACAACATTAGGAAACTTTAAAAAATCCATGATAGGGGCCCTTTATCTTATTTTTTCTGTTGTTGCACATTTCCGTTGCCTCATGTAACATGCTTGAAAAGGACACACCAAATATGATTTTCGTTGCAAGGACAATTCTATCAAAGAAAACTGAATAAAAAAATAAAAAATTTAATTGCTTTCACAATGTGTTTAATAGCCAACAACAGGAATGTTTGCAAATCAGTCACACGACCCATGACATCCGACCAATGTATAGAATGGAACCTGTCCACAATGATAATATCAGTGTTATAGTGCATGGACATGCAAGAAGGGCGAAATTTGATTCTATAGATTTTCTGAAAATTGCCGAACACACTTACCGTCTGTAACATGATTCTAAGCTAATATAGTCATGGGTTTTCAAGGACAGAGTCATTAGACTTGTTCAATATATGTTTCACATTCAGCATTTCATTAAAAACAAATTAGAATTAGTAGCTGACCTTATTCCTAATTGGTTTCAAGTTGTTAATAAATTCTTTGTAAATTAAGCATGATGATTTGTTGAAATATATATGGTTTTAATCAAAATGATTGGATGTTTTTAGCCTCTGTAATGAGTTAATGAGAGAACATAAATGAATTCATGTCAAAATGTCAACATATCAGGCAATAAGTATTAAATTGCTTTAATATAATACAGTTATCTAAGCAGTGCTCCAACATTGCTTAAATCTCCAGCAAGCGGTTAGTCTTTATTTAATCGTAATCCCATGTGACTGATGCTGTGCTTACTGTTCTCATCTACGGACCGAAGGTTTTCAGACTATGTTTTTCTAATTAAGGACTGCGGTCTAATCTTCAATGCCCTGCAGTAGGCCATAAAATAAAGAGCAATGACACAAATGAGAGCCAGGAAAGGATTTTTTTTTTTTTTTTTTTACTCTTATCTAATTCAGTTGGGTCAGCAAGCATGAATGAAGTAAAAGTGTGCTGTTCTAGTTGAAGCTCCAATAATTTATTCATGCTTAGGCTTGAATAAACATCCACATCAGAACCGATTCAATGATGCTGAAAGTTAAACGTTCCGCAAAGATACTTTTTAAGGATTCGGAAATGGAAAAATCCATCCTCCTGGATTTCAGGTGTGTCCTGCTGTGAATTAAAGGTGCAGTCAGTAACTTAAATATACCATATTGACCAGTGCAACGTGAACAAAAATAGATCTTATATATCTTAAATATCCAAGGGGAAATACACTCTAAAATCTAAACTCTTTCTAGTATTGTAAAGGAGTGGTTTTTTGGCCACATTTTGGCCTACAGTTTTTCAAATGAGTTTTGAAGATAACATCTGACAAAAAAGTTGCCCCCTTGGCCATTATGTCTCTGAGATTGTCAAACAAGCATTGTGTGAAATTATGAGCTAACAGAGCTGTTGGGCCAGGCTGTCCACAGAGCTGATCGATAGTACAGTGCAGTATATTTATGGAGAAGACATCAGGCTTAAAAGGCTCAGACAGAAACGGAGGTGCAGGGAGACCAGTAATCAAGCAGATCTATAAATTGCTATGAGGTATAAAGCATAAAAGGAGAAAATTAAAATATATAATTAATTATTTTTTCTTTAATTAAATTGATTAAATAAACGCAAGCACACACATATAAGTTTGAAAAATGGTTCTACTTCTATTAACCATCTTACTGGAAGGAAATCTTTAGAAGCATTTATTTTCTCCTTCATTGACATAAATGAAGGATAACAAACACTAAACCAATTACAGTTTCTGTGATGAGTTTTCCACACATTTGAGGTCACAGGTTTAATCAAGCACCATGGGATTTCTAGCACCCTCACACTCTAATACTCATGTATACAAACATACACTTGTATACGATGTATGAATCCTAATGTATTTAAAAAAATTTATTGGATGTGTTATGCATTTTAAAGTCATCCTGACTGACTGTGCCGCTATCATGTCAGCTTTTTGAGCAATTTAACGTCTGAAAGATGTGCTGAGTTAGTGTACACAGAAAAAAAGGTGTAATATATATATATTTTTTTTTTACCACAAAAAGGTTCATAGTATTACCTTAAGGGACGTATTTGTACACTATGCACCTTTTAGGAGTAAAAAAGGAACACATATGTCCTTTTAAGGCAGATTGTCCAGTGACTAGCTGTTGTGACCCTAAAGGTATAATTTTTACATCTTTTTTTGTATGTGTGTTGTTGTATTCTTTTTATCATTTGTATTTCTTCCAACAGACGGGCATGTTTTTTCCTGTTATGCTTCAATATGAAATAAAGACTAAATACATTAGGATGCTGATTATTTTACTTTATACACTGCATTCTGCATTTCTGATAGCAAGCAAAGGGCATGGTTGTACAAGTTTACCTTAAAAAAAGAAATTGTTCCAATAAATGTTTTGGTTTGTGTCTCATTGACACTACAGTTTGTGTGTTAATGATTTGTCTACTGAGTTTACAAAGATACACACTGCCCTCTACAGGTAGATCCATGCATTAAATAAATAAATAAATAAATAAACCTAGGTTACACTTTATTTCGATAGTCACTTTAGACGTTCTACTAATTATAAGTAACTTTTCAACTACATGTCAACTAACTCTCATTAGAGTATTATTATAGTAGACTGTTAGGTTATGGAATGGAATGGAAATTATTTTATTTGAAACAGGGACAGTGTCACGGTTTGGGTTTTGTTCCTTGTTTCTTGTTCCTGGTTCTTGTCTTGTCATGTGATTCCGTTTGTCATGTGATCCTGCCATGTGTCTTGTCATTGGTTAATCGTCTGATTATTGTTCACAGGTGCCCCTTGTCGTTTGTCTTGTGTATTTTAGCCCTCATGTTTGCCCTGTGTCTTTGTCTAGTATTGGATGTTATGTGTGAGTGTTACTGGTCCAGGTTCTTGTTTTCAGTTCTCTTGTTTCATGCCTCGCCATGCCTTTGTTTTGTGTTTGAGTGTTTTATTAAAGTTTGCATTTGGGTCCTAAAGCTTGCTGCCAGCCATTCATTACAGAATACTAGACCAAAATATGGACCCAGCAATCTGTCTCTTTCGCCTCAGCCAAGGTGATCGCCCAATCGAGAGGTATGTGGAGGAATTTTGCCAACTCTGCTATGGGGTGGACTTTGATGACGGAGTCTTGAAAGACATGTTCCGCTACGGCCTTGCGGACCTCCTGGAGTACCTAATGCCTGACAACACCCCGCAATGGACAATAGAGCAGTACATGGACATTGCCCTTCAGATAAGCTCTACTCTTCACGTCCAGCCAGAGCTTCACGTCAGCCACGTCCAGCCAGAGCTTCACGTCAGCCACGTCCAGCCAGAGCTTCACGTCAGCCACGTCCAGCCAGAGCTTCACGTCAGCCACGTCCAGCCAGAGCTTCACGTCAGCCACGTCCAGCCAGAGCTTCACGTCAGCCACGTCCAGCCAGAGCTTCACGTCAGCCACGTCCAGCCAGAGCTTCACGTCAGCCACGTCCAGCCAGAGCTTCACCACGACGTGCCTGAGCTTCACCACGACGTGCCTGAGCTTCACCACGACGTGCCTGAGCTTCACCACGACGTGCCTGAGCTTCACCACGACGTGCCTGAGCTTCACCACGACGTGCCTGAGCTTCACCACGACGTGCCTGAGCTTCACCACGACGTGCCTGAGCTTCACCACGACGTGCCTGAGCTTCACCACGACGTGCCTGAGCTTCACCACGACGTGCCTGAGCTTCACCACGACGTGCCTGAGCTTCACCACGACGTGCCTGAGCTTCACCACGACGTGCCTGAGCTTCACCACGACGTGCCTGAGCTTCACCACGACGTGCCTGAGCTTCACCACGACGTGCCTGAGCTTCACCACGACGTGCCTGAGCTTCACCCTGAGCTTCACCACGACGTGCCTGAGCTTCATGCCGAGCCAGAGACTGTCCACGTCACGCCTGAGCTTCATGCCGAGCCAGAGACGCTTCACGTCACTTCTGCTGAGCCAGAGACGCTTCACGTCACTTCTGCCGAGCCAGAGACGCTTCACGTCACGCCTGCCGAGCACGAGGCTGTTCACGTCACGCCTGCCGAGCACGAGGCTGTTCACGTCACGCCTGCCGAGCAAGAGGCTGTTCACGTCACGCCTGCCGAGCAAGAGGCTGTTCACGTCACGGCTGCTGATCCAAAGACTGATAAAAAGATGGCCGCCGCCGAGCCGGTGTCTGCGCACAAGATGGCCACCGCCGAGCCGGTGTCTGCGCACAAGATGGCCGCCGAGCCGGTGCCGGTGTCTGTCCCTGAGCCGGTGTCTGTTCCTGCCCTTAACCCTATAGCTGCCCCCAGGAAAATTTTGGGGGGGGGCAGTAGGTCCATTGATGGGACCATGAAGGCACTGCCGGATCTGCCCTGGCCGCCCGAGGGGTCTTCTCCGCCCTGGCCGCCCGAGGGGTCTTCTCCGCCGTGGCCGCCCGAGGGGTCTTCACCGCCGTGGCCGCCCGAGGGGTCTTCACCGCCGTGGCCGCCCGAGGGGTCTTCACCGCCGTGGCCGCCCGAGGGGTCTTCACCGCCGTGGCCGCCCGAGGGGTCTTCACCGCCGTGGCCGCCCGAGGGGTCTCCGCCCTGGGTCCCTGCACAACCTGTTCCGCCCTGGTCGCCTGCTCCGCCCCGGTCCCCTGCGCAGCTTGCTACGCCCACGTTCCATGGTCCAGGCCCGCCATTGCCGTGTCCTGGATCCATTCCCCTACACGGGCCTGGCCCTCCATCCCTCCCCCAAGACCGCCTCTGCTCCACCACCCTCCTGAACTTATGTTTTTTGTTTTGATGGGCGTCGGGAGCCGCCCATAGAAGGGGGGCTATGTCACGGTTTGGGTTTTGTTCCTTGTTTCTTGTTCCTGGTTCTTGTCTTGTCATGTGATTCCGTTTGTCATGTGATCCTGCCATGTGTCTTGTCATTGGTTAATCGTCTGATTATTGTTCACAGGTGCCCCTTGTCGTTTGTCTTGTGTATTTTAGCCCTCATGTTTGCCCTGTGTCTTTGTCTAGTATTGGATGTTATGTGTGAGTGTTACTGGTCCAGGTTCTTGTTTTCAGTTCTCTGTTTCATGCCTCGCCATGCCTTTGTTTTGTGTTTGAGTGTTTTATTAAAGTTTGCATTTGGGTCCTAAAGCTTGCTGCCAGCCATTCATTACAGACAGTGCACAAAAAAAATTTAAACTTGTTTACACAAGAGATGTCTTGAACCAGGTTGTAGCAACAATTGCTCATTTCCACCTGTAGTCCCTGGGCAGGTATGACAAAAAAACTAAAACAATAAGCAACAAACACTTAAGCAATTCTTAAAACTTAAGCACATTTTAAGGTTAGGTGTTAGGGTTCGGGTTAGGAGAATAAGTTGACTTGTACTTATTGTCAGTTGAATGTCTGTTGAGGGACCAACAAAATAAAGAGTTAGCAGATATTAAGCTGACAGTCTACTAATACTCTAATGACAGTTAGTTGACATGTAGTTGAAAAGTTACTTATAGAATGTCAGTCTAAAGTGGACTATCGAAATAAAGTGTTACCCAAAAGTATTAATGTAAACAGACGTTCAGACTGTGTAATGTTGCTGGAGACCACCTTTGCATTCTGACAGAGGTGTAAACAGCCTTTTTTGTCCTTTTTAAGTGGACACTACTCATTGGCCGCAGTGAATGAGATTTCACCAAGATGATCCTGGATCAACATCTTTGTTGATCCTAGAACAACATTCCAATCAACCAGACAGGTTTTAAGGGATACGTTTACAGTTTTTGTCAACTTTAGGCTTACAACCGGTTAGGTGCTTCTACATCAGTGTTATTCACCAATCATTACCCTCTGATTTTAAGGAGAAGTTATGCAGGTTTAGGAGTGGGGTTAAGACTACATTTACGGAGAGTAATGTTGCTCCAGGATCAACAAAATGTTGAAACGTCTTACTTGGCAAAATCAGAAAGGAGGTCATAACTACCTGGATCTGAACACACTCAAAACAGTGGAGATGATTGTGGACTTCTGGAGGAACACCCAGCACTCCCCCCTCTCACTATCATGAAGAGCACTGGGGCAATACTAGAGTCATTCAGGTTCCTGGGCTCTACCATCTCTCAGGACCTGAAATGGGACACTCACATAAGGCTTCATTGTGTATTCATTCACCAGCTAATGAAGTTCAACCAGCCACAGCAGTTCTACTCTGCAGTTATAGAGTCGGTCCTCTGCACTTCTGTAACTGTCTGGTTCAGCTACCTAATCAGACCTCAGAAGACTACAACGGATAGTCCCGACTGCTGAGCGAATCACCGGTACATCCCTTTACACTCTTCAAGAACTGTACTCTGTGTAAACTGTGAGTAAAAGTGAAAATCAGAATGGACCCCTCACATCAGGCCACTTCACTTTTGAACTGTTGCCTGGTCAGCGCTACAGAGCATCTTTCCTCATCTACCCTATGAACAATTAAATGCCCCCACTGGGAAATAAACATGTGCAATAACACTATTTATACTCATATTTGTTTAACATATATCTCTTATTCACATTCCTTTGCATTGTATATATAACATATCTACCTGATACAGTACATATATTGTCCACTTTAATCACTTATTTTATTTTTATTATCTATCTTGTCTGTGCTGGAAGCTTCTGTCACCAAGACAAACTCCTAGGCATAATTGGCAATAAAGCTATTTCTGATTCTGCATAATGACTTCAATTATGACTGATTGCTTTATTATTTCATAACCTTTGGGTTAAGTCAGGTGCCACTGTCTGTTTTGTTTTTTAAAAGTTTTGAACTTTTTCGTGTTGAAACGGATTTGTTACAGCCGAAAAATGATTGATTATTCAGTTTTCAACAATGTAAACTGACATTTCAACAATGTCACCCTCAATGGATTACATGGTCCTGGAGTTCCCTAGTTTTAAGATGATTAACACTTACAGGAAAAGACTGTCTGCCCGGATGTGGGAGGTTCATTGTGTGAATGTGAAAACTAAAAGTTAATTAAAATCAACCTGCCTTAACTTATATCTGAACCTAAGGTTGTTTATTCTTTCTTCTTCATACAACCTCTTCCTGCTTTTCCTCCAGCCAAATTTCATTGTGTTATGTCAGCAGCACACAAATGTGTTTATTATTGGGACAGCCACATTCTTGCAGAATTAGTAAGTTACAAATTAGTGGTCCAGAAAATATGCTCACCTTAGGATGACCAATTACCCAACATCATACAAACGCACAAAAACGAACCCGGCCTTGTCATGTCAGGACCCGTGTGCTAGCAGCTGCTCCTGACTCAAGCCGACGGGGAAATTCCCTAACCTGCTGCCTATAGAGGAACTGTTGATTTATACATAAAGTTGAAACTTTGTGATGATGATGATGATGATTGTATTGTTTGTGGATATACTGAGGGGATTTTGTTAATAAATGATATACACAGGTCAGTAAGACTGTGAATGTGCTTCCTGAAACCTATGTGAAATACATTTTAAAGTTATAATTCTAATTAAAGCTGCAAGCAGCGATGAAAGGGCCCTCGCACCCGTGCCACCGCCACCCGGTGGCTTCAGGAAGACAGAGCACGGTGGGCAATGTGCATTTAAGTAGGTAAATATAGGAGGAGTATGTCAAAGTCAGTTACAAAAATGTCCTTTATTATGGGGATAGTAGCATGCGTTATCACTCAGATAAGTGTTGCTAGCATGTTTTAGCATGTTTCTAGCATGTTTAGAACTCAATGGCATATTTAATTAATATGTTGCTAGTACTGCATCACAATGTAAAACATGTCACTTCCTGTCGACAGTAGGTGGCGCTATTACTATAACTGAAAATTGTCATGGACATGTGTTCAGGGCAGAACTCTTATCAAATGTGTGAAGTTTGGCGCAGATTGGACATAGCCTTCTTGAGTAACAACAACTTCCTGTTTCATTGCATTAACATGCTTTAGCACTTAGCTAAGAATTGCTAGCATGTTTTAACATGTTTATAACATGTTTATAACTCAATGGCATATTTAATGTGTTGCCAGTATTGCATCACAGTGTTAAACATGACACTTCCTGTTGCTAGTAGGTGGCGCTATTACTATAACTGAAAATTGTCACGTAGATGTGTTCAGGCCATGACTCTTATCAAATGTGTGAAGTTTGGGGCAGATTTGACATTCCATGCCTGAGTTACAGCAAATTCCTATTTAATTGCAGTAATAGCATGCATTGGCACTTAGTTAAGTGTTTGCTAGAATGTTTCTAGTATGTTGCTAGCATTTTTAACACTTGCTGGCACTTTTTTATATATTATTAGAAGTCCACAACAGTGTTAAACATGTCACTTCCTGTTGCCAGCAGGTGGCGCTATGACTGTAACTGAATATGAGCATGCACATGTGTTCAGGACAGAACTCTTATTAAACTTGTGAAGTTTTGGGCAGATTGGACATTGCCTTCTTAAGTAAAAACAACTTCCTGTTTCATAGCATTAGCATGCTTTAGCACTTAGCTAAGAATTGCTAGCATGTTTATAACTCAATGGCATATTTACTATGTTGCCAGTACTGCATCACACTGTTAAACATGTCACTTCCTGTTGCCAGTAGGTGGCGCTATTACTATAGCTGAAAATTGTCATGTAGATGTGTTCAGGGCAGGACTCTTATCAAATGTGTGAAGTTTGGGGCAGATTGGACATTGCCTTCTTAAGTAACAACAACTTCCTGTTTCATTGCATTAGCATGCTTTAGCACTTAGCTAAGAATTGCTAGCATGTTTTAACATGTTTCTAACATGTGTATAACTCAATGGCATATTTACTATGTTGCTAGTACTGCATCACAGTGTAAAACGTGCACGGAGGGGAATGTGCATTTATGTAGGTAAATATAGGAGGAGTATGTCAATGTCAGTTACAAAAATGTCCTTTATTATGGGGATTATACAATGTGTTTTCACTCAGATAAGTGTTGCTAGCATGTTTTAGCATGTTTCTAGCATGCTTGGAACTCAATGGTATATCTAAATTTGTTGCTAGTACTGCATCACATTGTAGATGTCACTTCCTGTTGACAGTAGGTGGCGCTATTACTATAAGTGAAAATTGTCATGTAGATGTGTTCAGGGCAGGACTTTTATCAAAAGTGTGACGTTTGGGGCAGATTGGACATTCCTTGCCTGAGTTAAAACAACTTCCTGTTTCATGGCATTAATAGCATGATTTAACACTTAACTAAGTATTGCTAGCATGCTTTAGCATGTTTCTAACATGTTTAACACTCAATGGCATATTTTACTATGTTGCTAGTACTGCATCACAGTGTAAAACATGTCACTTCCTGTTGACAGCAGGTGGCGCTAATACTATAACAGAAAATTAACAGAAAATTATCATGTAGATGTGTTCAGGCCATGACTCTTATCAAACATGTGAAGTTTGGGGCAGATTGGACATTGCCTTCTTGAGTAACAACAACTTCCTCTTTCATTGCATTAGCATGCCTTAGCACTTAGCTAAGAATTGTTAGCATGTTTTAACATGTTTCTAACATGTTGAACACTCAATGGCATATTTTACTATGTTGCTAGTACTGCATCACAGTGTAAAACATGTCACTTCCTGTTGACAGTAGGTGGCGCTATTACTATAACAGAAAATTAACAGAAAATTATCATGTAGATGTGTTCAGGCCATGACTCTTATCAAACGTGTGAAGTTTGGGGCAGATTGGACATTGCCTTCTTGAGTAACAACAACTTCCTCTTTCATTGCATTGGCATGCTTTAGCACTTAGCTAAGTGTTTGCTAGCATGTTTTAGCATGTTTCTAGTATGTTGCTAGCATGTTTAGCACTTGCTGGCACTTTTTTATATGTTATTAGTAGTCCACAACAGTGTTAAACATGTCACTTCCTGTTGCCAGCAGGTGGCGCTATGACTGTAACTGAATATGAGCATGGACATGTGTTCAGGACAGAACTCTTATCAAACATGTGAAGTTTGGGGCAGATTGGACATTGTTTGCCTGAGTTACAGCAACTTCCTGTTTCATTGTATTAGCATGCTTTAGCACTTAGCTAAGAATTGCTAGCATGTTTTAACATGTTTCTAACATGTTTATAACTCATTGGCATAATTAATATGTTGCTAGTACTGCATCACAGTGTTAAACATGTCACTTCCTGTTGCCAGTAGGTGGCGCTATTACTATAACTGAATATTCTCATGTAGATGTGTTCAGGCCATGACTCTTATCAAACGTGTGAAGTTTGGGGCAGATTGGACATTCCATACCTGAGTTACAGCAAATTCCTATTGAATTGCAGTAATAGCATGCTTTAGCACTTAGCTAAGTGCTTGCTAGCATGTTTTAGCATGTTTCAAGTATGTTGTTAGCATGTTTAACACTTGCTGGCACTTTTTTATATGTTATCAGGAGTCCACAACAGTGTTAAACATGTCACTTCCTGTTGCCAGCAGGTGGCGCTATGACTGTAACTGAATATGAGCATGGACATGTGTTCAGGACATAACTCTTATCAAACGTGTGAAGTTTGGGGCAGATTGGACATTGTTTGCCTGAGTTACAGCAACTTCCTGTTTCATGGCGAAACATCAAAATTTGTCAGGCCGCCGAGGACACGCCCTTCGACGAAAACTCAAGATCTTCGCAATTTAACGTCGCAAAGGCCTTAAGATTAGACTCACCAAATTTGAAGATGATCAGATTAAAACTGTAGGAGGAGTTCGTTAAAGTACGAGGCCTGAAAATGGCAAAAACTGCACAAAAATCTGAGAGGAAGTTCAAAATGGCTGACTTCCTGTTGTGTTTAGGGCTACGCTCCAAGAGACTTTTTTGTAGGTATTGGGCCACTACAGGTATGTACCGAATTTCGTACACGTACGTGAAACGTAACGCGAGGCGCACTCCGTTGAACCTTTATAGGTGGCGCTATCGAGCCATTTTGCCCCGCCCAATTTTGAAACGCATATCAGATGTAAATTTTCGCCAGTTCTGACGCGTGTGCAAATTTTCGTGAGTTTTCGTGCATGTTTAGGCCCTCAAAAATGCGATTCATTGCGGAGAAGAAGAAGAATAATAATAAATATAGCTGCGAGCAGCGATTACGGGCCCAAGCCGGTGGCACCGCAACCCCGGTGCCTTTAGTACCTAAAGGCACCGGGGTGGCGGTTCCGCCAGCTTTGGCCCTTCATCGCTGCTCGCAGCTATATTTATATATATATATATATATATATATATATATATATATATATATATATATAAACGGCCCGGTGGCACCGCCACCCCGGTGCCTTTGGGGTTATTGTGCACGACGTGCAAAAACGTAACCCCGCTTTGACTGTCGAAAAGAAGTGTGCTGTAGAGCTTGCATCAGTGTGGGCTCTGCAAAAGTGCGCATCGAGGGCACATATCAACCACAAAGTATGCGTGAGCAACCTTCTGAAACCTAAAATGAAAAATGAGACACCCTACGGTCTCATGGATTTAACGGACACATGAAATAAGTACACAAGACCGAAAATTCATATGAAGTGTGCCATTTGGGACAGGGCCTATGATCGTGAACCACAATAGCCACATATATGAGATAATTTAAATTTAGAATCATTTTTAATGTCATAGGATGTCATATGTCAATATGTTTTGTAGCACTTAAATGTGTAAATCCAGAAGCCTAGTATTTATCTGGAGGTCTTTGTCCTTTGCCTGTCAACCTGGTTTGTCTCTGCCTTTTCTGTTCTGCCCTGTTTGCCATTGTTCACCCTGCCTGTCTTGACCATTCTTAATAAAAAGCTGCAAATGGATTCAAAAAGACAAGGCCTTAAACTTAAATTTGAACAAGGATTAAACTCTTGTAACTGTAACAGACACCAAGGCACAATCACACACATGCACGCACGCACGCACACACAGTTTAAAAACAAAAAAATATTTATCCAACCCCATTTAAAAACAGTCTGTGATTCCTTTACTTTATTAATAAACATTAAGACATGTATTTTCCTTTTTAATGCAGGCCAAACCACACAGCAGTGAAATGGTTAATCTAGCCCTCCTCCCCCTACACACACACACACACACACACACACAGGCACAGACACAGAGACGTAGGCTTATGGCAAGCCGTTTTAACATTTAATCATTTAAACCCACTAGTCTCTATTTTCATGCTACTAGTACTTATTTTTTAGATACTAGTATTTTTAGATACTAATATAGTATCTAATGAATAAGTACTAGTATCTTTTAAAAGGTACTAGTCCCTAAGGAATAAGCACTAGTATCTAAAGAATAGGCACTAGTACCTAAAGAATAAGCACTAGTCGCTAATGAATAAGTACTAGTACTTAATGGAATAGATACTAGTATCTAAAAAATAAGTACTAGTAGCATGAAAATAGAGACTAGTAGGTTAAAATGATTAAATGTTAAGACGGCTTGCCATATTGGCTCAGAGAGAGAGAGAGAGAAAATGACCATATTCAAACCAAAATATCTGACTTTCTTTTGTTCGGAGCTAATAACTGTAAATTAGAAAGTTGTTCGGCTTGAGGAGAAGAATATACACGCTGAGTTTTGTAACTGTAGGTAAAACTAACTAAGTTATAACACACTTTATATGTCCTTATTAAGCCATGAAAATTCATTTCCTCGCCACGGCCAAACCGTTCGAGATATCAAAAGTCCGTCCGCAATTTAGCATCCTCAAAGTCTTGACATCATGCACACCGAGTTTGGCGATGATTGAATGAATTGCCTAGGAGTAGTACTTCAAATTCCACAGCAAGCGTTTTCCAAACAACCCATAATAGCCGACTTCCTGTTGGGCTGGCGTAAAACTTGACCGGGGGTAAGATGTTCGGCCCGATGAGATCTATATGTGTACTGAGTTTCATATTAATTCATGCAAGCGTGTTGGATCTATGGACCAAATTGTCGGACCCCGTTCAAGAGGGCGCTGTTGAGCCCCCCTGCCACGCCCGGGTACCAGCTTCAGCCCGGCCCTGATGGCCGTGGGTTCTGACCTGTGTGCAAAATTTCAAGAGTTTTTGAGCACGTTAAGAGCCCCAAAAGCCCCTGAAACCTTGAAATCCATTAAAAGCAATAGACAAATCCCTCACACACAGAGACAGAGAGAGAGGGAGAGAAAATTCTCACGTTTCTCGCCATAATTTTGTTTCCTCGCCACGGCCAAACCGTTCGAGATATCAAAAATCCCCTGGCAACTTTTCATCCTCAGTGTCTTGACTTCATGCTGACAGAGTTTCGTGCCGTGTGTTTGAATTCTCTAGGAGGAGTATTTCACATTCCATTGCATGCGTTTTCCAAACAACCCTTAATAGCCGACTTCCTGTTGGGCTGGGGTAAAAAGTAAGAGCATGAAGTATATATGAACCGATGAGATCTATATGTGTACTGAGTTTCATATTATTACATGCAAGCGTGTTTGATTTATGGACCAAGTGTTCAAACCCCGTTCCAGGGGGCGCTGTCGAGCCCCCCTGCCACGCCCGGGTACCAGCTTCAGCCCGGCCCTGATGGCCGCGGGTTCTGAGATTTGTGCAAAGTTTCAAGAGTTTTCGAGCACGTTAAGGCCCCCAAAAGTGCCCAAAAGGTAGTAAAATAATAATAATAATCCTAAATAATAATCCTTAGGAAAACAATAGGGCCTTCGCCTTTTCAGGCTTGGGCCCTAATAATAATCCTTAGGAAAACAATAGGGCCTTCGCCTTTTCAAGGCTTGGGCCCTAATAATAATAACTAGAGTCGGTGGTAGACAGAGATTAAGCTCATTCTTTTGTCTCTATACAAAAGGAGACATTTGCATATAAGCTGTGTGAACATTATTGCCTTACATGGTCAATGTCGCAGTTCAACCTGGCGCCACTAAATGTATCAGAGCACGGGTGATTCGTGTTTGTTCTGTTATCTTTTTCAATAAAAAAATGGATTTAAAATAATCGTTGCACATTTTCGAGGCAATTCTGGCAGACCAGGCAACATCTACTATCCGATCCATCCACTAGGCTAATTATAAACGTCAATCAATAGTATAGTAAATCAATAATAACATGTTCTTGTAAACTTCAGGGAAGATCCAGGTTTAGCTTATTCACATGTGGTATTTTAAGATGGTAAAAGATCCTTTAAAAGCTTATTTAAATAAGCTTTGTATAGGCTACTTAAAAATCAAGAGGACAACATGTCTGCATATATACCGGATATCAACAATCAATAAATTAAATGATTTGAAAAGAATAGCATTTATTCATATTCAGTCTGTTCCGTACATAAAACCAGATCATATTTTATGAACATATAGGTTTACTCTGCTTCGGCATGTGGTTCCATCGCGCCCATGCCTCTCTCACTCACACACACACACACACACAGTTCGGTCGCGCACGCGCCTCACACCAATATATCCGCGCTCACACCAAACTTTTATACTCTTTTGTTGTTGTGTTTTCCATGAAGAATAATAGGCTATTGAACTCACAATTCAAGCAATCGGCCCCAGAAAAGGCGCTAATTTTGAAATGAAACTGACGGCTGCACGGGCATTCATAACGGTGCGCGTCCACGGCAGAACAGAGAGAACGTTTTTTAGTTCATTCCTACTTCCATAGGAATTCCCTCGAGCGCTCTGCACGCGCCACCATTATCAATGTTCGTGTGGACGTCCGTATTTAAAAGCTCTCGGTCCCCAGTCACATACCAAATATATGTATAATGTATATATAAATATAATTTTGGACACAAGAGGGCAGTATGGCCCTATGTATAATTTTGTGTTTAAACTAAACTATCACTCGAAGAGCCCCTCTCCCCCTCCCCACATTAGCCGCTTTCCGACCGGAGGGACTTTTGCAGTTCCTAGAACCTAACGTTCCTATAACCTTTTTTTTCGCGTGTTCCGACCGGACTAAGTTGGGGATTTTTTAGTTCCTCAGACCGTAGTTCCTATAACTCTTTCAGTACCTAGTCTAGAGCGAGGACTTTTTTAGTTCCCTTTCCTCTAGGTCTACGTTGATTGGTTCAACTTATAAGTCACGCCCAGTGTCAACACATTTTATTCACTGTCTGTAGCAATTCGCCTATGTATGCTATGCTAACTCGTAACATAACGCATTCAATCTGTTTATTTTTAAGTTACACATTCTACATTGATTAAAAAAGAAACATCAAAAGTGTTTTTAGTCAGAGTATTATTTCATACAGAAAAAAAAACATTTGTAATTCAGATGAGAATGAGGTTAGTGTTTTAAAATTTTAAGGAAAACAAATATATTGAAATATAGCACATGGATTTTAAATTCATTCAGCTTCAATTACCAAAACAATCTTACTTTTATTTAAAGCAAACTATACATTTAAAAGATGGGGGTTATATGCATATTTTGTCATTTAAAAAAAATACAAAAATTGTTATGCGAAAAGACAAGGACTTAGAGATTTCTTTATCCTTTAATGCAGGAAAAATCATACAGCCAGCCACACACACACACACACACACATAAACACAGACACCAACCCTCTCTCCCTCCCCTCCCCTCTGCTCCCCTCCCCACACAGACACACGCACACACACACAGAGAGAATGGCAGGGGGCACAAGAAATCCATTCAAACTACAATATCTGACTTTCTGTTGCTCAGAGCTAATGACTTTAAATTAGAAAATTGATCGGCTTTATGAGAACAATATCCGTGGCAAGTTTTGTAACTGTAGGTAAAACGAGCAAAGTTATAACACACTTTATGTGTCCTTTTTTAGTCATAAAATTCATTTCCTCGCCACGGCCAAACCGTTCGAGATATCAAAAATCCGTCTGGAATTTAGCATCCTCAATGTCTTGACTTCATGCTGACCGAGTTTGGTTGGAATCCGATCAATTCCCAAGGAGAATTAAATCGAATTTCAGGGGTATGCGTTTCCAAACAAACCATAATAGCCGGCTTCCTGTTGGACTGTCGTAAAACTTAGAGCACGAAAGTTGTTCAACCCAATGAGATCTATAAGTGTACCGAGTTTCATATTATTACATGCAAGTGTGTTTGACTTATGGAAAAGTGTTCGAATCCCAGTCCAGGGGGCGCTGTCGAGCCGCCCTGCCACGCCCGGGTACCAGCTTCAACCCGGCCCTGATGGCCGCGGGTTCTGACCCGTGTGCAAAGTTTCAAGAGTTTTAGAGGATGTTAAGGGCCCCAAAAGCCCCTGAAACCTTGAACAACAATAATTAAAAGCATTCTCACTCAAACAGACACATCCCCCTCCCCCACAGACACAGAGGTACGCAGAGAGAGGGAGAGAGTGACAGAGATTACTCCGAAACATCCACATTCAAACCAAAATATCTGACTTTATTTTGTTCGGAGCCAAAATCTGTAAATTAGAAAGTTGTCCGGCTTGATCTGAACAATATTCCTACCGAGTTTTATGATTGCAGGTAAAACTATGAAACTAACCCTCTCACTTTTGTCAAAAGGTGGCGCTACTGAGCCCCTGCACCACGTCCGTTCCTGAAACTTTGCACATGTCTACTGGCTAATAAATATGACATGTCTGTCGAGTTTCATGCAATTTCAAGCATGCTAAGAGTCTCAAAAGCATCCTAAAAGAATTTTAAAGTATGATGCGTTGCCACGGCAACAGTATCAAAGATATCAAGAATCCATTCACAGGTCTACATCTGCCGTATGTTTACATTATACAGATGAAGTTTGAAGCAAATTGGGTTCAAATAAGAGGGTGATTTCACAGCATTTTGAAAGTGACACACTTCCTGCTGCCAGTTGGTGGCGCTATAACTTTGACTCACAATAGTCACATCCATGTGATCGTCCTCTTACAACGAACACACTGCTGAAGTTTCATTAAGATCAGTTAATGTATGCAGAAGTTATAACACACTTCCTGTTTCACGTTTCTCGCCATAATTTCATTTCCTCGCCACGGCCAAACCGTTCGAGATATCAAAAATCCGCTGGCAATTTTTCATCCTCAATGTCTTGACTTCATGCTGACCGAGTTTCGTAGCATTTCTTTGAATTCTCTAGGAGAAGTACTTTAAATTCCATTGCATGCGTTTTACAAACAACCCTAAATAGCCGACTTCCTGTTGGGCTGAGGTAAAAAGTAAGAGCATGAAGTATATATGAACCGATGAGATCTATATGTGTACCGAGTTTCATATTCTTACATGCAAGCGTGTTTGATTTATGGACCAAGTTTTCGGACCCCGTTCCAGGGGGCGCTGTCGAGCCCCCCTGCCACGCCCGGGTACCATCTTCAGCCCGGCCCTGATGGCCGCGGGTTCTGACCCGTGTGCAAAGTTTCAAGAGTTTTCGTGCACGTTAAGAGCCCCAAAAGTGCCCGAATAGTCGTAAGAAAAATAAAAGAGAAAAAAAAAAAAAATAATCCTAAGGAAAACAATAGGGCCTTCGCCCTTTCAGGGCTTGGGCCCTAATTAAAGCTGCAAGCAGCGATGAAAGGGCCCTCGCACCCGTGCAACCGCCACCCGGTGGCTTTAGGAAGACAGAGCACGGAGGGGAATGTGCATTTATGTAGGTAAATATTGGAGGAGTATGTCAATGACAGTTACAAAAATGTCCTTTATTATGGGGATTATACAATGTGTTTTCACTCAGATAAGTGTTGCTAGCATGTTTTAGCATGTTTCTAGCATGCTTGGAACTCAATGGTATATCTAAATGTGTTGCTAGTACTGCATCACATTGTAGATGTCACTTCCTGTTGACAGTAGGTGGCGCTATTACTATAAGTGAAAATTGTCATGTAGATGTGTTCAGGGCAGGACTTTTATCAAAAGTGTGACGTTTGGGGCAGATTGGACATTCCTTGCCTGAGTTAAAACAACTTCCTGTTTCATGGCATTAATAGCATGATTTAACACTTAACTAAGTATTGCTAGCATGCTTTAGCATGTTTCTAACATGTTTAACACTCAATGGCATATTTTACTATGTTGCTAGTACTGCATCACAGTGTAAAACATGTCACTTCCTGTTGACAGTAGGTGGCGCTAATACTATAACAGAAAATTTACAGAAAATTATCATGTAGATGTGTTCAGGCCATGACTCTTATCAAACATGTGAAGTTTGGGGCAGATTGGACATTGCCTTCTTGAGTAACAACAACTTCCTCTTTCATTGCATTAGCATGCCTTAGCACTTAGCTAAGAATTGTTAGCATGTTTTAACATGTTTCTAACATGTTGAACACTCAATGGCATATTTTACTATGTTGCTAGTACTGCATCACAGTGTAAAACATGTCACTTCCTGTTGACAGTAGGTGGCGCTATTACTATAACAGAAAATTAACAGAAAATTATCATGTAGATGTGTTCAGGCCATGACTCTTATCAAACGTGTGAAGTTTGGGGCAGATTGGACATTGCCTTCTTGAGTAACAACAACTTCCTCTTTCATTGCATTGGCATGCTTTAGCACTTAGCTAAGTGTTTGCTAGCATGTTTTAGCATGTTTCTAGTATGTTGCTAGCATGTTTAGCACTTGCTGGCACTTTTTTATATGTTATTAGTAGTCCACAACAGTGTTAAACATGTCACTTCCTGTTGCCAGCAGGTGGCGCTATGACTGTAACTGAATATGAGCATGGACATGTGTTCAGGACAGAACTCTTATCAAACATGTGAAGTTTGGGGCAGATTGGACATTGTTTGCCTGAGTTACAGCAACTTCCTGTTTCATTGTATTAGCATGCTTTAGCACTTAGCTAAGAATTGCTAGCATGTTTTAACATGTTTCTAACATGTTTATAACTCATTGGCATAATTAATATGTTGCTAGTACTGCATCACAGTGTTAAACATGTCACTTCCTGTTGCCAGTAGGTGGCGCTATTACTATAACTGAATATTCTCATGTAGATGTGTTCAGGCCATGACTCTTATCAAACGTGTGAAGTTTGGGGCAGATTGGACATTCCATACCTGAGTTACAGCAAATTCCTATTGAATTGCAGTAATAGCATGCTTTAGCACTTAGCTAAGTGCTTGCTAGCATGTTTTAGCATGTTTCAAGTATGTTGTTAGCATGTTTAACACTTGCTGGCACTTTTTTATATGTTATCAGGAGTCCACAACAGTGTTAAACATGTCACTTCCTGTTGCCAGCAGGTGGCGCTGTGACTGTAACTGAATATGAGCATGGACATGTGTTCAGGACAGAACTCTTATCAAACGTGTGAAGTTTGGGGCAGATTGGACATTGTTTGCCTGAGTTACAGCAACTTCCTGTTTCATGGCGAAACATCAAAATTTGTCAGGCCGCCGAGGACACGCCCTTCGACGAAAACTCAAGATCTTCGCAATTTAACGTCGCAAAGGCCTTAAGATTAGACTCACCAAATTTGAAGATGATCAGATTAAAACTGTAGGAGGAGTTCGTTAAAGTACGAGGCCTGAAAATGGCAAAAACTGCACAAAAATCTGAGAGGAAGTTCAAAATGGCTGACTTCCTGTTGTGTTTAGGGCTACGCTCCAAGAGACTTTTTTGTAGGTATTGGGCCATTACAGGTATGTACCGAATTTCGTACACGTACGTGAAACGTAACGCGAGGCGCACTCCGTTGAACCTTTATAGGTGGCGCTATCGAGCCATTTTGCCCCGCCCAATTTTGAAACGCATATCAGATGTAAATTTTCGCCAGTTCTGACGCGTGTGCAAATTTTCGTGAGTTTTCGTGCATGTTTAGGCCCTCAAAAATGCGATTCATTGCGGAGAAGAAGAAGAAGAAGAATAATAATAAATATAGCTGCGAGCAGCGATTACGGGCCCAAGCCGGTGGCACCGCAACCCCGGTGCCTTTAGTACCTAAAGGCACCGGGGTGGCGGTTCCGCCAGCTTTGGCCCTTCATCGCTGCTCGCAGCTATATTTATATATATATATATATATATATATATATATATATATATATATATATATAAACGGCCCGGTGGCACCGCCACCCCGGTGCCTTTGGGGTTATTGTGCACGACGTGCAAAAACGTAACCCCGCTTTGACTGTCGAAAAGAAGTGTGCTGTAGAGCTTGCATCAGTGTGGGCTCTGCAAAAGTGCGCATCGAGGGCACATATCAACCACAAAGTATGCGTGAGCAACCTTCTGAAACCTAAAATGAAAAATGAGACACCCTACGGTCTCATGGATTTAACGGACACATGAAATAAGTACACAAGACCGAAAATTCATATGAAGTGTGCCATTTGGGACAGGGCCTATGATCGTGAACCACAATAGCCACATATATGAGATAATTTAAATTTAGAATCATTTTTAATGTCATAGGATGTCATATGTCAATATGTTTTGTAGCACTTAAATGTGTAAATCCAGAAGCCTAGTATTTATCTGGAGGTCTTTGTCCTTTGCCTGTCAACCTGGTTTGTCTCTGCCTTTTCTGTTCTGCCCTGTTTGCCATTGTTCACCCTGCCTGTCTTGACCATTCTTAATAAAAAGCTGCAAATGGATTCAAAAAGACAAGGCCTTAAACTTAAATTTGAACAAGGATTAAACTCTTGTAACTGTAACAGACACCAAGGCACAATCACACACATGCACGCACGCACGCACACACAGTTTAAAAACAAAAAAATATTTATCCAACCCCATTTAAAAACAGTCTGTGATTCCTTTACTTTATTAATAAACATTAAGACATGTATTTTCCTTTTTAATGCAGGCCAAACCACACAGCAGTGAAATGGTTAATCTAGCCCTCCTCCCCCTACACACACACACACACACACACACACAGGCACAGACACAGAGACGTAGGCTTATGGCAAGCCGTTTTAACATTTAATCATTTAAACCCACTAGTCTCTATTTTCATGCTACTAGTACTTATTTTTTAGATACTAGTATTTTTAGATACTAATATAGTATCTAATGAATAAGTACTAGTATCTTTTAAAAGGTACTAGTCCCTAAGGAATAAGCACTAGTATCTAAAGAATAGGCACTAGTACCTAAAGAATAAGCACTAGTCGCTAATGAATAAGTACTAGTACTTAATGGAATAGATACTAGTATCTAAAAAATAAGTACTAGTAGCATGAAAATAGAGACTAGTAGGTTAAAATGATTAAATGTTAAGACGGCTTGCCATATTGGCTCAGAGAGAGAGAGAGAGAAAATGACCATATTCAAACCAAAATATCTGACTTTCTTTTGTTCGGAGCTAATAACTGTAAATTAGAAAGTTGTTCGGCTTGAGGAGAAGAATATACACGCTGAGTTTTGTAACTGTAGGTAAAACTAACTAAGTTATAACACACTTTATATGTCCTTATTAAGCCATGAAAATTCATTTCCTCGCCACGGCCAAACCGTTCGAGATATCAAAAGTCCGTCCGCAATTTAGCATCCTCAAAGTCTTGACATCATGCACACCGAGTTTGGCGATGATTGAATGAATTGCCTAGGAGTAGTACTTCAAATTCCACAGCAAGCGTTTTCCAAACAACCCATAATAGCCGACTTCCTGTTGGGCTGGCGTAAAACTTGACCGGGGGTAAGATGTTCGGCCCGATGAGATCTATATGTGTACTGAGTTTCATATTAATTCATGCAAGCGTGTTGGATCTATGGACCAAATTGTCGGACCCCGTTCAAGAGGGCGCTGTTGAGCCCCCCTGCCACGCCCGGGTACCAGCTTCAGCCCGGCCCTGATGGCCGTGGGTTCTGACCTGTGTGCAAAATTTCAAGAGTTTTTGAGCACGTTAAGAGCCCCAAAAGCCCCTGAAACCTTGAAATCCATTAAAAGCAATAGACAAATCCCTCACACACAGAGACAGAGAGAGAGGGAGAGAAAATTCTCACGTTTCTCGCCATAATTTTGTTTCCTCGCCACGGCCAAACCGTTCGAGATATCAAAAATCCCCTGGCAACTTTTCATCCTCAGTGTCTTGACTTCATGCTGACAGAGTTTCGTGCCGTGTGTTTGAATTCTCTAGGAGGAGTATTTCACATTCCATTGCATGCGTTTTCCAAACAACCCTTAATAGCCGACTTCCTGTTGGGCTGGGGTAAAAAGTAAGAGCATGAAGTATATATGAACCGATGAGATCTATATGTGTACTGAGTTTCATATTATTACATGCAAGCGTGTTTGATTTATGGACCAAGTGTTCAAACCCCGTTCCAGGGGGCGCTGTCGAGCCCCCCTGCCACGCCCGGGTACCAGCTTCAGCCCGGCCCTGATGGCCGCGGGTTCTGAGATTTGTGCAAAGTTTCAAGAGTTTTCGAGCACGTTAAGGCCCCCAAAAGTGCCCAAAAGGTAGTAAAATAATAATAATAATCCTAAATAATAATCCTTAGGAAAACAATAGGGCCTTCGCCTTTTCAGGCTTGGGCCCTAATAATAATCCTTAGGAAAACAATAGGGCCTTCGCCTTTTCAAGGCTTGGGCCCTAATAATAATAACTAGAGTCGGTGGTAGACAGAGATTAAGCTCATTCTTTTGTCTCTATACAAAAGGAGACATTTGCATATAAGCTGTGTGAACATTATTGCCTTACATGGTCAATGTCGCAGTTCAACCTGGCGCCACTAAATGTATCAGAGCACGGGTGATTCGTGTTTGTTCTGTTATCTTTTTCAATAAAAAAATGGATTTAAAATAATCGTTGCACATTTTCGAGGCAATTCTGGCAGACCAGGCAACATCTACTATCCGATCCATCCACTAGGCTAATTATAAACGTCAATCAATAGTATAGTAAATCAATAATAACATGTTCTTGTAAACTTCAGGGAAGATCCAGGTTTAGCTTATTCACATGTGGTATTTTAAGATGGTAAAAGATCCTTTAAAAGCTTATTTAAATAAGCTTTGTATAGGCTACTTAAAAATCAAGAGGACAACATGTCTGCATATATACCGGATATCAACAATCAATAAATTAAATGATTTGAAAAGAATAGCATTTATTCATATTCAGTCTGTTCCGTACATAAAACCAGATCATATTTTATGAACATATAGGTTTACTCTGCTTCGGCATGTGGTTCCATCGCGCCCATGCCTCTCTCACTCACACACACACACACACACAGTTCGGTCGCGCACGCGCCTCACACCAATATATCCGCGCTCACACCAAACTTTTATACTCTTTTGTTGTTGTGTTTTCCATGAAGAATAATAGGCTATTGAACTCACAATTCAAGCAATCGGCCCCAGAAAAGGCGCTAATTTTGAAATGAAACTGACGGCTGCACGGGCATTCATAACGGTGCGCGTCCACGGCAGAACAGAGAGAACGTTTTTTAGTTCATTCCTACTTCCATAGGAATTCCCTCGAGCGCTCTGCACGCGCCACCATTATCAATGTTCGTGTGGACGTCCGTATTTAAAAGCTCTCGGTCCCCAGTCACATACCAAATATATGTATAATGTATATATAAATATAATTTTGGACACAAGAGGGCAGTATGGCCCTATGTATAATTTTGTGTTTAAACTAAACTATCACTCGAAGAGCCCCTCTCCCCCTCCCCACATTAGCCGCTTTCCGACCGGAGGGACTTTTGCAGTTCCTAGAACCTAACGTTCCTATAACCTTTTTTTTCGCGTGTTCCGACCGGACTAAGTTGGGGATTTTTTAGTTCCTCAGACCGTAGTTCCTATAACTCTTTCAGTACCTAGTCTAGAGCGAGGACTTTTTTAGTTCCCTTTCCTCTAGGTCTACGTTGATTGGTTCAACTTATAAGTCACGCCCAGTGTCAACACATTTTATTCACTGTCTGTAGCAATTCGCCTATGTATGCTATGCTAACTCGTAACATAACGCATTCAATCTGTTTATTTTTAAGTTACACATTCTACATTGATTAAAAAAGAAACATCAAAAGTGTTTTTAGTCAGAGTATTATTTCATACAGAAAAAAAAACATTTGTAATTCAGATGAGAATGAGGTTAGTGTTTTAAAATTTTAAGGAAAACAAATATATTGAAATATAGCACATGGATTTTAAATTCATTCAGCTTCAATTACCAAAACAATCTTACTTTTATTTAAAGCAAACTATACATTTAAAAGATGGGGGTTATATGCATATTTTGTCATTTAAAAAAAATACAAAAATTGTTATGCGAAAAGACAAGGACTTAGAGATTTCTTTATCCTTTAATGCAGGAAAAATCATACAGCCAGCCACACACACACACACACACACATAAACACAGACACCAACCCTCTCTCCCTCCCCTCCCCTCTGCTCCCCTCCCCACACAGACACACGCACACACACACAGAGAGAATGGCAGGGGGCACAAGAAATCCATTCAAACTACAATATCTGACTTTCTGTTGCTCAGAGCTAATGACTTTAAATTAGAAAATTGATCGGCTTTATGAGAACAATATCCGTGGCAAGTTTTGTAACTGTAGGTAAAACGAGCAAAGTTATAACACACTTTATGTGTCCTTTTTTAGTCATAAAATTCATTTCCTCGCCACGGCCAAACCGTTCGAGATATCAAAAATCCGTCTGGAATTTAGCATCCTCAATGTCTTGACTTCATGCTGACCGAGTTTGGTTGGAATCCGATCAATTCCCAAGGAGAATTAAATCGAATTTCAGGGGTATGCGTTTCCAAACAAACCATAATAGCCGGCTTCCTGTTGGACTGTCGTAAAACTTAGAGCACGAAAGTTGTTCAACCCAATGAGATCTATAAGTGTACCGAGTTTCATATTATTACATGCAAGTGTGTTTGACTTATGGAAAAGTGTTCGAATCCCAGTCCAGGGGGCGCTGTCGAGCCGCCCTGCCACGCCCGGGTACCAGCTTCAACCCGGCCCTGATGGCCGCGGGTTCTGACCCGTGTGCAAAGTTTCAAGAGTTTTAGAGGATGTTAAGGGCCCCAAAAGCCCCTGAAACCTTGAACAACAATAATTAAAAGCATTCTCACTCAAACAGACACATCCCCCTCCCCCACAGACACAGAGGTACGCAGAGAGAGGGAGAGAGTGACAGAGATTACTCCGAAACATCCACATTCAAACCAAAATATCTGACTTTATTTTGTTCGGAGCCAAAATCTGTAAATTAGAAAGTTGTCCGGCTTGATCTGAACAATATTCCTACCGAGTTTTATGATTGCAGGTAAAACTATGAAACTAACCCTCTCACTTTTGTCAAAAGGTGGCGCTACTGAGCCCCTGCACCACGTCCGTTCCTGAAACTTTGCACATGTCTACTGGCTAATAAATATGACATGTCTGTCGAGTTTCATGCAATTTCAAGCATGCTAAGAGTCTCAAAAGCATCCTAAAAGAATTTTAAAGTATGATGCGTTGCCACGGCAACAGTATCAAAGATATCAAGAATCCATTCACAGGTCTACATCTGCCGTATGTTTACATTATACAGATGAAGTTTGAAGCAAATTGGGTTCAAATAAGAGGGTGATTTCACAGCATTTTGAAAGTGACACACTTCCTGCTGCCAGTTGGTGGCGCTATAACTTTGACTCACAATAGTCACATCCATGTGATCGTCCTCTTACAACGAACACACTGCTGAAGTTTCATTAAGATCAGTTAATGTATGCAGAAGTTATAACACACTTCCTGTTTCACGTTTCTCGCCATAATTTCATTTCCTCGCCACGGCCAAACCGTTCGAGATATCAAAAATCCGCTGGCAATTTTTCATCCTCAATGTCTTGACTTCATGCTGACCGAGTTTCGTAGCATTTCTTTGAATTCTCTAGGAGAAGTACTTTAAATTCCATTGCATGCGTTTTACAAACAACCCTAAATAGCCGACTTCCTGTTGGGCTGAGGTAAAAAGTAAGAGCATGAAGTATATATGAACCGATGAGATCTATATGTGTACCGAGTTTCATATTCTTACATGCAAGCGTGTTTGATTTATGGACCAAGTTTTCGGACCCCGTTCCAGGGGGCGCTGTCGAGCCCCCCTGCCACGCCCGGGTACCATCTTCAGCCCGGCCCTGATGGCCGCGGGTTCTGACCCGTGTGCAAAGTTTCAAGAGTTTTCGTGCACGTTAAGAGCCCCAAAAGTGCCCGAATAGTCGTAAGAAAAATAAAAGAGAAAAAAAAAAAAAATAATCCTAAGGAAAACAATAGGGCCTTCGCCCTTTCAGGGCTTGGGCCCTAATAATAAACAGAGCAATTCCAAGAGGGTCCTCACACCATCGGTGCTCGGGCCCTAATAAGACTAAATATAAAATACCGTATTATTTACAATGAACTTAATCAAATCATATAAGAACCCACATCAACACATAACACCTTAGACTTCTTTTAAATGAGAGCTTATTACAAAGCTGACGAACTTCAATGGGAATGTTATTCCAGATGACTATAGCTCTATACAGGGGTGCGTTTCCCGAAAGCATCGTTAGCCAACTATGGTCGCAAGTTGGTCGCAATTTCCATTGAACTCTATTGGTAACGACGGAACTTGCGACCATAGTTGGCTAACGATGCTTTCGGGAAACGCACCCCAGGACGATTTTCTTCATATATCCATAGTTTTTGGATAGGGGGTCATTATATGACCATTATTTGCCTTTCTGGTTTTATGATGTCACTGACAATGTGTGATTTTGTGAGTAAAAATTCTACAGATCCAATAATTAAAACAAGCAGCGATGAAAGGGCCCTCGCACACGTTCCACCGCCACCCGGTGGCTTTAGGAAGATAGAGCACGGTGGGCAATGTGCATTTAAATAGGTAAATATAGGAGGAGGATGTCAAAGTCAGTTACAAAAATGTCCTTTAATATGGGGATAATAGCATGCGTTATCACTCAGATAAGTGTTGCTAGCATGTTTCAGCATGTTTCTAGCATGTTTAGAACTCAATGGCATATTTAATATGTTGCTAGTACTGCATCACAGTGTAAAACATGTCACTTCCTGTCGACAGTAGGTGGCGCTATTACTTTAACTGAAAATTGTCATGTAGATTTGTTCAGGGCAGGACTCTTATCAAACATGTGAAGTTTGGGGCAGATTGGACATTGCCTTCTTGAGTAACAACAACTTCCTCTTTCATTGCATTAGCATGCTTTAGCACTTAGCTAAGAATTGCTAGCATATTTTAACATGTTTATAACATGTTTATAACTCACTGGCATATTTAATGTGTTGCCAGTATTGCATCACAGTGTTAAACATGACACTTCCTGTTGCTAGTAGGTGGCGCTATTACTATAACTGAAAATTGTCACGTAGATGTGTTCAGGCCATGACTCTTATCAAATGTGTGAAGTTTGGGGCAGATTTGACATTCCATGCCTGAGTTACAGCAAATTCCTATTTAATTGCAGTAATAACATAATTTAACATTTAGCTAAGTGTTTGCTAGCATGTTTTAGCATGTTTCTAGTATGTTGATAACATGTTTAACACTTGCTGGCACTTTATCTATTATTAGGAGTCCACAACAGCGTTAAACATGTCACTTCCTGTTGCCAGCAGGTGGCGCTATGACTGTAACTGAATTTGAGCATGGACATGTGTTCAGGACAGAACTCTTATCAAACGTGTGAAGTTTGAGGCAGATTGGACATTGTTTGCCTGAGTTACAGCAACTTCCTGTTTCATGGCGAAACATCGAAATTTGTCAGGCCGCCGAGGACACGCCCTTTGACGAAAACTCAAGATCTTCGCAATTTACTGTCGCGAAGGCCTTAAGGTTAGACTCACCAAATTTGAAGATGATCAGATTAAAACTGTAGGAGAAGTTTGTCAAAGTACGAGGCCTGAAAATGGCAAAAACTGCACAAAAATCTAAGAGGAAGTGTTGCTATCATGCTTTAGCATTTTTCTAGCATGTTTGGAACTCAATGGCATATTTAATATGTTGCTAGTACTGCATCACAGTGTAAAACATGTCACTTCCTGTTGACAGTAGGCAGCGCTATTACAGCAAATTCCTATTTAATTGCAGTAATAGCATACTTTAGCACTTAGCTAAGTGTTTGCTAGCATGTTTTAACATGTTTCTAGTATGAGGTTAGCATGTTTAGCACTTGCTGGCACTTTTTTATATATTATTAGGAGTCCTCAACAGTGTTAAACATGTCACTTCCTGTTGCCAGCAGCTGGTGCTATGACTGTAACTGAATATGAGCATGGACATGTGTTCAGGGCAGGACTCTTATCAAACGTGTTAAGTTTGGGGCAGATTGGACATTGCCTTCCTGAGTAACAAAAACTTCCTGTTTCATTGTATTAGCATGCTTTAGGACTTAGCTAAGAATTGCTAGCATGTTTTAACATGTTTCTAACATGTTTATAACTCATTGGCATAATTAATATGTTGCTAGTACTGCATCACAGTGTTAAACATGTCACTTCCTGTTGCCAGTAGGTGGCGCTATTACTATAACTGAATATTCTCATGTAGATGTGTTCAGGCCATGACTCTTATCAAATGTGTGAAGTTTGGGGCAGATTTGACATTCCATGCCTGAGTTACAGCAAATTCCTATTTAATTGCAGTAATAACATAATTTAACATTTAGCTAAGTGTTTGCTAGCATGTTTTAGCATGTTTCAAGTATGTTGATAGCATGTTTAACACTTGCTGGCACTTTTTTATCTATTATTAGGAGTCCACAACAGTGTTAAACATGTCACTTCCTGTTGCCAGCAGGTGGCGCTATGACTGTAACTGAATTTGAGCATTGACATGTGTTCAGGACAGAACTCTTATCAAACGTGTGAAGTTTGAGGCAGATTGGACATTGTTTGCCTGAGTTACAGCAACTTCCTGTTTCATGGCGAAACATCGAAATTTGTCAGGCCGCCGAGGACACGCCCTTTGACGAAAACTCAAGATCTTCGCAATTTACTGTCGCGAAGGCCTTAAGGTTAGACTCACCAAATTTGAAGATGATCAGATTAAAACTGTAGGAGGAGTTTGTCAAAGTACGAGGCCTGAAAATGGCAAAAACTGCACAAAAATCTAAGAGGAAGTGTTGCTATCATGCTTTAGCATTTTTCTAGCATGTTTGGAACTCAATGGCATATTTAATATGTTGCTAGTACTGCATCACAGTGTAAAACATGTCACTTCCTGTTGACAGTAGGCAGCGCTATTACAGCAAATTCCTATTTAATTGCAGTAATAGCATACTTTAGCACTTAGCTAAGTGTTTGCTAGCATGTTTTAACATGTTTCTAGTATGAGGTTAGCATGTTTAGCACTTGCTGGCACTTTTTTATATATTATTAGGAGTCCTCAACAGTGTTAAACATGTCACTTCCTGTTGCCAGCAGCTGGTGCTATGACTGTAACTGAATATGAGCATGGACATGTGTTCAGGGCAGGACTCTTATCAAACGTGTGAAGTTTGGGGCAGATTGGACATTGCCTTCCTGAGTAACAAAAACTTCCTGTTTCATTGTATTAGCATGCTTTAGCACTTAGCTAAGAATTGCTAGCATGTTTTAACATGTTTCTAACATGTTTATAACTCATTGGCATAATTAATATGTTGCTAGTACTGCATCACAGTGTTAAACATGTCACTTCCTGTTGCCAGTAGGTGGCGCTATTACTATAACTGAATATTCTCATGTAGATGTGTTCAGGCCATGACTCTTATCAAACGTGTGAAGTTTGGGGCAGATTGGACATTCCATACCTGAGTTACAGCAAATTCCTATTGAATTGCAGTAATAGCATGCTTTAGCACTTAGCTAAGTGCTTGCTAGCATGTTTTAGCATGTTTCAAGTATGTTGTTAGCATGTTTAACACTTGCTGGCACTTTTTTATATGTTATCAGGAGTCCACAACAGTGTTAAACATGTCACTTCCTGTTGCCAGCAGGTGGCGCTATGACTGTAACTGAATATGAGCATGGACATGTGTTCAGGACAGAACTCTTATCAAACATGTGAAGTTTGGGGCAGATTGGACATTGTTTGCCTGAGTTACAGCAACTTCCTGTTTCATGGCGAAACATCAAAATTTGTCAGGCCGCCGAGGACACGCCCTTCGACGAAAACTCAAGATCTTCGCAATTTAACGTCGCAAAGGCCTTAAGATTAGACTCACCAAATTTGAAGATGATCAGATTAAAACTGTAGGAGGAGTTCGTTAAAGTACGAGGCCTGAAAATGGCAAAAACTGCACAAAAATCTGAGAGGAAGTTCAAAATGGCTGACTTCCTGTTGTGTTTAGGGCTACGCTCCAAGAGACTTTTTTGTAGGTATTGGGCCATTACAGGTATGTACCGAATTTCGTACACGTACGTGAAACGTAACGCGAGGCGCACTCCGTTGAACCTTTATAGGTGGCGCTATCGAGCCATTTTGCCCCGCCCAATTTTGAAACGCATATCAGATGTAAATTTTCGCCAGTTCTGACGCGTGTGCAAATTTTCGTGAGTTTTCGTGCATGTTTAGGCCCTCAAAAATGCGATTCATTGCGGAGAAGAAGAAGAATAATAATAATTAAAGCTGCAAGCAGCATTGAAAGGGCCCTCGCACACGTGCCATCGCCACCCGGTGGCTTTAGGAAGACAGAGCACGGTGGGCAATGTGCATTTAAGTAGATAAATATAGTGGGAGTATGTCAAAGTCAGTTACAAAAATGTCCTTTATTGTGGGGATAATAGCATGCGTTATCACTCAGATAAGTGTTACTAGCATGTTTTTAGCATGTTTAGAACTCAATGGCATATTTACTATGTTGCTAGTACTGCATCACAGTGTCAAATATGTCACTTCCTTTTGACAGTAGGTGGCGCTATTACTTTAACTTAAAATTGTAATGCGGATTTGTTCAGGCCATGACTCTTATCAAACGTGTGAAGTTTGGGGCAGATTTGACATTCCATGCCTCAGTTACAGCAAATTCCTATTTAATTGCAGTAATAGCATGCATTGGCACTTAGTTAAGTGTTTGCTAGAATGTTTCTAGTATGTTGCTAGCATGTTTAACACTTGCTGGCACTTTTTTATATATTATTAGAAGTCCACAACAGTGTTAAACATGTCACTTCCTGTTGCCAGCAGGTGGCGCTATGACTGTAACTGAATATGAGCATGCACATGTGTTCAGGACAGAACTCTTATTAAACTTGTGAAGTTTTGGGCAGATTGGACATTGCCTTCTTAAGTAAAAACAACTTCCTGTTTCATAGCATTAGCATGCTTTAGCACTTAGCTAAGAATTGCTAGCATGTTTATAACTCAATGGCATATTTACTATGTTGCCAGTACTGCATCACACTGTTAAACATGTCACTTCCTGTTGCCAGTAGGTGGCGCTATTACTATAGCTGAAAATTGTCATGTAGATGTGTTCAGGCCATGACTCTTATCAAACGTGTGAAGTTTGGGGCAGATTGGACATTGCCTTCTTAAGTAACAACAACTTCCTGTTTCATTGCATTAGCATGCTTTAGCACTTAGCTAAGAATTGCTAGCATGTTTTAACATGTTTCTAACATGTGTATAACTCAATGGCATATTTACTATGTTGCTAGTACTGCATCACAGTGTAAAACATGTCACTTCCTGTTGACAGTAGGTGGCGCTAATACTATAACAGAAAATTAACAGAAAATTATCATGTAGATGTGTTCAGGCCATGACTCTTATCAAACATGTGAAGTTTGGGGCAGATTGGACATTGCCTTCTTGAGTAACAACAACTTCCTCTTTCATTGCATTAGCATGCCTTAGCACTTAGCTAAGAATTGTTAGCATGTTTTAACATGTTTCTAACATGTTGAACACTCAATGGCATATTTTACTATGTTGCTAGTACTGCATCACAGTGTAAAACATGTCACTTCCTGTTGACAGTAGGTGGCGCTATTACTATAACAGAAAATTAACAGAAAATTATCATGTAGATGTGTTCAGGCCATGACTCTTATCAAACGTGTGAAGTTTGGGGCAGATTGGACATTGCCTTCTTGAGTAACAACAACTTCCTCTTTCATTGCATTGGCATGCTTTAGCACTTAGCTAAGTGTTTGCTAGCATGTTTTAGCATGTTTCTAGTATGTTGCTAGCATGTTTAGCACTTGCTGGCACTTTTTTATATGTTATTAGTAGTCCACAACAGTGTTAAACATGTCACTTCCTGTTGCCAGCAGGTGGCGCTATGACTGTAACTGAATATGAGCATGGACATGTGTTCAGGACAGAACTCTTATCAAACATGTGAAGTTTGGGGCAGATTGGACATTGTTTGCCTGAGTTACAGCAACTTCCTGTTTCATTGTATTAGCATGCTTTAGCACTTAGCTAAGAATTGCTAGCATGTTTTAACATGTTTCTAACATGTTTATAACTCATTGGCATAATTAATATGTTGCTAGTACTGCATCACAGTGTTAAACATGTCACTTCCTGTTGCCAGTAGGTGGCGCTATTACTATAACTGAATATTCTCATGTAGATGTGTTCAGGCCATGACTCTTATCAAACGTGTGAAGTTTGGGGCAGATTGGACATTCCATACCTGAGTTACAGCAAATTCCTATTGAATTGCAGTAATAGCATGCTTTAGCACTTAGCTAAGTGCTTGCTAGCATGTTTTAGCATGTTTCAAGTATGTTGTTAGCATGTTTAACACTTGCTGGCACTTTTTTATATGTTATCAGGAGTCCACAACAGTGTTAAACATGTCACTTCCTGTTGCCAGCAGGTGGCGCTGTGACTGTAACTGAATATGAGCATGGACATGTGTTCAGGACAGAACTCTTATCAAACGTGTGAAGTTTGGGGCAGATTGGACATTGTTTGCCTGAGTTACAGCAACTTCCTGTTTCATGGCGAAACATCAAAATTTGTCAGGCCGCCGAGGACACGCCCTTCGACGAAAACTCAAGATCTTCGCAATTTAACGTCGCAAAGGCCTTAAGATTAGACTCACCAAATTTGAAGATGATCAGATTAAAACTGTAGGAGGAGTTCGTTAAAGTACGAGGCCTGAAAATGGCAAAAACTGCACAAAAATCTGAGAGGAAGTTCAAAATGGCTGACTTCCTGTTGTGTTTAGGGCTACGCTCCAAGAGACTTTTTTGTAGGTATTGGGCCATTACAGGTATGTACCGAATTTCGTACACGTACGTGAAACGTAACGCGAGGCGCACTCCGTTGAACCTTTATAGGTGGCGCTATCGAGCCATTTTGCCCCGCCCAATTTTGAAACGCATATCAGATGTAAATTTTCGCCAGTTCTGACGCGTGTGCAAATTTTCGTGAGTTTTCGTGCATGTTTAGGCCCTCAAAAATGCGATTCATTGCGGAGAAGAAGAAGAATAATAATAATTAAAGCTGCAAGCAGCATTGAAAGGGCCCTCGCACACGTGCCATCGCCACCCGGTGGCTTTAGGAAGACAGAGCACGGTGGGCAATGTGCATTTAAGTAGATAAATATAGTGGGAGTATGTCAAAGTCAGTTACAAAAATGTCCTTTATTGTGGGGATAATAGCATGCGTTATCACTCAGATAAGTGTTGCTAGCATGTTTTTAGCATGTTTAGAACTCAATGGCATATTTACTATGTTGCTAGTACTGCATCACAGTGTCAAATATGTCACTTCCTTTTGACAGTAGGTGGCGCTATTACTTTAACTTAAAATTGTAATGCGGATTTGTTCAGGCCATGACTCTTATCAAACGTGTGAAGTTTGGGGCAGATTTGACATTCCATGCCTCAGTTACAGCAAATTCCTATTTAATTGCAGTAATAGCATGCATTGGCACTTAGTTAAGTGTTTGCTAGAATGTTTCTAGTATGTTGCTAGCATGTTTAACACTTGCTGGCACTTTTTTATATATTATTAGAAGTCCACAACAGTGTTAAACATGTCACTTCCTGTTGCCAGCAGGTGGCGCTATGACTGTAACTGAATATGAGCATGCACATGTGTTCAGGACAGAACTCTTATTAAACTTGTGAAGTTTTGGGCAGATTGGACATTGCCTTCTTAAGTAAAAACAACTTCCTGTTTCATAGCATTAGCATGCTTTAGCACTTAGCTAAGAATTGCTAGCATGTTTATAACTCAATGGCATATTTACTATGTTGCCAGTACTGCATCACACTGTTAAACATGTCACTTCCTGTTGCCAGTAGGTGGCGCTATTACTATAGCTGAAAATTGTCATGTAGATGTGTTCAGGGCAGGACTCTTATCAAATGTGTGAAGTTTGGGGCAGATTGGACATTGCCTTCTTAAGTAACAACAACTTCCTGTTTCATTGCATTAGCATGCTTTAGCACTTAGCTAAGAATTGCTAGCATGTTTTAACATGTTTCTAACATGTGTATAACTCAATGGCATATTTACTATGTTGCTAGTACTGCATCACAGTGTAAAACGTGCACGGAGGGGAATGTGCATTTATGTAGGTAAATATAGGAGGAGTATGTCAATGTCAGTTACAAAAATGTCCTTTATTATGGGGATTATACAATGTGTTTTCACTCAGATAAGTGTTGCTAACATGTTTTAGCATGTTTCTAGCATGCTTGGAACTCAATGGTATATCTAAATTTGTTGCTAGTACTGCATCACATTGTAGATGTCACTTCCTGTTGACAGTAGGTGGCGCTATTACTATAAGTGAAAATTGTCATGTAGATGTGTTCAGGGCAGGACTTTTATCAAAAGTGTGACGTTTGGGGCAGATTGGACATTCCTTGCCTGAGTTAAAACAACTTCCTGTTTCATGGCATTAATAGCATGATTTAACACTTAACTAAGTATTGCTAGCATGCTTTAGCATGTTTCTAACATGTTTAACACTCAATGGCATATTTTACTATGTTGCTAGTACTGCATCACAGTGTAAAACATGTCACTTCCTGTTGACAGTAGGTGGCGCTAATACTATAACAGAAAATTAACAGAAAATTATCATGTAGATGTGTTCAGGCCATGACTCTTATCAAACATGTGAAGTTTGGGGCAGATTGGACATTGCCTTCTTGAGTAACAACAACTTCCTCTTTCATTGCATTAGCATGCCTTAGCACTTAGCTAAGAATTGTTAGCATGTTTTAACATGTTTCTAACATGTTGAACACTCAATGGCATATTTTACTATGTTGCTAGTACTGCATCACAGTGTAAAACATGTCACTTCCTGTTGACAGTAGGTGGCGCTATTACTATAACAGAAAATTAACAGAAAATTATCATGTAGATGTGTTCAGGCCATGACTCTTATCAAACGTGTGAAGTTTGGGGCAGATTGGACATTGCCTTCTTGAGTAACAACAACTTCCTCTTTCATTGCATTGGCATGCTTTAGCACTTAGCTAAGTGTTTGCTAGCATGTTTTAGCATGTTTCTAGTATGTTGCTAGCATGTTTAGCACTTGCTGGCACTTTTTTATATGTTATTAGTAGTCCACAACAGTGTTAAACATGTCACTTCCTGTTGCCAGCAGGTGGCGCTATGACTGTAACTGAATATGAGCATGGACATGTGTTCAGGACAGAACTCTTATCAAACATGTGAAGTTTGGGGCAGATTGGACATTGTTTGCCTGAGTTACAGCAACTTCCTGTTTCATTGTATTAGCATGCTTTAGCACTTAGCTAAGAATTGCTAGCATGTTTTAACATGTTTCTAACATGTTTATAACTCATTGGCATAATTAATATGTTGCTAGTACTGCATCACAGTGTTAAACATGTCACTTCCTGTTGCCAGTAGGTGACGCGATTACTATAACTGAATATTCTCATGTAGATGTGTTCAGGCCATGACTCTTATCAAACGTGTGAAGTTTGGGGCAGATTGGACATTCCATACCTGAGTTACAGCAAATTCCTATTGAATTGCAGTAATAGCATGCTTTAGCACTTAGCTAAGTGCTTGCTAGCATGTTTTAGCATGTTTCAAGTATGTTGTTAGCATGTTTAACACTTGCTGGCACTTTTTTATATGTTATCAGGAGTCCACAACAGTGTTAAACATGTCACTTCCTGTTGCCAGCAGGTGGCGCTATGACTGTAACTGAATATGAGCATGGACATGTGTTCAGGACATAACTCTTATCAAACGTGTGAAGTTTGGGGCAGATTGGACATTGTTTGCCTGAGTTACAGCAACTTCCTGTTTCATGGCGAAACATCAAAATTTGTCAGGCCGCCGAGGACACGCCCTTCGACGAAAACTCAAGATCTTCGCAATTTAACGTCGCAAAGGCCTTAAGATTAGACTCACCAAATTTGAAGATGATCAGATTAAAACTGTAGGAGGAGTTCGTTAAAGTACGAGGCCTGAAAATGGCAAAAACTGCACAAAAATCTGAGAGGAAGTTCAAAATGGCTGACTTCCTGTTGTGTTTAGGGCTACGCTCCAAGAGACTTTTTTGTAGGTATTGGTCCATTACAGGTATGTACCGAATTTCGTACACGTACTTGAAACGTAACGCGAGGCGCACTCCGTTGAACCTTTATAGGTGGCGCTATCGAGCCATTTTGCCCCGCCCAATTTTGAAACGCATATCAGATGTAAATTTTCGCCAGTTCTGACGCGTGTGCAAATTTTCGTGAGTTTTCGTGCATGTTTAGGCCCTCAAAAATGCGATTCATTGCGGAGAAGAAGAAGAATAATAATAAATATAGCTGCGAGCAGCGATTACGGGCCCAAGCCGGTGGCACCGCAACCCCGGTGCCTTTAGTACCTAAAGGCACCGGGGTGGCGGTTCCGCCAGCTTTGGCCCTTCATCGCTGCTCGCAGCTATATTTATATATATATATATATATATATATATATATATATATATATATATATATAAACGGCCCGGTGGCACCGCCACCCCGGTGCCTTTGGGGTTATTGTGCACGACGTGCAAAAACGTAACCCCGCTTTGACTGTCGAAAAGAAGTGTGCTGTAGAGCTTGCATCAGTGTGGGCTCTGCAAAAGTGCGCATCGAGGGCACATATCAACCACAAAGTATGCGTGAGCAACCTTCTGAAACCTAAAATGAAAAATGAGACACCCTACGGTCTCATGGATTTAACGGACACATGAAATAAGTACACAAGACCGAAAATTCATATGAAGTGTGCCATTTGGGACAGGGCCTATGATCGTGAACCACAATAGCCACATATATGAGATAATTTAAATTTAGAATCATTTTTAATGTCATAGGATGTCATATGTCAATATGTTTTGTAGCACTTAAATGTGTAAATCCAGAAGCCTAGTATTTATCTGGAGGTCTTTGTCCTTTGCCTGTCAACCTGGTTTGTCTCTGCCTTTTCTGTTCTGCCCTGTTTGCCATTGTTCACCCTGCCTGTCTTGACCATTCTTAATAAAAAGCTGCAAATGGATTCAAAAAGACAAGGCCTTAAACTTAAATTTGAACAAGGATTAAACTCTTGTAACTGTAACAGACACCAAGGCACAATCACACACATGCACGCACGCACGCACACACAGTTTAAAAACAAAAAAATATTTATCCAACCCCATTTAAAAACAGTCTGTGATTCCTTTACTTTATTAATAAACATTAAGACATGTATTTTCCTTTTTAATGCAGGCCAAACCACACAGCAGTGAAATGGTTAATCTAGCCCTCCTCCCCCTACACACACACACACACACACACACACAGGCACAGACACAGAGACGTAGGCTTATGGCAAGCCGTTTTAACATTTAATCATTTAAACCCACTAGTCTCTATTTTCATGCTACTAGTACTTATTTTTTAGATACTAGTATTTTTAGATACTAATATAGTATCTAATGAATAAGTACTAGTATCTTTTAAAAGGTACTAGTCCCTAAGGAATAAGCACTAGTATCTAAAGAATAGGCACTAGTACCTAAAGAATAAGCACTAGTCGCTAATGAATAAGTACTAGTACTTAATGGAATAGATACTAGTATCTAAAAAATAAGTACTAGTAGCATGAAAATAGAGACTAGTAGGTTAAAATGATTAAATGTTAAGACGGCTTGCCATATTGGCTCAGAGAGAGAGAGAGAGAAAATGACCATATTCAAACCAAAATATCTGACTTTCTTTTGTTCGGAGCTAATAACTGTAAATTAGAAAGTTGTTCGGCTTGAGGAGAAGAATATACACGCTGAGTTTTGTAACTGTAGGTAAAACTAACTAAGTTATAACACACTTTATATGTCCTTATTAAGCCATGAAAATTCATTTCCTCGCCACGGCCAAACCGTTCGAGATATCAAAAGTCCGTCCGCAATTTAGCATCCTCAAAGTCTTGACATCATGCACACCGAGTTTGGCGATGATTGAATGAATTGCCTAGGAGTAGTACTTCAAATTCCACAGCAAGCGTTTTCCAAACAACCCATAATAGCCGACTTCCTGTTGGGCTGGCGTAAAACTTGACCGGGGGTAAGATGTTCGGCCCGATGAGATCTATATGTGTACTGAGTTTCATATTAATTCATGCAAGCGTGTTGGATCTATGGACCAAATTGTCGGACCCCGTTCAAGAGGGCGCTGTTGAGCCCCCCTGCCACGCCCGGGTACCAGCTTCAGCCCGGCCCTGATGGCCGTGGGTTCTGACCTGTGTGCAAAATTTCAAGAGTTTTTGAGCACGTTAAGAGCCCCAAAAGCCCCTGAAACCTTGAAATCCATTAAAAGCAATAGACAAATCCCTCACACACAGAGACAGAGAGAGAGGGAGAGAAAATTCTCACGTTTCTCGCCATAATTTTGTTTCCTCGCCACGGCCAAACCGTTCGAGATATCAAAAATCCCCTGGCAACTTTTCATCCTCAGTGTCTTGACTTCATGCTGACAGAGTTTCGTGCCGTGTGTTTGAATTCTCTAGGAGGAGTATTTCACATTCCATTGCATGCGTTTTCCAAACAACCCTTAATAGCCGACTTCCTGTTGGGCTGGGGTAAAAAGTAAGAGCATGAAGTATATATGAACCGATGAGATCTATATGTGTACTGAGTTTCATATTATTACATGCAAGCGTGTTTGATTTATGGACCAAGTGTTCAAACCCCGTTCCAGGGGGCGCTGTCGAGCCCCCCTGCCACGCCCGGGTACCAGCTTCAGCCCGGCCCTGATGGCCGCGGGTTCTGAGATTTGTGCAAAGTTTCAAGAGTTTTCGAGCACGTTAAGGCCCCCAAAAGTGCCCAAAAGGTAGTAAAATAATAATAAATATATATATATATATATAAATATAGCTGCGAGCAGCGATTACGGGCCCAAGCCGGTGGCACCGCAACCCCGGTGCCTTTAGTACCTAAAGGCACCGGGGTGGCGGTTCCGCCAGCTTTGGCCCTTCATCGCTGCTCGCAGCTATATTTATATATATATATATATATATATATATATATATATATATATATATATATAAACGGCCCGGTGGCACCGCCACCCCGGTGCCTTTGGGGTTATTGTGCACGACGTGCAAAAACGTAACCCCGCTTTGACTGTCGAAAAGAAGTGTGCTGTAGAGCTTGCATCAGTGTGGGCTCTGCAAAAGTGCGCATCGAGGGCACATATCAACCACAAAGTATGCGTGAGCAACCTTCTGAAACCTAAAATGAAAAATGAGACACCCTACGGTCTCATGGATTTAACGGACACATGAAATAAGTACACAAGACCGAAAATTCATATGAAGTGTGCCATTTGGGACAGGGCCTATGATCGTGAACCACAATAGCCACATATATGAGATAATTTAAATTTAGAATCATTTTTAATGTCATAGGATGTCATATGTCAATATGTTTTGTAGCACTTAAATGTGTAAATCCAGAAGCCTAGTATTTATCTGGAGGTCTTTGTCCTTTGCCTGTCAACCTGGTTTGTCTCTGCCTTTTCTGTTCTGCCCTGTTTGCCATTGTTCACCCTGCCTGTCTTGACCATTCTTAATAAAAAGCTGCAAATGGATTCAAAAAGACAAGGCCTTAAACTTAAATTTGAACAAGGATTAAACTCTTGTAACTGTAACAGACACCAAGGCACAATCACACACATGCACGCACGCACGCACACACAGTTTAAAAACAAAAAAATATTTATCCAACCCCATTTAAAAACAGTCTGTGATTCCTTTACTTTATTAATAAACATTAAGACATGTATTTTCCTTTTTAATGCAGGCCAAACCACACAGCAGTGAAATGGTTAATCTAGCCCTCCTCCCCCTACACACACACACACACACACACACACAGGCACAGACACAGAGACGTAGGCTTATGGCAAGCCGTTTTAACATTTAATCATTTAAACCCACTAGTCTCTATTTTCATGCTACTAGTACTTATTTTTTAGATACTAGTATTTTTAGATACTAATATAGTATCTAATGAATAAGTACTAGTATCTTTTAAAAGGTACTAGTCCCTAAGGAATAAGCACTAGTATCTAAAGAATAGGCACTAGTACCTAAAGAATAAGCACTAGTCGCTAATGAATAAGTACTAGTACTTAATGGAATAGATACTAGTATCTAAAAAATAAGTACTAGTAGCATGAAAATAGAGACTAGTAGGTTAAAATGATTAAATGTTAAGACGGCTTGCCATATTGGCTCAGAGAGAGAGAGAGAGAAAATGACCATATTCAAACCAAAATATCTGACTTTCTTTTGTTCGGAGCTAATAACTGTAAATTAGAAAGTTGTTCGGCTTGAGGAGAAGAATATACACGCTGAGTTTTGTAACTGTAGGTAAAACTAACTAAGTTATAACACACTTTATATGTCCTTATTAAGCCATGAAAATTCATTTCCTCGCCACGGCCAAACCGTTCGAGATATCAAAAGTCCGTCCGCAATTTAGCATCCTCAAAGTCTTGACATCATGCACACCGAGTTTGGCGATGATTGAATGAATTGCCTAGGAGTAGTACTTCAAATTCCACAGCAAGCGTTTTCCAAACAACCCATAATAGCCGACTTCCTGTTGGGCTGGCGTAAAACTTGACCGGGGGTAAGATGTTCGGCCCGATGAGATCTATATGTGTACTGAGTTTCATATTAATTCATGCAAGCGTGTTGGATCTATGGACCAAATTGTCGGACCCCGTTCAAGAGGGCGCTGTTGAGCCCCCCTGCCACGCCCGGGTACCAGCTTCAGCCCGGCCCTGATGGCCGTGGGTTCTGACCTGTGTGCAAAATTTCAAGAGTTTTTGAGCACGTTAAGAGCCCCAAAAGCCCCTGAAACCTTGAAATCCATTAAAAGCAATAGACAAATCCCTCACACACAGAGACAGAGAGAGAGGGAGAGAAAATTCTCACGTTTCTCGCCATAATTTTGTTTCCTCGCCACGGCCAAACCGTTCGAGATATCAAAAATCCCCTGGCAACTTTTCATCCTCAGTGTCTTGACTTCATGCTGACAGAGTTTCGTGCCGTGTGTTTGAATTCTCTAGGAGGAGTATTTCACATTCCATTGCATGCGTTTTCCAAACAACCCTTAATAGCCGACTTCCTGTTGGGCTGGGGTAAAAAGTAAGAGCATGAAGTATATATGAACCGATGAGATCTATATGTGTACTGAGTTTCATATTATTACATGCAAGCGTGTTTGATTTATGGACCAAGTGTTCAAACCCCGTTCCAGGGGGCGCTGTCGAGCCCCCCTGCCACGCCCGGGTACCAGCTTCAGCCCGGCCCTGATGGCCGCGGGTTCTGAGATTTGTGCAAAGTTTCAAGAGTTTTCGAGCACGTTAAGGCCCCCAAAAGTGCCCAAAAGGTAGTAAAATAATAATAATAATCCTAAATAATAATCCTTAGGAAAACAATAGGGCCTTCGCCTTTTCAGGCTTGGGCCCTAATAATAATCCTTAGGAAAACAATAGGGCCTTCGCCTTTTCAAGGCTTGGGCCCTAATAATAATAACTAGAGTCGGTGGTAGACAGAGATTAAGCTCATTCTTTTGTCTCTATACAAAAGGAGACATTTGCATATAAGCTGTGTGAACATTATTGCCTTACATGGTCAATGTCGCAGTTCAACCTGGCGCCACTAAATGTATCAGAGCACGGGTGATTCGTGTTTGTTCTGTTATCTTTTTCAATAAAAAAATGGATTTAAAATAATCGTTGCACATTTTCGAGGCAATTCTGGCAGACCAGGCAACATCTACTATCCGATCCATCCACTAGGCTAATTATAAACGTCAATCAATAGTATAGTAAATCAATAATAACATGTTCTTGTAAACTTCAGGGAAGATCCAGGTTTAGCTTATTCACATGTGGTATTTTAAGATGGTAAAAGATCCTTTAAAAGCTTATTTAAATAAGCTTTGTATAGGCTACTTAAAAATCAAGAGGACAACATGTCTGCATATATACCGGATATCAACAATCAATAAATTAAATGATTTGAAAAGAATAGCATTTATTCATATTCAGTCTGTTCCGTACATAAAACCAGATCATATTTTATGAACATATAGGTTTACTCTGCTTCGGCATGTGGTTCCATCGCGCCCATGCCTCTCTCACTCACACACACACACACACACAGTTCGGTCGCGCACGCGCCTCACACCAATATATCCGCGCTCACACCAAACTTTTATACTCTTTTGTTGTTGTGTTTTCCATGAAGAATAATAGGCTATTGAACTCACAATTCAAGCAATCGGCCCCAGAAAAGGCGCTAATTTTGAAATGAAACTGACGGCTGCACGGGCATTCATAACGGTGCGCGTCCACGGCAGAACAGAGAGAACGTTTTTTAGTTCATTCCTACTTCCATAGGAATTCCCTCGAGCGCTCTGCACGCGCCACCATTATCAATGTTCGTGTGGACGTCCGTATTTAAAAGCTCTCGGTCCCCAGTCACATACCAAATATATGTATAATGTATATATAAATATAATTTTGGACACAAGAGGGCAGTATGGCCCTATGTATAATTTTGTGTTTAAACTAAACTATCACTCGAAGAGCCCCTCTCCCCCTCCCCACATTAGCCGCTTTCCGACCGGAGGGACTTTTGCAGTTCCTAGAACCTAACGTTCCTATAACCTTTTTTTTCGCGTGTTCCGACCGGACTAAGTTGGGGATTTTTTAGTTCCTCAGACCGTAGTTCCTATAACTCTTTCAGTACCTAGTCTAGAGCGAGGACTTTTTTAGTTCCCTTTCCTCTAGGTCTACGTTGATTGGTTCAACTTATAAGTCACGCCCAGTGTCAACACATTTTATTCACTGTCTGTAGCAATTCGCCTATGTATGCTATGCTAACTCGTAACATAACGCATTCAATCTGTTTATTTTTAAGTTACACATTCTACATTGATTAAAAAAGAAACATCAAAAGTGTTTTTAGTCAGAGTATTATTTCATACAGAAAAAAAAACATTTGTAATTCAGATGAGAATGAGGTTAGTGTTTTAAAATTTTAAGGAAAACAAATATATTGAAATATAGCACATGGATTTTAAATTCATTCAGCTTCAATTACCAAAACAATCTTACTTTTATTTAAAGCAAACTATACATTTAAAAGATGGGGGTTATATGCATATTTTGTCATTTAAAAAAAATACAAAAATTGTTATGCGAAAAGACAAGGACTTAGAGATTTCTTTATCCTTTAATGCAGGAAAAATCATACAGCCAGCCACACACACACACACACACACATAAACACAGACACCAACCCTCTCTCCCTCCCCTCCCCTCTGCTCCCCTCCCCACACAGACACACGCACACACACACAGAGAGAATGGCAGGGGGCACAAGAAATCCATTCAAACTACAATATCTGACTTTCTGTTGCTCAGAGCTAATGACTTTAAATTAGAAAATTGATCGGCTTTATGAGAACAATATCCGTGGCAAGTTTTGTAACTGTAGGTAAAACGAGCAAAGTTATAACACACTTTATGTGTCCTTTTTTAGTCATAAAATTCATTTCCTCGCCACGGCCAAACCGTTCGAGATATCAAAAATCCGTCTGGAATTTAGCATCCTCAATGTCTTGACTTCATGCTGACCGAGTTTGGTTGGAATCCGATCAATTCCCAAGGAGAATTAAATCGAATTTCAGGGGTATGCGTTTCCAAACAAACCATAATAGCCGGCTTCCTGTTGGACTGTCGTAAAACTTAGAGCACGAAAGTTGTTCAACCCAATGAGATCTATAAGTGTACCGAGTTTCATATTATTACATGCAAGTGTGTTTGACTTATGGAAAAGTGTTCGAATCCCAGTCCAGGGGGCGCTGTCGAGCCGCCCTGCCACGCCCGGGTACCAGCTTCAACCCGGCCCTGATGGCCGCGGGTTCTGACCCGTGTGCAAAGTTTCAAGAGTTTTAGAGGATGTTAAGGGCCCCAAAAGCCCCTGAAACCTTGAACAACAATAATTAAAAGCATTCTCACTCAAACAGACACATCCCCCTCCCCCACAGACACAGAGGTACGCAGAGAGAGGGAGAGAGTGACAGAGATTACTCCGAAACATCCACATTCAAACCAAAATATCTGACTTTATTTTGTTCGGAGCCAAAATCTGTAAATTAGAAAGTTGTCCGGCTTGATCTGAACAATATTCCTACCGAGTTTTATGATTGCAGGTAAAACTATGAAACTAACCCTCTCACTTTTGTCAAAAGGTGGCGCTACTGAGCCCCTGCACCACGTCCGTTCCTGAAACTTTGCACATGTCTACTGGCTAATAAATATGACATGTCTGTCGAGTTTCATGCAATTTCAAGCATGCTAAGAGTCTCAAAAGCATCCTAAAAGAATTTTAAAGTATGATGCGTTGCCACGGCAACAGTATCAAAGATATCAAGAATCCATTCACAGGTCTACATCTGCCGTATGTTTACATTATACAGATGAAGTTTGAAGCAAATTGGGTTCAAATAAGAGGGTGATTTCACAGCATTTTGAAAGTGACACACTTCCTGCTGCCAGTTGGTGGCGCTATAACTTTGACTCACAATAGTCACATCCATGTGATCGTCCTCTTACAACGAACACACTGCTGAAGTTTCATTAAGATCAGTTAATGTATGCAGAAGTTATAACACACTTCCTGTTTCACGTTTCTCGCCATAATTTCATTTCCTCGCCACGGCCAAACCGTTCGAGATATCAAAAATCCGCTGGCAATTTTTCATCCTCAATGTCTTGACTTCATGCTGACCGAGTTTCGTAGCATTTCTTTGAATTCTCTAGGAGAAGTACTTTAAATTCCATTGCATGCGTTTTACAAACAACCCTAAATAGCCGACTTCCTGTTGGGCTGAGGTAAAAAGTAAGAGCATGAAGTATATATGAACCGATGAGATCTATATGTGTACCGAGTTTCATATTCTTACATGCAAGCGTGTTTGATTTATGGACCAAGTTTTCGGACCCCGTTCCAGGGGGCGCTGTCGAGCCCCCCTGCCACGCCCGGGTACCATCTTCAGCCCGGCCCTGATGGCCGCGGGTTCTGACCCGTGTGCAAAGTTTCAAGAGTTTTCGTGCACGTTAAGAGCCCCAAAAGTGCCCGAATAGTCGTAAGAAAAATAAAAGAGAAAAAAAAAAAAAATAATCCTAAGGAAAACAATAGGGCCTTCGCCCTTTCAGGGCTTGGGCCCTAATAATCCTAAATAATAATCCTTAGGAAAACAATAGGGCCTTCGCCTTTTCAGGCTTGGGCCCTAATAATAATCCTTAGGAAAACAATAGGGCCTTCGCCTTTTCAAGGCTTGGGCCCTAATAATAATAACTAGAGTCGGTGGTAGACAGAGATTAAGCTCATTCTTTTGTCTCTATACAAAAGGAGACATTTGCATATAAGCTGTGTGAACATTATTGCCTTACATGGTCAATGTCGCAGTTCAACCTGGCGCCACTAAATGTATCAGAGCACGGGTGATTCGTGTTTGTTCTGTTATCTTTTTCAATAAAAAAATGGATTTAAAATAATCGTTGCACATTTTCGAGGCAATTCTGGCAGACCAGGCAACATCTACTATCCGATCCATCCACTAGGCTAATTATAAACGTCAATCAATAGTATAGTAAATCAATAATAACATGTTCTTGTAAACTTCAGGGAAGATCCAGGTTTAGCTTATTCACATGTGGTATTTTAAGATGGTAAAAGATCCTTTAAAAGCTTATTTAAATAAGCTTTGTATAGGCTACTTAAAAATCAAGAGGACAACATGTCTGCATATATACCGGATATCAACAATCAATAAATTAAATGATTTGAAAAGAATAGCATTTATTCATATTCAGTCTGTTCCGTACATAAAACCAGATCATATTTTATGAACATATAGGTTTACTCTGCTTCGGCATGTGGTTCCATCGCGCCCATGCCTCTCTCACTCACACACACACACACACACAGTTCGGTCGCGCACGCGCCTCACACCAATATATCCGCGCTCACACCAAACTTTTATACTCTTTTGTTGTTGTGTTTTCCATGAAGAATAATAGGCTATTGAACTCACAATTCAAGCAATCGGCCCCAGAAAAGGCGCTAATTTTGAAATGAAACTGACGGCTGCACGGGCATTCATAACGGTGCGCGTCCACGGCAGAACAGAGAGAACGTTTTTTAGTTCATTCCTACTTCCATAGGAATTCCCTCGAGCGCTCTGCACGCGCCACCATTATCAATGTTCGTGTGGACGTCCGTATTTAAAAGCTCTCGGTCCCCAGTCACATACCAAATATATGTATAATGTATATATAAATATAATTTTGGACACAAGAGGGCAGTATGGCCCTATGTATAATTTTGTGTTTAAACTAAACTATCACTCGAAGAGCCCCTCTCCCCCTCCCCACATTAGCCGCTTTCCGACCGGAGGGACTTTTGCAGTTCCTAGAACCTAACGTTCCTATAACCTTTTTTTTCGCGTGTTCCGACCGGACTAAGTTGGGGATTTTTTAGTTCCTCAGACCGTAGTTCCTATAACTCTTTCAGTACCTAGTCTAGAGCGAGGACTTTTTTAGTTCCCTTTCCTCTAGGTCTACGTTGATTGGTTCAACTTATAAGTCACGCCCAGTGTCAACACATTTTATTCACTGTCTGTAGCAATTCGCCTATGTATGCTATGCTAACTCGTAACATAACGCATTCAATCTGTTTATTTTTAAGTTACACATTCTACATTGATTAAAAAAGAAACATCAAAAGTGTTTTTAGTCAGAGTATTATTTCATACAGAAAAAAAAACATTTGTAATTCAGATGAGAATGAGGTTAGTGTTTTAAAATTTTAAGGAAAACAAATATATTGAAATATAGCACATGGATTTTAAATTCATTCAGCTTCAATTACCAAAACAATCTTACTTTTATTTAAAGCAAACTATACATTTAAAAGATGGGGGTTATATGCATATTTTGTCATTTAAAAAAAATACAAAAATTGTTATGCGAAAAGACAAGGACTTAGAGATTTCTTTATCCTTTAATGCAGGAAAAATCATACAGCCAGCCACACACACACACACACACACATAAACACAGACACCAACCCTCTCTCCCTCCCCTCCCCTCTGCTCCCCTCCCCACACAGACACACGCACACACACACAGAGAGAATGGCAGGGGGCACAAGAAATCCATTCAAACTACAATATCTGACTTTCTGTTGCTCAGAGCTAATGACTTTAAATTAGAAAATTGATCGGCTTTATGAGAACAATATCCGTGGCAAGTTTTGTAACTGTAGGTAAAACGAGCAAAGTTATAACACACTTTATGTGTCCTTTTTTAGTCATAAAATTCATTTCCTCGCCACGGCCAAACCGTTCGAGATATCAAAAATCCGTCTGGAATTTAGCATCCTCAATGTCTTGACTTCATGCTGACCGAGTTTGGTTGGAATCCGATCAATTCCCAAGGAGAATTAAATCGAATTTCAGGGGTATGCGTTTCCAAACAAACCATAATAGCCGGCTTCCTGTTGGACTGTCGTAAAACTTAGAGCACGAAAGTTGTTCAACCCAATGAGATCTATAAGTGTACCGAGTTTCATATTATTACATGCAAGTGTGTTTGACTTATGGAAAAGTGTTCGAATCCCAGTCCAGGGGGCGCTGTCGAGCCGCCCTGCCACGCCCGGGTACCAGCTTCAACCCGGCCCTGATGGCCGCGGGTTCTGACCCGTGTGCAAAGTTTCAAGAGTTTTAGAGGATGTTAAGGGCCCCAAAAGCCCCTGAAACCTTGAACAACAATAATTAAAAGCATTCTCACTCAAACAGACACATCCCCCTCCCCCACAGACACAGAGGTACGCAGAGAGAGGGAGAGAGTGACAGAGATTACTCCGAAACATCCACATTCAAACCAAAATATCTGACTTTATTTTGTTCGGAGCCAAAATCTGTAAATTAGAAAGTTGTCCGGCTTGATCTGAACAATATTCCTACCGAGTTTTATGATTGCAGGTAAAACTATGAAACTAACCCTCTCACTTTTGTCAAAAGGTGGCGCTACTGAGCCCCTGCACCACGTCCGTTCCTGAAACTTTGCACATGTCTACTGGCTAATAAATATGACATGTCTGTCGAGTTTCATGCAATTTCAAGCATGCTAAGAGTCTCAAAAGCATCCTAAAAGAATTTTAAAGTATGATGCGTTGCCACGGCAACAGTATCAAAGATATCAAGAATCCATTCACAGGTCTACATCTGCCGTATGTTTACATTATACAGATGAAGTTTGAAGCAAATTGGGTTCAAATAAGAGGGTGATTTCACAGCATTTTGAAAGTGACACACTTCCTGCTGCCAGTTGGTGGCGCTATAACTTTGACTCACAATAGTCACATCCATGTGATCGTCCTCTTACAACGAACACACTGCTGAAGTTTCATTAAGATCAGTTAATGTATGCAGAAGTTATAACACACTTCCTGTTTCACGTTTCTCGCCATAATTTCATTTCCTCGCCACGGCCAAACCGTTCGAGATATCAAAAATCCGCTGGCAATTTTTCATCCTCAATGTCTTGACTTCATGCTGACCGAGTTTCGTAGCATTTCTTTGAATTCTCTAGGAGAAGTACTTTAAATTCCATTGCATGCGTTTTACAAACAACCCTAAATAGCCGACTTCCTGTTGGGCTGAGGTAAAAAGTAAGAGCATGAAGTATATATGAACCGATGAGATCTATATGTGTACCGAGTTTCATATTCTTACATGCAAGCGTGTTTGATTTATGGACCAAGTTTTCGGACCCCGTTCCAGGGGGCGCTGTCGAGCCCCCCTGCCACGCCCGGGTACCATCTTCAGCCCGGCCCTGATGGCCGCGGGTTCTGACCCGTGTGCAAAGTTTCAAGAGTTTTCGTGCACGTTAAGAGCCCCAAAAGTGCCCGAATAGTCGTAAGAAAAATAAAAGAGAAAAAAAAAAAAAATAATCCTAAGGAAAACAATAGGGCCTTCGCCCTTTCAGGGCTTGGGCCCTAAATATATATATATAAATATAGCTGCGAGCAGCGATTACGGGCCCAAGCCGGTGGCACCGCAACCCCGGTGCCTTTAGTTACCTAAAGGCACCGGGGTGGCGGTACCGCCGGCTTTGGCCCTTCATCGCTGCTCGCAGCTATATTTATATATATATATATATATATATATATATATATATATATATATATATATATAAAAACGGCCCGGTGGCACCGCCACCCTGGTGCCTTTAGGGTTATTGTGCACGACGTGCAAAAACGTTACCCCGCTTTGACTGTCGAAAAGAAGTGTGCTGTAGAGCTTGCATCAGTGTGGGCTCTGCAAAAGTGTGCATCAAGGGCACATATCAACCACAAAGTATGCGTGAGCAACCTTCTGAAACCTAAAATGAAAAATAAAACACCCTACGGTCTCATGGATTTAACGGACACATGAAATAAGTACACAAGACCGAAAATTCATATGAAGTGTGCCATCTGGGACAGGGCCTATGATCGTGAACCACAATAGCCACATATATGAGATCATTTAAATTTAGAATAATTTTTAATGTCATAGGTCAATATGTTTTGCAGCACCTGTCAACCTGGTTTGTCTCTGCCTTTTCTGTTCTGCCCTGTTTGCCATTGTTCACCCTGCCTGTCTTGACCATTCTTAATAAAAAGCTACAAATGGATTCCCCTAGCCTGACCCTGCCTCATTACAACACATATGCTGCATCTGCTCGCTATCTGCTGAACAGCTCTGGTAGTTCCGCTTCAGCACTGATGATGTTATAAGAATAGTGCGCTCTGGTTGGTCTGGATTATTCGGGATTTTTTATTTTATACAGAAATAAGTTGTTTATAAATCAGATGAGAATAAAGTTAGTGTTGATAACATTTTTAAGGATAACATATTGATCTAATATATATATATATATATATATATATATATATATATATATATATATATATATAGCACATTAATTTTAAATTCATTCAGCTTTAATCACAAAACATACAATCTTAATTTTATTTAAAGCAAACAATACATTGCTACCGGGTATATTCGGTACCCACTAATAGGAGTTGCTTTCAGTCACTTCTGTGTTCATCTAAGCGCGGGGCTCCAGACTAACTTTTTTACTAGGAGCACTGTAGCCTATATAAAGCACAAAATAGTGTCTGTGTATATTAAACTGCAAGAATACTATTTAAATATTAACACTGCTTGTCTTTGTGTGAATGAATGGCGCAGACGCACGGTTTCATTTAACGTTAGCTACCTCTCTCTCTCTCTCACACACACACACACACACACTGAAGCATGAGCAGCACTCGCGCTGTTTTCAGTCTCTGCTGCCTCACGATATGATGACATGATTCATGATTCAATTCACTCTGAGAGTCACTTCATGAGCATGTGAGCGAATCGTTTGAACGAATGAATTAATGACTCGCTCATTAAGACGGTCGCCTGGCGACACCTAATGGTGGTTTAGTGTTTAAAAGTATCATTCTTTCCAACAATAGTCAACAAACTTATATTTAAAACAATCTCATAACATTATATAATGCATTGTACTTTTTCAGTGTAAAATATTTAATTTGATCAGCCCTACCTAGGACAATTAGCAGCCCTATAGTGTCTTATTATTCAAAATATTGATAAAATTTAGAAATAAAAAATTAAAGATGAACTATATATTTAATAAAACTAGACTAGAGGATGCCCTGCAGATATTACAATATGCAGATTTAAATATATAATTTGGTGTGTGTGTGTGTGTGTGTGTGTGTGTGTGAGTGAGTCCCAGCAAAGATCAGCAGCAGTAGTCAAATTTCATAAAACACGAGAGTAAAGAGCTGACTGAATAGATGATGAAGGAATATTGTGTGTAAAAGCAGCTATTTAAGAGAATCTGTCATTATACTGTTTTGTTGTTGTGTTTTCCATGAAGAATAATAGGCTATTGAACTCACAATTCAAGCATTTTAAAATGAAACTAACGGCTGCACGTGCATTCATAACGATGCGCGTACACAGCGATTTCATTCATAAATATAATTTTGGACACAAGAGGGCAGTATAGCTCTATGTATGATTCAGTGTTTATCACCCACAGAGCCCTCCCCTCCCCCTCACACACACACACATACAGACAGACGCAGAGAGAGAGGGAGAAAAAATTCATAGAATCCACATTCAAACCACAATATCTGACTTTCTCTTGGTCGAAGCTAATGACTGTAAATTAGAAAGTTGTTCGGCTCTAGGAGAAGAATATAAATATAGAGTTTTGTGACTGTAGGTCAAACGAACTAAGTTATAACACACTTCCTGCTTCACGTTTTTTTGCCATAATTTCGTTTCCTCGCCACGGCCAAACCGTTCGAGATATCAAAAATCCCCTGTCAATTTTTCATCCTCAATGTCTTGACTTCATGCTGACCGAGTTTCGTGGCGATTGGTTGAATTCTCTAGGAGGAGTATATCGAAGTCCAGGGGCATACGCTTCCAAACAAACCATAATAGCCGACTTCCTGTTGGGCTGGGGTAAAAAGTAAAAGTACAAAGGATATATGAACCGATGAGATCTATATGTGTACTGAGTTTCATATTATTACATGCAAGCGTGTTTGATTTATGGACCAAGTTTTCGGACCCCGTTCCAGGGGGCGCTGTCGAGCCCCCCTGCCACGCCCGGGTACCAGCTTTAGCCCGGCCCTGATGGCCGCGGGTTCTGACGCGTGTGCAAAGTTTCAAGAGTTTTTGAGCACGTTAAGGGCCCCCAAAGTGCGCTGAGAGTCTCAAAAGTATCCAAAAAGAATATTAAAGTTTGATGCGTTGTCACGGCAACAGCATCTAAGATATCAACAATCCTTTCACAGGTCTAAATCTGGCGTGTGTCTACATTATACACATCAAGTTTGAAGCAAATCGGGTAAAGCCTGTTTGATTTATGGACCAAGTTTTCGGACCCCATTCCAGGGGGCGCTGTCGAGCCCCCCTGCCACGCCCAGGTACCAGCTTCAGCCCAGCCCTAATGGCCCCAGGTTCTGACCCGTGTGCAAAGTTTCAAGAGTTTTTGAGCACGTTAAGGGCCCCAAAGGTGCGTTAAGAGTCTCAAAAGCATCCAAAAAGAATATAAAAGTTTGATGCGTTGTCACGGCAACAGTATCTAAGATATCAATAATCCTTTCACAGGTCTACATCTGCTGTGTGTTTACATTATACACATCAAGTTTGAAGCAAATCGGGTAAAAATAAGAGGGTGATTTCAAAGCCTTTAGGAAGTGACACACTTCCTGCTGCCAGTTGGTGGCGCTATAACTTTGACTCACAATAGTCACATCCATGTTATTGGACTCTTACAGCGAACACACTGCTGAAGTTTCATCAAGATCAGTTAATGTTTGCAGAAGTTATAACACACTTCCTGTTTCCATTATTCGCCATAAATTCGTTTCCTCACCACGGCCAAACCATTCGAGATATCAAAAATCCCCTGGCAACTTTTCATCCTCAGTGTCTTGATTTCATGCTGACCGAGTTTCGTGGCGATTGGTTGAATTCTCTAGGAGGAGTATATCGAATTCCAGGGGCATATGCTTCCAAACAAACCATAATAGCCGACTTCCTGTTGGGCTGGGGTAAAAAGTAAAAGTACAAAAGATATATGAACCGATGAGATCTTAATGTGTACCAAGTTTCATATTATTACATTCAAGCGTGTTTGATTTATGGACCAAGTTTTCCGACCCTGTTCCAGGGGGCGCTGTCGAGCCCCCCTGCCACGCCCGGGTACCAGCTTTAGCCCGGCCCTGATGGCCGCGGGTTCTGACGCGTGTGCAAAGTTTCAAGAGTTTTTGAGCATGTTAAGGGCCCCAAAAGTGCGCTGAGAGTCTCAAAAGTATCCAAAAAGAATATTAAAGTTTGATGCGTTGTCACGGCAACAGCATCTAAGATATCAACAATCCTTTCACAGGTCTACATCTGGCGTGTGTCTACATTATACACATCAAGTTTGAAGCAAATCGGGTAAAGCCTGTTTGATTAATGGACCAAGTTTTTGGACCCCGTTCCAGGGGGCGCTGTCGAGCCCCCCTGCCACGCCCGGGTACCAGCTTCAGCCCGGCCCTGATGGCCGCGGGTTCTGACGCGTGTGCAAAGTTTCAAGAGTTTTTGAGCATGTTAAGGGCCCCAAAAGTGCGCTAAGAATCTCAAAAGTATCCAAAAAGAATATTAAAGTTTGATGCGTTGTCACGGCAACAGCATCTAAGATATCAACAATCCTTTCACAGGTCTACATCTGGCTTGTGTCTACATTATACACATCAAGTTTGAGGCAAATAGGGTAAAGCGTGTTGGATATATGGACCAAATTGTCGGACCCGTTCAAGGGGGCGCTGTCGAGCCCCCCTGCCACGCCCGGGTACCAGCTTCAGCCTGGCCCTGATGGCCGTGGGTTTTGTCCCGTGTGCAAAGTTTCAAGAGTTTTCGAGCACGTTAAGAACCCCAAAAGTGCCCGAAAGCATAAAAAAGCACGAAAAAGCTTAAAAAAAGGAATATTAATGTTTGATGCATTGCCATGGCAACAGTATCAAAGATATCAATAATCCTTTCACAGGTCTACATCTGGCGTATCTCTACATTATGCACATGAAGTTTGAAGCAAATCGGGTAAAAATAAGAGGGTGATTTAAAAGCATTTTGAAAGTGACACACCTCATGCTGCCAGTTGGTGGCGCTATAACTTTGACTCACAATAGTCACATCCATGTGATCGGGCTCTTACAACGAACACACTGCTGAAGTTTCATCAAGATCAGTTAATGTATGCAGAAGTTATAACACACTTCCTGTTTCATGTTTCTCGCCATAATTTCGTTTCCTCGCCACGGCCAAACCGTTCGAGATATCAAAAATCCCCTCGCAACTTTTCATCCTCAGTGTCTTGACTTCATGCTGACCGAGTTTCGTGCCGTGTGTTTGAATTCTCTAGGAGGAGTATTTCACATTCCATTGCATGCGTTTTCCAAACAAGCCTTAATAGCCGACTTCCTGTTGGGCTGGGGTAAAAAGTAAGAGCATGAAGTATATATGAACCGATGAGATCTATATGTGTACTGAGTTTCATATTATTACATGCAAGCGTGTTTGATTTATGGACCAAGTGTTCAAACCCCGTTCCAGGGGGCGCTGTCGAGCCCCCCTGCCACGCCCGGGTACCAGCTTCAGCCCGGCCCTGATGGCCGCGGGTTCTGAGATGTGTGCAAAGTTTCAAGAGTTTTCGAGCACGTTAAGGCCCCCAAAAGTGCCCAAAAGGTAGTAAAATAATAATAATAATAATCCTAAATAATAATCCTTAGGAAAACAATAGGGCCTTCGCCTTTTCAGGCTTGGGCCCTAATAAACAGAGCAATTCCAAGAGGGTCCTCACACCATCGGTGCTCGGGCCCTAATAAACAGAGCAATTCCAAGAGGGTCCTCACACCATCGGTGCTCGGGCCCTAAATACCTGATATTCTCTCTCAAAAGACTTCTCTGAGTAACAAATTTTAGTCTAAGACATTGTTCACAGAGAGAAAAAAAAAAACATTTAAACTGTTATAGAGGCGTAGTCTTGGTGTAGTCCAACATGTTAAATAAGCTCTAATTATATGTGGGTTAATCAAGCTTTGTGGTAAATTCCTCTCACTGCGGCACTGAGTGATCAACCACAGCTTTACAACTGCTTTCCTTCGCCAACTTAAAGAATTCTTTCTGCTCAAACAGCACTTCTCTCCCTCTCACTAAATCAAAAGTGACTTTAGTTGGACAATAACTTTATTCTAGAGCTGCTGTAAAACCAAAACAATCTCTGTACTTTCATTTCTATTATCACTGTAAAGTTGCTTTGAAACAGTCCTTGTTAAAAGTGCTATATAAACGAAGGTGACTTGACTTGACTCCTCATTGACTGTCTTTGGTAAAATCCATCCTTTTTTAGATTTAACCCTCACCCCACTTTTTGTTGTTGTTATCGTTGTTTCTTTCATTCTCACTTGAATGTAACCTAATTGCCCTTTAAACTGACCTTGTTAAATAAGTCTGTTGTGCATTGCATATAACTCTCTTTTTTATTTTGAGTGTGGTTTTGCTGCGGTTATGTGTATATATAAGTATATTTCTACATTTCTGTCTCTATATTTCTACAGTGTATAGCTGAATAGACACTGCTGGGTTAAAAACGTAAGTGTTTTTTCAATGGAAGGGAGGAAATGGAAATGGAAAACCACAGGTCTTGCTGAGTTCAGCTTTTGGCTGCTTTGTAGTGGCAGTTTCTGGATATTGTGCAGTTTATCAGTTAATGCTGAGCAAAAAACAAACAAACAAAAAAAACATCTGTTTTCTCTTTTTGGGGATTTTATTTTTCCCTTAAACGCATACCTTGGGTCTTTAGTGACCCGGGATGTCATTCACTACCCCCTTAATATTATTATTTTTTAAGTTATCAACCTTCTTAGTATTCCTCAATCATTCATTATAAACAAAATGACAAGATTTTTTTTATATAAAAGAATGCCTGTTTTCCCATTCATTTTTTGTAAGTATTTTTTTTTCTGCACAACAATAATTGAATCTTTGATGACTGAATAAGTGCAATTCACCTTTATTCCACAAGGTAGCAATGTCTGAAGTGATGAATGATGAAGTGACGTTTCACTCATAGTTACCACAGGCAGAAAACAAAAACAAAAAACTTTTTTGACGGATTGGAATGATATAGCCAATGAATCAGAAGTGTTTCATTTGAGGATAAGTCCTGTATTTATCCAGAGATTGCTCCATGGAAGATAGTTTGGCCTGAGGTAGACTAATCTGTGTTACAGGAAAAAAGGAAGGCACAGGAGGATACTAATTTGTAAAGAGTTCAATAATCGGGTAATGGAATGATAATAATATAATGAATATATACAGATTAATGCAAATGCTAAGAATGCAGAGACAGAAGCTGTCACTTGATGGTGGATCTGGTGAAGAAGGTGTCAGTGATAAAAATATTGATATGAATAATAGTTTTGAGAATATGTTTGAGATAGCGAATATGAGCCAGATGCTGAATGTATACCGGGTAATGAGCTCTGACGAGTACAGTGATGATGGCATAAAACATCTGCTCAAACTGAATTTCCAAGCTAACAAAATATGCTTTATTTTAATCTTCTGTAATTGTTACTCTAATATCAGGGGAGTTTTATATTATTGCGACAGGTAGAGTTAGATATAGATCCGGGTCGCTAAAGACACAAATATGTCGAAACATTCATGCATTTAAGGGTTAACCTTGACATGTTTTCCCGTGAACTTTTGCCTTAATTATATTATTACTATCTTTTATGTATTGATTTTGCTGTTGTAACAGTTTTCGTCATTCATTTGTTTTTATTGTTTACAACAAATGTAGAATCTGCAGTTTAGACTGATAAAATTAATGTCTCTCTTGCAAACAATTCCTCCGAAAGAACATGATTCTGACAGCTGAACACCTAATTAGCCTCTTTCTCTGAGCTTTAAATGAATCATTACAGTGAGGCCTGCTCTATGAAAAGATTTGCAGAACTTCTCCAGCCAGACAGAAGAGTCATCACGGATTTATCAAAACCAGCCCTTTGAGTCACAGATCCCATGAATTTATTTTGATGTTGATTTTGATGTGAAGTTTCACATGACACCTCAATGCCGTTTTATATGTAATGTGATCATTTGTTTTATTCTAATTTTAGGTGACCTTTTGAAGGGATGACAGAGGATTAGCCTACAGGCCTCACTTTGGCTCATTTACGGTCTTGTTTCAGTGTTACAGTGCTAGAGAGAGTGAATGTAAACAGCACAACATTACATACCAAAAAACAAAGGCCCTACACAATACATAATTCCAAAAATACATCATCAACTGTATATGCACTTTCATTTAAGTGCTGCAGGGTATATATCCAGTGACGTGATGGCAGTGAAAGTATAGGCTGATTTGGCAGGATGTCAGCTCTCTTGAGGTGAGGAAGCATCATAGTTGACAGGTGATGGGATCGAGTTTGTGTCATTCCGAAGCTGCATGGGACTTTGAATGATGGTGGCTGTTACAGTTGCCCAAGGCCAAGGGCAGAGAAGTTGATCTTGAATTCATGCTTAATCTGAGGGAGTAGATGACATGAGTAATGTTGTTGCATATTTATCAACTGTAATTGTTGACATAAGCTTCCCATGTAGTCCCAATGTTTGCAATAAAAAAAAGTGTGGTGGCTCATTTCCTAACCCTCCCTGGTAATGTTTAGGGTGAAAAAATCCCCAGACTCCTATCGTGTCATCACATACTGTACGTAGCCACAGGAAATGATTCAAGCTCTTATGCAAACACCTAGTCCGCATTTGCTGCGCTAGTAGCAAAGCAAAAAGCAATTACCTTTGATATTAACCAGCAGCTTTTATAGTCACTATACGAATTTCATTTCAATCACAAAAATGGGGTCATGAGTCCTGAATGTGGTTGTAAATCAACCAAACATAACCCTATACCGCAATATTGACAACTGTATTGTGTTGCGGAGTGAATATATCCTCTGATATCAACTGAATGCACATCGTCCCCTGCAATGTTGACATACACTTCCATATGCAGAAAATAAAGCAATGTTAAATCAAGCAACTCTGCCAGTAAGAACAGCTCTTTGTTTTTGAATGCAATTGGTATAAGGGCAAAATCAAACCGTAGGAATTTTATGGAGTTAATTGGGATTTGACAGATGAACTTGTGCTGTTGAGTGTCAACTGACTGTAATAAGACATTTCAGATGTCACCATCTTTGATATTTACTTTATTTATTGTCACTATGTTATTGTGATATATTCTGGTTAGTGTGGGATTATCACATACATATAGGCTACTCCGTATGTAAAAGCTGTTGTGAACGAGACAATTTGAGAGTCACACCTGTAATTAAATACAGATCACCCAATCGCCATGCAGCAAAAATATAACTATTAAATTATGATTTATATCATTGGATAGATTTTTTTATTAAACATGTTGTCCCTTGAATGTAACTTAAATTTAGTTAATTCTTTTTTGTTTGTTTGTTAATTTGTAGTCTACAGCTACTTCAAATCATTAGCTTTAGTAACTACTTCAAATTATAATTGGTAGCCTGCAATTCTTCCATATTGAAGAAAACATACATCTGAGGGTCACGGTTTATTGAAAAAGAAAACAAAAGAAGTGACTTGGGCCTCGTAATGAATAAAATCACATCGGGCTACTTTTGGGATATTTTTGATTGTCCATTGGGCAGACCTGGCAACCCTGAGGCAGATGAACATGAGCTTGCAGAGACAAGGTTTAAGTGGACTAAGTGACTGGAGAAGTCCTGCATATGTCCCCAGAGAGAAGTACGTCGGTTTCCCCAGAAGGTCCAGTTATGACATTTTTGATTTAACATTATGAGGTCAAAATATTTAAAAATGAATGGATGAACTGTTAACATTACGATTTATAACATGCATTTAGAAAACTGATGAGGTAAATTGCTGTGCATTTTCTTTCAGTTGTACAAAATTGTGCAATTAAAAACAACACCAAAAAAAATAAAAAAAATAATACATGATAATTGTCACATGCCTGTCCTGTCTTGTGTTGCACATGGGTGTTTTGTTATTTTGGGCCATGTGCTCTTGTCATTGTCTGATCCCTCCCCCTCGTTACCTGATTATTGTTTGAGTTCTTCCACCTGTTCCCTCTTGATTTGTTCCCTTCTTAAGTCTCCTCTTGTTTGTAGTCTTTGTCGGATTGTTGTCTAATGTCTCCTGTTCCCTGTGATCCTCAGGTTCAGTTGGTGTTTTATTGTTATTCATTTGGGTTTTTCCCCCTCGTGGGTTTTGCTTTGTGTGTTTATTTTATTATTAAAGTATCATTTTCTCCTGCATTTGAGTCCTCACACCTTTTCCTTCCTCGTTCCGTGACATAATGCTTTATGTGACTCATGAGTGATATTTCCGGGAATCATCTTTTTGCTTTTTGCTGATGCAAATTTACCCCCGTGGGATTACAATCATCAGACCATTTCTCATTAATTCAAAAATCAAGTGTCATATTTGCTCTGCTGTATGGTGTACGATAAACACAATAAGGAATAACTCTCAATGATTCATGCACAGTTTATTCGGTTGTTCAGCCATTTCGTAACACAAATCTCATGGGCCAAACTTATCATAAAATATTATTAGAGTATTGTTTTCCTAAAAAGCAGCCTGCTGGAGTGGGACGAAGCCAAGTGTGAGGGTTCAGTGTCTGTGTAGGCTTTGGCTGGAAGACCAGGGCAGGGCAGACTATGTTGCTGTGGTCGTTTTATAGCCAGCAATCTCTGCCTGCGACATTTAAAACATAATTATTTTCATGCATCACCCTGAGAGTTTAGGAAGAGGCGGACACAGACCTGTGCTGTTATCACACATGATCTTTTCAGAACATGAATGTTTTTTATGTAGTCACATCACACTGATCTCACACTCACATCCTCATCGTTGTGATGCAATAACATATGTCTGTTTGCTGTGGTTTCCTCTTGTCACATTTGGCATGAGAAATGTTTTCCTAAAATAAAGGGTAAATTTACTGTTGCCAAACAAGGCAAGTTTTTTGTTCCCAGCAGAAGATGCTTAGGGGGGTGTGTCCTAGGTTTTTGGGATGTAGAATAGCAAAAACACTGTGGCATTCTCTACAGCCCTGGAGCCGCTTTTCATTACTCACTTGACGCCATTCTTAAACACATACAGATGTTTCCGTATAAGCAATCTGGATAGGTTTTGTGAAACCTGGATATGTGACAAATGCAAATTGTAGCGCCCATATGATTGTGCATAAATTATTGTAAATTGATGTCCGGTAAGTTAACCCAGCTTATAAATAGTTATAGCTGCAGGACTTGATTACCATAAAAAATTTGCAGAGTGTCAGCAAGTCATTATAGACATTTTATTGTAGAAATACTATATGAAGTGAGAAATCATCCAACATTATTATAACAACAACAGTGCAAAAACCAAACCTGACCACATCGGCAAGTTTTGTCATGCTTTGGTTTCTTTCTAAATATAGCACAACAGCCAACATATGTGTGTGTGGTTGTTATGCTAATCCGTATTGAAAGTTTGTACATTTGACATTTACCATCCTCGTAGGAAAGTTCGTCCTCAAAAGGGTTTTCATGGCCAAACTTTAAATGAACAACAGCACTCTCCACATCAAAGTCGTATGTCAGAAAAACATAAACACCAGTATATTTCCCTTGTTTTGTTTTTAAGTTTTAAGAGTCACTCCCTTGTTGTCTAATGAGAAAATTGTGTCTTAATTAATGTTTGTCTTAATGTGGACTTACACCTATCAACCAATATTTTCATATATATAATGAAAATTATTAATAATAGAATAACATATATCCTAATATTTCTACACAAAGTCAACTGATCCCTTTTTACAGTGTAAAAAAACTGTGTGTGTGCTAATGGTGTGTGTTAATATGGCACAGGACTATTGCTATTTAAAATAAATGATGTAATAAAGATGAGAACAACTTACAAAATTGTCTCAGAATTTGCACATTTCTAAAAAATGTCCTAATGTATTTTAGTTACACACCCCATACAAACTTACATATGTCAATGCAATACACACACACACACACACACACACACACACACACACACACTGGTTAAAAATGACCTCATTATATTGTAATCTTTATTATCTTTTTAAAATATCAAACTCATTTTCCAATACAACTCCACCCACAGGATACAGACATTACAGTGCCCCATAAAAGTTTCAAAACTATTTCTGATAAAATGCTCTCAACATGTTTGATAAAAAAAAACATGTACATACGGAATACAGTTCCAAACCTCTTGATAGTTGTTTATGAAAATAATTCTGAGGGGCAAACATGCAAGTGAAGTGACAAGACTAAACCTCAACTGGGATGCACTCGTCCTGAAGTGTTGTATATCATGACACAAACAACTCAAACAAGGATTCCTTGCCCTTGGCATCCACTAAATCTGAAACTGACAATGAAACAATTTAAGTAAACAACATATGAAGCCTCATAAGCAAACTGCATCTCATTTACAAATGTGAAAACACTGATGTGTGAATGGATGGCATATTTAAAAAAGCTTTTATATTTGAATTCTGAAATGTTACTGTTCCCTGTTTGTCTTGTTGTCCAATTATGTGCAATTAAGCATCTGTGTTAAGTTGTTGAAAGCGATTGATTAATGCGTGTTTGTGATTAGGTTTCATCATTCACTCCTGATGAAATTATCTAAAAGGATGTTGCATTTGTGTCGGAAGTGTCTCAGACGCAAGAATGTCTTAATGCAATTCAGTTTTACTGTGGCATCAGTCCATCTCTGTGTCAAAAGCCATTACTGAACGTTATGATTTATCCCACTATGGCTCTTTGCAGTCTGAATGTTTACTAAAAGGTAATGCTTTAGATTAAAGCCCGGAAAGTACTCTGTAATTAAAGCGATTTTACAGTGTAACTTTCTGTAATTAGTGAACCTACTTCCATGTAAGTAAGGGAACAATGAAGTTTGGGGAATAAAGGGGTGACAACCAGGAGTTAGGGGTACTTATTCTACTATTATGATACAACAATCTTACATTTGGGAGCAATTTAACAAGAACGTACACTGCATCCCTTTTTGTAATAAAGGTGTACCAATACATACTGTATAGGCTTTTTAATAATTACAGGGTACATAAAAATATTTGTTACCCCTTTATTCCCCAAACTTTACATATTGTTCCCTTATACTTACATTGAAGTACTTCATATAGGCACACTATAATTACAGAAAGTTACACTGTGAATTCGTCTTAATTACGCAATACTTTCCGGGCTGTAATCTAAAGCGTTACCTGGTTTATTTATAAAATAACTGGTAATTTTATTTATGTCCTTAAAAGAACAAACATACAGTCAGTCACCACCCCCACTGTTAGCTGCTAATTCAATATCAAGCGTATTGAGAGAGGAAATGAATTTTCATGTCCAAAATAGCGGCATTATACTTTTAGTTATGACAGTGTTTCCTGTCTCAGTTTGTCACAGTAAAGGATGTAATAAATGATGCTTTTAATATAGCCTACTGATGCATTTGTTGAAGTGTATACCAAGAAAAGGCAGTGATATCAAATATATTAGGAGTGTTTTACATTATGTGATGTATACGTGACAACATGTTCCTAAAAACGCACATATACACAACAGCGACCGAAATTAGGAAATTAGCATATGATTGTGTTTTTTTGCATCACTTAAGAACACTCTGACATCCTCATTTTCAAAGCATCATTAGGCAACTAATCTGAACATCAATAGCTGATTGCTTCTGCATTTTTGCAGAAGCAATTTATGGCCTTGTATGGATTAGGATTTCCTTTGCCTCTGGGCCAAAATGACTCAGAACATGCATGTAAATATAACATGAATACACTTGTGCAACATTGAGTTTTGTAAGATCATAGCTGCGTAAGCAAGACTGTATACGACATTCCAACACAATCTCATGGCAATTTGTTAATACGTTTTGGCGAATTGGCTAATTCATATGAATTTGTGCATCTCATTCTTATGTTTTTACACTCTCCCCTAAACATAACATATTCTAATATGTATGTTTTGCCACCTTGTAACATAGTTGCATTTTTCCGTGAGATCAGGATGATCATTCAGCTTCATGAATGTTGTGCAATTAATCTGGTACCTTTTCAGTTGATGGGTTTCCCAAAATTTACTTATACAGAGTGACTTTACATCCATCCATTGTTCTTGGTCCACAAAAAACAACAACAACTATAAAAACACTCTTTGAAAAATCAACATGTAATTTATTTTACATTTAATTTATTATATATTGTAGCCTACATTTATATTATAATGGTTTATTAATACGTTTTCTACATTAGTACATTTACATATTTCCAATTGCAAAAATTTTGTATGTGTGTATGTTTATATGTATTTATTTATTTATTTATTTAGCATAAAAACATTTATACTCCATTTAGCCAATTTCTAAAATTATAATATATTCATTCATTCATGCATGCATTTATACTTCTATAGCTAATTTAAATTTCTTGTACATAAGTACATTTATACTTATATTTATTTATTGTCCGTGAATATTATACTCTTATAGTAACTGCTAAATATACACATACTGTTTATTCACTTTTCTTTTACATAAATGCAGTCATATTCATTGCCTATTTCGCTAATAAATTATATATACACAATATATTTATGTTTGTTAACTGTATTTTATTCATATTAAAGATACTTAAAAATATATGTTATTTTTTTTTAAGTGAGCATTTATTTTAAGAAACTGTATAAAAGACAAGACAGTGTTTGTTGTCATCTTTTGTGTCTTCAAGCTCAATGTGAGGTTGCTGGAAATCCCCATGTTTTGAATGGACACAAAAAAAATCACTCTTTTCAGTTGGCAAGTTTTTTGGTAAGTGGGAGTGCTAAAATGACCTACAGGAGGTGGGTGGCTGCTCAGTGACTAATCCCTGAGGTGCATAAATACTGCCTTCAGGGCACGAAAGAAGACAGGAATCAGAAGGAGAAGACGCAACAAGATTGCATGCACTTTGTCTCCCTGGAAGTTTTGAGTCTATTTTCTTTTTGGTTCTTGGCTTGAAACTCTAAACATGAGACTTGGAGTCGCAGTGTTTCTGGTTCTTGGAACCTGTTCTTTGAGAGCTTGGTCCGTGCCGCTCAAATCTGTGTTTGTGACGTTCCCTGGAGATGTGATCAAGAATATGACGAACATTCAGCTGGCAGATGTGAGTATATCAATATTTAGTTCGTGGTTTTTATGATTATGGATATATACTTTCAGTCCTCTACTTTGAAAATAGTACAAATGCAGTTGTATCATTCTAAATGAATACCTTTCTATATAAAAATTTGCCTCCAGGAGTACCTGAAGCGTTATGGCTACATAGATGTTCTCCAGAAGAGCGGACTGCAGGCATTCGTGTCCACTACTAAAGCTCTGAAGAAGCTCCAGCAGCAGCTCGGGCTGGAGGAGACGGGGTCTCTTGACCAGCCCACCATTGATGCCATGAAGCAGCCTCGCTGTGGGGTCCCAGACATCCGAAACTATCAGACATTCGAAGGAGACCTGAAGTGGGATCACACTGATGTTACATACAGGTGGGATATTATCTGCACCAAACATTTGACTACTACAACACTTTTAAATCTCATAGGTTTGTGATGAACATGTTGTAATCTATTGCATTGTTTTCACTTTCAGGATTTTGAACTATTCACCGGACATGGAAGCCACTTTGATCGATGACGCCTTTGCCAGAGCTTTCAAAGTCTGGAGTGACGTTACCCCTCTGACGTTCACACGCCTCTATGAAGGCACTGCTGACATCATGATCTCCTTTGGGAAAGAAGGTGAGTTGATTTTTTGTAATGGATAAAAGTATTATGATTAAACACTTGGACTTCTGAGAAGGTTTGAACGAATTGCTGTGTTTAATTCAGATCACGGAGATCCCTACCCTTTTGATGGGAAAGATGGACTGCTGGCTCATGCCTACCCTCCAGGTGAGGGAGTCCAAGGAGATGCCCATTTTGATGATGATGAATACTGGACCCTTGGATCTGGACCAGGTGGGATTCTTACTTGATTCATATTTCAATACTAGCAGTGGCTTTGGTAAATAGTTCAAATATCATGACGCATCTTACGCTCTAACAGTTTCATAGGGGACATAGTGGGACAATAGCTCCCTCTACAGTTTTGAGTGTGTAGTGACAGTTAGAGAGTGTCCTAAAACAGGGAAAATATTTAAAGTATTTGCTTTTGGTTCGTTTTAATAACCATAAAAAAGCCAGTTAATTAATTTTTTGAAACATGTTGTTTTTATAATATCACACTTAATATTTCTCATATAGAATAAATGAGTCCCTTAAAAGGGGATCATCATGTTGACCCCTGTATATTTAATTTATATATAAATTTGTGGATTAGACAATGACATTGATGTGTCTCTTTCAGCCATTAAAACCCGCTATGGTAATGCAGATGGTGCAATGTGTCACTTCCCCTTCCTGTTTGAGGGAACATCCTACCCCTCCTGCACCACCCAGGGCCGCACAGATGGTCTCCCCTGGTGCGCAACCACTGCAGACTACGACAAGGACCAGAAATATGGCTTCTGTCCCAGTGAGCGTAAGTGTTCCAGTGTTGATTTTTAATAGGGCTTTAATTCCAAAAAAAGACATTTAACCCCTTAACTGTCACCGTCCCGCTAGCGGGACGCCTAACTTTACTTCACTATATTTCTATTAAATCCTAATCTAATTATGACAAATTATATATCGTTGGAAAGGTCTAAGACTTCTAAATAGATATTTTACCACTGTTTTGTGTTACAAATTATGTAGGAACAGTAATAAATGAATTAATGACAAGAGTGCACCTCAAAAAATCTACATCATAACATGTAAATTCACAAATGACACAAAATGTCGACGCACACACTTTTAATAATTGAAACTTTGGGTTTCATGCTAAAAGTTCATAAAAAAACATATAATCTAGTATTTGTCAATGAAAAAAATATATAAAATAATATTACCCTCTAAAAAGTATAATATTATATATGATTTATATATATATATATTTTCTTTTTTTATTACATCACATATTTTAGTAATTATCATAAATTAGGTATCATTTGAAAGCTTACGAACTCAGAATTCATCCTGTGAAAACCGTTTTGAAATTGGATGTTGCGTTACCATAGAAATGGTACTCTAAATTATGTTATCAGGCTCCTCCCCTTTTGGGCATCATCATATTTCATAATTTATTATCAAAACCTTTTCTAATCTTGACAAAACACATATTGTCAGAAAGGTCTGAGTCTCAAGGTTCCATATTTTGTGACAGAAGTGATATTTGGACAGAATTTTTTTTATTTGTTATGGCAGAATGCACACAATTAAATTCAATGGAATTCAATGGCACCCGGTGGCTATTTTTGGTATTACGCCTAAACAAAATCTCATGGGAACTTCAATTTTTGTGATATCAACTTCAAATTTGGAACACAACTTTGTTAGATATACGGCTTTCATTTTAGAGTAATTTTAATTAAAAAATATTTTATAAAATATATATTTTATATAAAAGAAAAAATATTACGTTTATTATATTTGATTTACTGTAAATTTAAACTTCCATAACTTTTTCATACTTTCATTTTTTGAAGTGCTTTCACTTCAGCAAAAATCTGCTGAGTGTCTTCTTTAAAACAAGACCACACTTAGGCCTATAGTCCAAATCATTCTTGAATTATAACCATTTAAGTTTGAATAGTGCATTTTAATGTCCATTCTCAAAAAGGGGGGTGACAGTTAAGGGGTTAAACGGACTCCTCTGCCCATAATATGTGGAATTAATGTGACAGTATTTCAACAAGCACAAGTGTTTATTCTTTGAGCATGTCTAACATTCCCTCTCTGTTTTCCCACAGTTCTCTTCACGTTTGATGGGAACAGCAATGAAGCACCGTGTGTTTTCCCCTTCGTGTTTCAGGGGGTAAAATATGACTCATGCACCACAGATGGACGAACTGATGGGTATCGTTGGTGTGCCACTACAGCTAACTTTGACACTGATACCAAGTATGGATTCTGCCCTAACAGAGGTGAGCAGCTCTCAAGACTCAACCCTGAAACTTTGGTGGAGTAAGATACATATCGTAAAGGCAAAAATAATATGTGACCCTGGATCACAAAACCAGTCACAAGTCGCAAGGGTATATTTGTGGTCCTGGGTCACATATGTTCTCAAAGTCTCAGCAGTTTACTATCAGATATTATTTTTTTCACTAAAATATGGCATATATAGCAAACATTTAACAGCATATTTCTACAGTACATATCAAATATATTTAATATTTTATAATATAATATTTTCCCCTCACAGATACAGCTGTGATTGGTGGAAATTCAGAAGGAGAGCCATGTCAGTTTCCTTTCATCTTCCTGGATAAGACATACACTTCCTGCACCAGTGAAGGCCGTGGTGATGGAAAACTCTGGTGTGGAACTACCAGCAACTATGACAAAGATAAAAAATGGGGATTTTGCCCTGATAAGGGTAAGTGATCCTCATCTCCTTCAGAAACTATACAAACATGAAAGTGAGAGATTAGCTAACATGCCTTTTCTTCCATAGGATACAGTCTGTTTCTGGTGGCTGCTCATGAGTTTGGTCATGCACTTGGTTTGGATCACTCCAAAATTAAAGACGCTCTGATGTATCCCATGTACAAATATGTAGAGGATTTCTCCTTGAATCAGGATGATATTGAAGGAATTCAGTTTCTCTATGGTATTTATCTATCATCATTCACTGATTGTTAAGTTTACTATGCATTTTCTTATTCAAGATTCAAGAATTTTGATCTTGACACTCAAGAGTCTGGTCAATTCTGGTTTTATAGCTATATTTTTATTCATTTTTTCTTTTCAGGACCTAAAACTGGCCCTAATCCTACTCCTCCAAAACCAAAGACCACCACTTCCTCTCCGGTTAGGCCAACTAAACCCACCCCAAGTGAGAAAACAACCACTGTTTCCACCACAACACATGTAGACCCATCACAGGATGCCTGCCAAGTCAAGGAATTTGATGCCATCACTGAAATCCAGAAAGAGCTTCATTTCTTCAAGGATAGGTATAAGCTGTTACATATACTGACAAGAAATTGCAAACATAATTCAGGAAACTTCCACATTCTCAAATACATCTTTCTAAATGATCTCCTTTTTAACATCTAAGGCACTACTGGAAGATCTCACACAAAGGAGAACGCAAAGGCCCTTTCTTGATATCAGAGAAGTGGCCTGCCCTGCCAGCCACCATTAACAGTGCCTTTGAGGAACCCCTCACTAAAAAGATCTACTTCTTTTCAGGTACTTATTTGTCAGATTGAGATATTTTGGCATTATTGCAGAATATGTTGAAGTTCATATATATAACTGTATTTCATGCACACAGATAAACAGTTCTGGGTTTATACTGAAAATGAGGTGCTTGGACCACGTAAAATCGAGAAGCTCGGCCTTCCAAGTGACTTGGGCAGAGTGGAGGGAACGGTGCAGAGAGCAAATGGCAAGGTGCTCCTCTTTAATGGAGAGAAGTTCTGGAAGTAAGTAACTTTGCTGTGACTGTAACTAATCAGAAAGTATAGAGTTCATAGCATTGAGTTAATTACAATTTAGGTAAATTATAGTTTAATAATAATAATTGTAGTTTTTCACATTATTGTCTTATCTCTTATTTATTATCACAGACTCGATGTGAAGGCTCAGATGATCGACAGTGGATACCCTCGACCCACTGACTCAGCTTTTGGTGGAGTGCCCATGGATTCACATGACGTGTTCCTCTACAAGGGTAAGTGAGATATATTCCAATTCATTTTAAAAATCTGATTTACTGATCAAGGAAATTCAATTTGTTCTTTCTATTTTTCAATATTTTGCAGGATTCTTTTACTTCTGCCGGGAAAGTTTCTACTGGAGAATGAATGCCAAAAGGCAGGTTGACCGTGTCGGTTATGTGAGGCACGACCTCCTGAAATGCTAAGACGTGCAGTCGCTCGGCACAGTGAAGACGTCCAACATCCTAACCTGATGATGACAGAGCCCTTTTTAATAGGGAAACCATTTCTTTTCTGTGTAAAATGTAGTGAGGAAGACACAGACAGAATGTATTAAATTTTAAGTCCTGTTTTGGGGATTTTGACTTTAACTGTTGTAGGAGAAGAACAGTTTTAACACTGAAATTATCATAGGCACATGAAACGGGATGTTAGGCATATTTGTCTCATTGTCTGTCAGCTTTAACTTGGTCTTATAATTTATTATTTCAGCTTATTATATAACTGCTTTGGTCATGATGAGTTTCTTAACAGCACATTAAGAGAAACTATAATCCTGTTCTATAAAACTTCAATGAGGCAATGCCGAGGAATTAACTTTGTGTATGTAAATGTATGAGTGAGGTCACCACAGAAAAATTGTAGCCTAGATGCATTTGTTGACAACCGAGCCTCTATTCTCTGTGTTGACCCACTCAGATGTTTTTCAAAGCAAAGGTTTATTTTTAGCCTTAGAGCTAATGTTGAGATGTTATTAAGCCCAGATTTTGGTGTATTGTGTAATCATTTGCCTGGTGTAAATGATAATATTATTAATTTAATGTTCCACTTTCCACTTATTTATATTGTATTTGTTTGCTGCATTATGTTTACTCAATAAATTTGTAAACAAGACCATTCAATATGTGCAACTGTTCTTTCATTAGTATTTGGCCTGTGTAACAAGTACACTAAAATCTCTCGTAAGGTGAATTTACAAAAATCGGGTGCTTTTTTTTTGGGTAAAAGGGTGATTCAAATTTTTTATATATTCAATAACCAATCACTGCAGATGGTTTTAAAAAGTTGCCACAAAAGTATTTGACATGTAGCAGGTGATTCATATTAAAAGTAATAAAAAGGTTCAAGCTTGTATGTGCCATATTTATATTGTATGCAGTATCCATAGATGTCCACACATTCACACACAACCACCCCACATACTAATGTTTACTGCATTGTTTTCAGCTTAAATAACACTTACTCATAAAAATGCTCTGTACAAGAAAGTAAAACTGTCAAGACTGCTTATGAGGAAAATAATAAAAAAAATACTTGGTGAATTTCAGGGGGGGCTTTTGGTATTTGATTAAATTAATGATTCAAGAGAATTGACAGAAAAAGCAGTGCATGCTACTTTAATACTGCTCTAAGTGATTTACCAAAAAGCCGTTTTTGATTTTATTAAATTTACCTTACGAGTAAATGCACGAATAAGTGAAAGAGCTGGACACATTTTAGAATTAAAATCTACATTTAAAATAAAATAAACCATACTAATCGCAGGATGACAGCATATGCAGTGTGGTATAATGCCACATATCCACAGCATAAATTCAACAGAATGCAATTAAATCGTGAATACCATGTGGACCCCTCACATTCAATCTGAGCAAAGAGATGTTTATTTTGGCGTAATAAAAAAAAAGTATAACTTTACATGAGAATCTCAAGATAAACAACCCGCGTCATATTACTCCGCGAGACATTCAGTGGTTTCATCCTCTCGGAGCAATAGTCCTCTGGTTCACACCATTACTTGACAAAACACTTAAAAAATTAAGCGAAATTATCGATATACATGTTCTTTAGATCAAACTTGACTTAAAAAAAATCGTGATACATTATAAAAACAAATAAAGCGTTTATCCCACTCCGTCTTTTCCCCATGACAGATAAATGAGTTCCGGCCAGCTCTGAGGACAGGAAGCGAGGAGACGTTGATGGCGCCCGACTAGAAAACACAGCAACTATTCGCTTTCGAAGATTTATTTATTTCGCCTCATTCGCGAGCTTGAAGAGCAAAACAATCGGCCATTTACGGTAAGAAAAATTCCTAGCTCAAAATAGTGGGGGCAAAGTGTTTACAAATACAGCTTCTTCCATGATGGCCGAGAGAAAAACATTCGGGCGGACTGGCTCTCCCTGCTCACGCAGGCCCTCGAGGTCCCCGAGCGGTTCTTCATATCGCCTGAGCGGAAAAAAATAAACTCGGTGCGGCGGGAGGGAAAATGGCGTTGCGCGAGCAGGCAGGAGGAAGGGCAGCACAGTCCTACAGTCATTTGAAACGAAAAAGACAAGAGTAACGTTAGCTTAGCCAGCCACAGTTCATGCAGGACCTCACCTCAAGCTTTATTATAGGATCTATTGCAGTAATAGTTGTTAGTGTGCTTAACATTAAAACGTGTTAATGATGAGTAAGAACCAGGACCTTGATGTCCTTGAGAAGTTTGAGTCAAAAGAAAGGTTTTATGTCCCAAACTCAGCCAGATGGGTGTTCTGGTGGGGAGGGTTTGAAATCAGCTGGCAAATGTTTTAGTGTTTGTTTGTGTTTTGTTTTTGCTGTTAAAGTGCATTAAATGCGGAGACCACGTTGGCTTGTGGTTTCTCTGGTAAGCTTATAATATGCTTATAATATGCTTAAGTGACGTAGAAAGGCGCTATCACAAGACAGCTGCATTCATCCTCTGGGGGAATCATTTGACATAAATCACACAATAGGCAATAACATTTCATACAAAACAACATAAAAATATAATGTGATATAATATAAATAATAGATGCGAGTAAAAAATGTGCTATGTAATGTGCAATTAATTATTTAGAAAATTCTAATGTTAGTTGTGCAACAAGGCTGTTGTGCAAATACTGCAGAGAATATGCAGGTGAATTAATGTTTATGTAAATGATTGAAAAGAATACCATGAATATATGCAAAGTGTATCGAATTAAACTATATGTATATACAGTGAGGAAAATAAGTATTTGAACACCCTGCTATTTTGCAAGTTCTCCCACTTAGAAATCATGGAGGGGTCTGAAATTGTCATCGTAGGTGCATGTCCACTGTGAGAGACATAATCTAAAAATAAAAAAATGCAGAAATCACAATGTATGATTTTTTAAACTATTTATTTGTATGATACAGCTGCAAATAAGTATTTGAACACCTGAGAAAATCAATGTTAATATTTGGTACAGTAGCCTTTGTTTGCAATTACAGAGGTCAAACGTTTCCTGTAGTTTTTCACCAGGTTTGCACACACTGCAGGAGGGATTTTGGCCCGCTCCTCCACACAGATCTTCTCTAGATCAGTCAGGTTCTGGGCTGTCGCTGAGAAACACGGAGTTTGAACTCCCTCCAAAGATTCTCTATTGGGTTTAGGTCTGGAGACTGGCTAGGCCACGCCAGAACCTTGATATGCTTCTTACAGAACCACTCCTTGGTTATCCTGGCTGTGTGCTTCGGGTCATTGTTATGTTGGAAGACCCAGCCTCGACCCATCTTCAATGCTCTAACTGAGGGAAGGTTGTTCCCCAAAATCTCGCAATACATGGCCCCAGTCATCCTCTCCTTAATACAGTGCAGTCGCCCTGTCCCATGTGCAGAAAAACACCCCCAAAGCATGATGCTACCACCCCCATGCTTCACAGAAGGGATGGTGTTCTTGGGATGGTACTCATCATTCTTCTTCCTCCAAACAAGGTTAGTGGAATTATGACCAAATATTTTTATTTTGGTCTCATCTGACCACATGACTTTCTCCCATGACTCCTCTGGATCATCCAAATGGTCATTGGCAAACTTAAGACGGGCCTTGACATGTGCTGGTTTAAGCAGGGGAACCTTCCGTGCCATGCATGATTTCAAACCATGATGTCTTAGTGTATTACCAACAGTAACCTTGGAAACGGTGGTCCCAGCTCTTTTCAGGTCATTGACCAGCTCCTCCCGTGTAGTTCTGGGCTGATTTCTCACCTTTCTTAGGATCATTGAGACCCCACGAGGTGAGATCTTGCATGGAGTCCCAGTCCGAGGGAGATTGACAGTCATGTTTATCTTCTTCCATTTTCTAATGATTGCTTCTTCAACAGTGGACCTTTTTTCACCAAGCTGCTTGGCAATTTCCCCGTAGCCCTTTCCAGCCTTGTGGAGGTGTACAATTTTGTCTCTAGTGTCTTTGGACAGCTCTTTGGTCTTGGCCATGTTGGATTCTTACTGATTGTATGGGGTGGACAGGTGTCTTTATGCAGCTAACGACCTCAAACAGGTGCATCTAATTTAGGATAATAAATGGAGTGAAGGTGGACAATTTAAAGGCAGACTAACAGGTCTTTGAGGGTCAGAATTCTAGCAGATAGACAGGTGTTCAAATACTTATTTGCAGCTGTATTTTACAAATAAATAGTTAAAAAATCATATATTGTGATTTCTGGATTTTTTTTTTTAGATTATGTGGACAGTGGTCATGCACCTATGATGACAATTTCAGACCCCTCCATGATTTCCAAGTGGGAGAACTTGCAAAATAGCAAGGTGTTCAAATACTTATTTTCCTCACTGTATTGTTTAAAATTAATTTATTTCCACACAGACTAACCTACTTAGCTCACACATTACTGTGAAAAACATCTAGAAAATCGATATAACATATAATTTGATATAAAGCCTACAGTAACATAAAAAAGTTTGGTGTCGGGAAGGTTTTTTGTTTGTTTTTTATTTATTTTTTTTATTTAAAAGAAGTCTCTTACGCACACCCAGAATGCATTTAATGATAAAAGAACTGCATTTATTTGAAATAGAAAGTTTGTAATAATATAAATGTCTTTACGGACACTTTAGACACACAAGAACACAATTTACACACAATAGATAAGATTAATGCAAAACCTTACTGACCTCAGACTTTTGAACTTTAGTGTGTTAAATCATTTAAATAATATATTATTCATATAAATATTAAAATACTGAACATCCACTGAATCACTTTAATACATCAAAATAATTTTTACATTTATTTTATTTATTTTTTTATAAAATGATTATACTTAACTACACTTTACATTATGCACTTGTCCACATGCCTTCCATATCCTAGCATTTATCATTCAGGACACATTCAGTGCTGTATAACCGAGTGACAGACACTTTCCCATACAGCAGAGATGGATTCTGATGACATGGAGGTGGAGAGCAGCAGTGATGTGGGGCATTCTGGGATGGAGGAGCCATCAGAAAGTGGCATGGGCATGGAGTCTTCAGAAGCCATGTCTGCCGATAGCAGCGATGCGGCCGCTCCTCCTGCCCCGGCCCCAGAATCAGACTGTCACGTAGGACAGAGCTCCGAGGGACTTGTGGTAAGACAAGTAATTCACACATCTGCGTAGCTCCACATGTTAGTGTGTAAATTCTTCATTTCAAGTTTTTTCTTTGGGTGGGTGTTTTGTAGGTTTTTATCCCAGAGACAAGCTCCAGTACAGATGTGCAAAGAGTTCATCTCCCAGACTCTTCTTCTGTCGCCCAGTCAACCAGTGTGTCCAGCGTCTCCACCGTGACACAATCGGTCCTGGTTTCGGAGTCTGTCCAGGTCCTGGTGCACTCCAGTGCTGTTTCTGAAGGAGGAATGATGGTTTCTGATTCCACTGCTTCCACGTCCTCAGATCTTGGCTCGGCTATTGATAAGATCATTGAATCCACCATTGGACCTGACATTATGAATGGTAGAAAAACCTTGCCTCTTCATTTTTATTACAGTCAAGGTATTTAAGTTTAGTATTCAATGTAAATACTGTTTCTATGCCCATTTTACAGGATGTATTGCAGTTACAAGTGCAGAGGATGGCAGTGCAGAGACCACACAGTATCTGATACTCCAAGGTCCTGATGATGGTGAGAAAGATCCCCCGAGTTCACAGTTTAGGGCTGTGTCTGAAATTGCATATTCTTTGAGTAGGTTCTTCTTTTGAAAAAGTACTTACTTTTAAAAATAGTATTTTCTACATAGTATGAATGTAATTCAGACGTGACCTACAGCCATTCACAAATCCCTTCCCGCGGCCTCATGAGATAGTAAAGTGTCCATTGGATGCGCACTTCAGAATCTTGCCAGTAGTTGTAAGTCATCCATGTACTTTTTGCCTACTGTTTTATGAAACATTACTGTTAATTTGCACGTACTACTCTTTTCACACACCGTCTTTAACACAACTACTCTATAGTAGGGAAGGATGCATATTCAGACGCAGCCAAGATAGGTTTTTAATTAAACTAAATAATAGTTAAAGGGATAAATAAATTAAAGGAATAGTTTAGCAAAAAATGTAAGCTCTGTCATCATTCACTTAACCTCATGTCATTGGAAAGTAAATTCATTTATTTTTCAATGGAACACAAAATTTGTTATTTACCTGTCCAGTCTGCGACAGAATTTTCATATTTGGGTGAACTATTCCTTTTAAAAATCAAATAAATTAGCAGAAATAAAAGAGAAGTGGGGTAATTGTTGGATATTCAGACTTTTTCTTTGTTCACTGTGTGTGTAGGAGCTCCTATGGTGGCTCGGATGTCTTCCTCTGCACTGTCAAGCCGCATTGCCATTGAAGCCCTTGCTGATGGACCCACCTCCACTTGCCTGGACCAGGCAGACCTGTCAGAAAACCCGCAGGGCAGCGTGGATCCCGACCAGCCTGGACACTCCGGATACCGTGAGCACGACGACAGCAGCAGCAGCTGCAGCCGCCCAGACCAGCCTCAGCACTCCCAGTACATAGAATGCAGTGGAGGAGACGACCCAGACCAGACCAGGGAGGCACGGTACATCGAGTGCTCGGGAACCGAACCAGACCAGACCCCACGTCATTCTGGTGTCACAGACTACAACGTGGCTGACTCGGAAGAACCTCTACGGCGTTACGCAGCAGAATGCAGCGGTACAACCGATAGCCCTCAGAGATGCTCGTTTCGCTCCTCCCGCTATGTTGTAGAGTGCAGTAATGGGTTTTTGGAGTACGGGGCGGAGCGGCCGCAGCATTCACGTTATATCGACAGCAGCATGGATGACAGGGATCACGTCTCGGCCTCGGAGCAGGAAGATACCGTGGTAGAAGAGCCCCAGCACTCCTACATGTCGCATGGCTCACTATATGCCGACGAGGGCTCTGTTCGCCACTCCCTGGCTGACACGATGGGGTCCCAGCTCAATGATCAAATGGACTGCAACGATAACTTGCCTGGCCCATACATAAGTAGCAGTGGGACCTATTCCACCCAACCAGATCCTGAAGTGGTGGGGACTGGGGTGGTGGTTGAGTCTGGGCACAGAACCCCAGACATGGCCGAACTGGAGGAAATGATGGAGGTGGTGATCGTACAGCAGTTTAGGTGTAGGATGTGCCCATATAAAAGTGCCTCTAAGGATACACTCATCAACCACATGAGAGATAAACACTTTAAACCAGCAGGTAAGTAGGAGGTGCAAATTATGTCTTTGTCAAATGTAAAAATAAACTAATATCAGCCCCATTAATGGTCCCGTCCCAAATGGCACTCTCAAACCTTGCAGTCATTATCCAGTTGGCAGATGGTGGCAACAAATAATAAATTAATAAGAAAATAAAGTAAGAAATAAAACAATTTTAATAGAACAGTCTGAAAGTTACCATGAAATAATGATAGATGGACAATTCTTATATTTTATATAATATTGCAGTGTTTATTATAAATTCTTTTTTCATATATTTTTTATGTGCCCTAATCGACTTCCAACAACATCTCTTTTATGAGGATGAGGCAAACTGTCACTCACTTGAGATTGCAGCAATAGCAAACCACACTTATCCAAACAATTCCCAATGGACAAAATCTTGTTTTGACATTTTCATTCCAACTTTAAATTCCCATCAGGTCTAGATTTACGCATACAGTTTTTTTAGGTTCTCTTGTTCAGAATGTGCTATCTCATAAGCAGGTGTTCCAGGCCAAAAGAAACGTGGACGGGGACGTCCACGAAAGTCCGAAAGCAAGGCAAGAGCGGTCGGTGAGGTCAAAAAGGAGGAGCCGCCAGAAGAGGAAGATGATGACATCATTGACGCGGGTGCTCTTGATGATCAAGGTTAGTGGAGTGCAGTTTGCATTCGCCATTTCTTAATTTTCTGTTTTTTAATGCAGTTTTAATTTGCTTTCAGGTGACAGTGATTATAAGCCAGCTGAGGAAGAGGCCAGGCCCAAATTGGCTCCCAGTCACTCCACTCCTCCGTCCTGCTCTTCATCCTCTTCCTCTACCTCACGGAAACGTCCCCGCAGGATGGTGGGGCCACCTCGCAAATTCCTTCCTGAGTCAGGTCAATGTTAATTTAGCTTTTTGGGTCACAGAAATATATTCAATAAAATAGTAAAATAGATAGTAATTTTTAGCTAGTTCCATTCAGATATTTAAATGTTATTTTTTCATTGGTCCGTGTTAACTCTTACTTTCACCTTTTTATAAAACAGAGACAGCAGCAGTGTCTCAAACGAACAATGCAGAGGACCCTCAAGCTCCTGAAGAAGCAAGTTCCTCTGGATTAGAGAATGGAACTTCCTCATTATCCAATGGGATGGCTGCGGAGCCAGGCGTCAGCCAGTCAGATTCAGAGAACAAAGATCCATCATCAAACACAAGCCACGATGACCTCGAGTCTTTGCCCAAAAAACGAGGCCGGCCTTCAAAACGTTTCCTTCAGAAGAAGTACAAAAAGTACATGAATCGCAAGTATGTATTGCCGGCACTACTTTTCGATCATCCTCAACAACATTTGATTGATTTGACTTGTCTTTTTGACACAAATTATATCTCAGAATATTATATAATCCAATGTAACCACATTTTCTGGACAGTCAATATCTCATTTTTCTTTTTTAAGTAAATACTACAGATCCCTTAAGCCTCTGCTTAGGCCTCATAACTGCTGGATCTGTGGCTCTCGCTTTCTCTCACAAGAGGATCTCAGATTCCACGTGGATTCTCATGAGGGAAACGACCCTGAACGCTTCAAGTGCCTGCAGTGCAGCTACCGCTGCAAACGATGGTCCTCACTGAAGGTAAGAACTAGAGTCCTTCATCCTACAAACCATAAATCCATAAAAATATATTTACTTTTTGTTAAATTAGTTTTACATTTTAAAATATTTGTATGTACATATTTGTATAATATGTGCTTCAGTGTCTAAATAAATAGATAAATAAATAAATCTTTACTCATTGTTCTGCGTTACACGTAATAAAATTGATGCATGTGTCCTATAGGAGCACATGTTCAATCATGAAGGTACAAAACCTTACAAATGTGAGGTATGTGATTACTCCAGTGTTTACAAGAAGGACGTGATCCGGCATTCAGCCGTCCACAACAAAAGCAAGTAAGAACTCAAAATGTCTCCTTTTTTATTGATCACTCGTCATGATTTTTACTTTTGAGGTCAAAATAATTCTATCAAGCTGCATTGTGTCTGTTCCTTTAATATTGTGCAGATTATGAAAATATAACATTTTGGATTCATTTAAAACTCACACCTGACATAATCTGATTAGAGTATTAATAAATGTTCTTGTCTCTTCTCTTTTAGGTGTCGGAAGACAGACATGGTAAGGCTCCAGATGTTAAACATCAATAAGCAATCATGTTTTAGCTAAATTGTCCTTTTTATTGGCATGATGTATCAGTTCAACTTGGCTCTGAGTGGTTTGATGAGGGTAGCTTTTTATGCGACAGCAGTCTTGCATAAATCCTTCACAGGTTCCCAAAGTGTCCGAGTTTCCTTGCCCAATCTGCTGCCGCGTGTACCCCATGCAGAAACGCCTGACGCAGCACATGAAGACACACAGCACGGAGAAACCTCACATGTGTGACAAGGTAAAGTTCTTGTATTCTGCAACTAAGCATGTGAATTTTGTTCATTAAACTAGTTTTGATGAATCAATGAATAGACCAAAGCAGACTGTAGAAAGCACTGGCTTTTCTGGGTTTTTGGGAAATGCAGCCCTGGATATTTCCTATGCATATACTAGTAAAAATGTGTTTGCTTTTTGCAGTGTGGGAAATCCTTCAAAAAGCGCTACACTTTCAAAATGCATCTTCTCACGCACATACAGAACTGTGGCAACAGCACGTAAGTAAAATGTCAGGACTCTGTGTACATGTCTGTTTCTCCAAAAAAAAACTTTACTGGTTAACATACTGTAAAGGTAGCTATTTTTCTCATCTTCTTTGTCAGGTTTAAGTGTGAGTTTTGTGAGTTCACCTGCAACGACAAGAAGCACCTGCTTAATCACCAGCTTTCCCACACCAACGACAAACCTTTCAAATGCGAGGAGTGCAAATACTCCACGAGTAAAGAGGATTTTCTGGTGTCCCACATTGCCATTAAACACACTGGTGAGTCAACGATTAGGAATGTTTCAAATGTTGGCAGTTAGAAGGTTTCCTGATCAGTCATGTCTGTCCATCTTCACCCCCTGCTCAGGTGAAAAGCCCTTCTCCTGCGACATGTGCCACTTCACAACAAGACACAGGAAGAACCTGCGGCTGCATGTGCAGTGTCGCCACCCCGAGGCCTTCGATGAGTGGAGTCAATCCCACCCAGAGGAGCCAATTCGTCGACGCCAGACGCCCGTTTTCTCCATGCAGGAGATTGAAGAGCTGAAATTACAGCAAGAAACCCAGGGATTTCAGGGGACCATTGTGAGTACATGGATATGCACTTTGATGCTTTTGTATCTAAATGGAAGGAAAACCCAGCATCCATCCATCCATTATATATATATATATATATATATATATATATATATATATATATATATATATATATATAATGGATATAGACTTCTCTGTACGTCTCTCAGATATCAGAGCTTGGCAAGAGTAATATCAATTAAAATACTACATCATACACATTTTCTACTATTTGATATGTCTATTAAAGGGTTAGTTCACCCAAAAATGAAGTGTCAAAAATGTCAGTAATTACTCACCCTCATGTTGTTCCAACCCCGTAAGACTTACGTTCATCTTCGGAACATGAATTAAGATATTTTTGATTAAATCTGAGAGCTGGATCACTCCTCCATAGGCTTCTAAGGGATTGAAACTTGTTCCCCCGAAAAGTTATTAAAGACATCGTAAAAATAGTCCAAGTGACTACAGTGGCTCAATCTTAAGTTTATCAAGCGACGAGTATACTTTTTGTGTGCAAAAAAAACTAAAATATCGACTTTATTCAACTATTCATTTTAATGCCGTTTAAATGTTTAAACCCTTTAAATGTTTTAAACCTTGTACGATATGATATATGAATGAATGAAACAAGCACCTCTTATTTGAGGTTGTGGATGACTGTGGATGTTGTGGTTGAGTTCATACTCAAAATTTGTCTGGATTATTTTTTTTTTATTCCCCTTTTATTTAACATTTAGTATTATTGTTTTAATAAGAAGATATATAAATATTTATTTATCGGCATTGGGAAAGGTCCCCGGGCCGAGACTCGAACTCAGGTTGCCCGAAGCACAACCGCACTGCATCTCTGAGCACTGCCTTCAAGACTCTCGGCTCTGACAATTAGAAGATATTTAGATAAATGCTATAATTATAATAAAAAATAATGATTTTATGAGATGTACAAGGCATGTTTGTTAAATGACAACTACTATATATATATATATATATATAATATAAAATATTTTTTTACACATAAAGGTAACAGTGGACCCCATTACGCTCCAAAACATGGAGTCTATTGGGAACACATCTATATCCCAAGATGCACTGGGAAACACTACCATCATTTATGAGCAAGGTCAGTAAAAAAGTTGTCATTACATCTGTGGTTGTATCCCATCTAAAATATAGTGTGTGATTATGAATTCATTTACACATATTTTACCATTCACCTGAATATATTAATATCCAGCTCATGGTGTTAAATTTAAACTGTACCTTCTTTCACAGCCCAGACTACAGACCTCTCAGCCCAGAATGCTCTAGATCTGTTGCTAAACATGAGTAACGCCAGAGAACTGCAGGTACTGTACTGACACCCTGGGTATCTTCTACTATAGGGTAATTCTACTGGAATTCTGTTTCTGAATATAGAATAATGTTATAAATGGCTAATTTATATGGCATTTATTGGATGAAGAGGTATCAGTGAGTGAATTAATGTCATATGTAAAAGTGTAAGTAACAAAAACCAGATCTGTTTTGCTTTCAAATTATGCTTTTAAGTGTTTAACTTCAGATGCACCCCTATAAAAAGGCACACAAGATATTTTAGCGTTAAATTCATAATGTTATAACAGTAAAATAAATTAAGTAATTTCCATGGAACAAAATTGAATTGGACCTGTTAGTTGAACGTGTAACAGACCTACAAGGCACAATGAATGAAAAATAATAAATAATCTAAAATGACAATTTTATTGAGGTTGTTATATTTGTTCTAAAACAATAAGAAATAATAAAGATTTTTGTGATAGAACATTACAAATAACTAAACAATACAAATAAAGTTTAGCAGTATAGCAGAAACTATGGCACTTTGTCAGAAAAAAAGTTTTTTGCACTGATTTGCTTATTAAAGACATCAGAAAATAATTACACTGGAATAATTAGATAGTTTGCCAAAAGTAATGTAATTCAATAAATTCTTAGTAATTATAATTAAATAAAAATCTAAATATATAAGCTTTTTTATGGTTATGGCTTACTACATTTGTGCATCTCTATAAAAGTCATCAGTGTCAAACTACAATTAGGATTATTTTTATTTTTTAAATTATTTTACTCTGTCTCAGAATCATATCATCACATATCATATGAACACGAATCTATAAAATAATTTAAAATGTTATTCATTATATATCTGTTTTTAAATATAAATCCTATAATATGTCTTGATCAGTCGATTCATTCTTCTCAGGTGGCAGTGCTGAAAAACGACGGTAAGACTCTGGAGACGGGAACGTGGCCCGGAGATGGCTCTGGGAGTGAGCCTCAAAAGATCGTCACCTTCCATGTGTCCGAAAACGGGGACACTCTGGTTCAAGAGGCATTTGAGACGGCTACAGGGGAGGTGGAGCAAGAGGAGACAACTGGTGAGTCGCAGGAAGTGACACAGATTGGCATCAGCACATACGAGGGAGCAGATTTCAGCGTGGTGGAGCAGGCCTCCGACGAGACAGAACAGAGGTACTACATCACATCCAAAACTGCCACTGTAATTCCTATAAATGTCATATAAACCGTTTAAGATGATGCGTGTGTGTTTGTCAGCAGTTTAGAGGAACCCTCGGCAGACCCTCAGGACATGGAAGTGAGCACTGAGCCCTTGTCCATCTCTACACCTCTCAAAGAGAATAAAGAGAGGTTTTTCCTGAGCTCTGGCTTGACAGATGGAGTCCTGCAGCAGGTAGAGGTGAGACTGGGTTTTGCTACTTCACAGATGGAATAACCGATGTTATGTTCCTTCCCAATGGAAAGTTAAATTGATGAAATTCTCTTTCTGCAGCTAAGCAGTGAAGCTCCAGGTTCCCCTTCCCTGTGTCCATCACCCCCTTCTCAACAGTTAAACACCAAACGCTTCTCCTGTCGCATCTGTATGGAGGCTTTCCACGGCCGCTCGGACATGGAGAACCACAAGAGGGCGCACATAGACCCCAAAACATTCAAGTGTCCAGACTGTGACTTTACAGCACCTTCTTGGCCAGAAGTCAAGGTGTGTTGGTCCTGAGTGTTAATTCAGTGTCTATGATTTTTTTCTTACCTGTCAAAAAATTTTTTTTGTGTTAAATACTACTTCTTTCTTTTTTTTACAATCTTAGTCTCACATGGCCATGCACGCATATTTGAGGCCTCATAAATGCACCAGCTGCAGTTTTGCCTCTAAAAACAAGAAAGACCTGAGACGCCACATGATGACACACACCAACGAGAAGCCTTACGCCTGTCAGGTCTGCGGCCAGAGGTGAGAAACCATCAATCAAATTAAAATAATAGAATTGATTTATCACAGAATTTGTGCTGTTTACATTATTGGTTGTACTGTTCTAAATGTATAAACGCTTCTAATATTCTATGTAACACATACACACACACATCTGCAGCTTCTCAGTGCTCTGAGTTTCTCTTTTAGGTTTAACCGTAACGGCCATCTAAAGTTTCACATGGAGAGGCTTCACACTCAGGAACCCTCGCCCCGTAAAACCCGCCCTGTCCCCTCTCAGCAGACCATCATTGTTAACAGCGATGAAGAAGCTTTAGCCACACTACAGAGTAAGTGCTGACCGTGTGAAACTGCATTTGTTTATATAGAAATAATGGATTCACACAGCCCTGTTCTGATTATTTGACATTTGTAGTTATGTTGTAAAAGTACGGAAGCCCTGAACCGCAAGGTGGAAACAAAAAATTTTCAACATAATAAGTCGTTATTTCGACATAATACGGGGACATTCTAATATGAATAAAGCCACATTTAGCGTTCTTATAATGGGTTTCTATGGGAGGAAAATGCTTAACGTGAAATTAAATGCATTGCGTTCATATTCTGGATTCATATTCATATTCTTTTAGTATCATAATGATTAATAAATGCACGCACAATTATCCGTGAACTTGATAAATGTTGCAGATATGTTTTACTATCCACAAACAAATTGCTTTTTTAACTTATGTGTGCAAAATTCAGAATTCAACGAATGTGCAGCAATTTGTACAAATAGAGACATTTTGGGAATGAAATGTTTTATTTTGTATTAGTGATCCTAATTTGCATGCATCAAAGAATATGTACAGGTGACGCGTGCATTTATTGATGTCTTTTCTGAGTCGATCTCATTTGAGTGTATTGGCAATGCTTAACGTGTGATTAAACACGCTGAGTTTATATTCTGGGCTCATCAGATTTTTATGTACATAGAATACTTTATTTGTATGATTTTTACTGTGTTTGGTCTGTTGTGATAATGATATGAACAGTAACGATGGCGCCGGTTTTACCGTATCAATTAGTTTTACAAAAGCAATCCTCTGGTTGGTGGAAGATGTGTCCATTTTGAAAATCACTGGGACTATATTATCTACATGTGCTGTCAAATATCCTGATATCCTAAAAAGTGTAATAGGGGCACTTTAAGCTTTTGTTGTTCTTCATTTTTTAATTATACTTTATAATATTTCTTTTTCCCATGTTCTCCAGATCTGCAGGCAGGTCAGACAGTCATCAGTCCGGAGAGGTTGCAGCAGGCTTTGGGTCAGGAACACATCATTGTGACTCAGGATCAGTCGCTTTCTGACCAGGTATTGCGCAATTACACACCGTCTCATTTTCATCCTTTATGTAATTCACTCTTTTGGGGTAATTAAAGAACAGCTTATTACATTTTAATTTGCATGTAATACAGAGAGTTTAGATTATTATCTTATGTCAGACTTCATGTATATTCAGGTTTCACGTTTAGCTTAGTTTTGTTTTTGACCAAATTCTACATTTCTCAGGAGGAGGCGACTTATATTCAGCAGTTCACAACAGTAGATGGACAGACGGTACAGCACTTAATGACTGGAGACAATCAGGTCACTGAGGTACAACTCATTTTCTAGGGCTTTATTCTGACAACCAGCAAAAGTCATAAACGGTCCCACTTTATATTAAGTGGCTTTAAGTACTATGTACTTACATAGAAAAATAAGTACAATGTACTTATTGTGTTCCGGTTGTATTGTAAAAAACTTTTGCTGCTATTGAGATGTGATACTGGTAAGGTTAGGGACAAGTGTGGTGGTATGGGTCGATTTAAGGGTAAGTTAAGGTGTAAGGGAAGGGTCAACTGTGTAATTACAAATGTAATTACATCAATTAATTACAGTTGTAATTACATGCAGGTATTTTCAAAATGTAAGTACAATGTAAAAACATGTATGTACATAATAAGTCCATTGTATCAAAGTAGTAACTTCAATGTAAGTACATAGTACTTAAAGCCACTTAATATAAAGTGGGACCTCATAAACACTACAGCTCAAAAGTTTGGGGTTGGTAAGAATTTTCTTTTCTTTTTGTCAAGAAAGAAATTATTTAATTGAGTAAACGAATTATCAGTTTCCATTAATATATTCAGCAGCACAACTGTTTTCTGCATTGATAATACTAAGAAATGTATCTTAAGCATCAACTCAGCATATTGGAAGGATTTCTGAAGGATCATGTGACATTTAAGACTGGAGTAATAATGCTGAAAGCTTTCCCATCATAGGAAAACAAATACATTTTAAAATAGAATATTTTGTTTCAGAAAAGATTATAAATAGAAAAGTTATTTCACAATATTGTTTCAACAATATTATTGTTTTTAATGGATTTATTTAATTTTATTTTATTTAATAGAGTGAACACAAGCTTTCAAAAACATTTAAAAATCTTACCAACCCTTAATTTATATATAAAATTTAGTCGTTTTCTGTTGTCAAATAGTTTTCAAGATTTACAATTCAAGAGTTAAAATTTTGGTGCCCTCTTCTGCCCTATGTTTTTTCAGGTCCAGTATATCATCTCTCAGGATGGAGTTCAGCACCTGCTCCCACGGGAATATGTGGTGGTATCTGACGGAAACCACATTCAGGTTAGTATGTGCTCTTCAGATCATTCATAACCGCCGGGCTCCACAACAGCTCTATGGCTAGGAACAGGCTCATCTGATCTGTAACTACTGGCTGAAAAGCATTTTCAGTTTCATTCATGATCTGTTGGACGTTATATTGTATCATTATGAAAAAAAAAAAATCTGATTGTGAATTGCAGATGGAGGATGGGCGGATCGCTCACATTCAGTACGAGCATGATGGGACGTTTCTGCAGGAGCAACAGGTTGAGCCCAGAGCATAATACAAACCTGCTTTTTACATTTCAGCTTAGTTTATGCTACATTATTAGCATGTCTGAATTACAGTAAATACAACATGATAACTTGAAATTATTTCTTTCTATGGCAATGTTCATAATGCCAAATGGCATGTGCACCATTATTGTTAATGACAGCATATTAAACCTCTATTATGTTATTTTAATGAAGCGGCATAAATCAGAAGTATGCTACTGTTCAAAACTTTGGCGTCTGTATGACTTTTTATGTTTTTGAGTCAAATTTTTTTTATCTAATGCTCACCAAGGCTGCATTTATTTGATCAAAATACAGTAAAAATGGTAATATTGTAAATTATTATCATTATCATTATTACAATTTAAAATGACTGTTTTCTTTTTTAATATATTTTACAAATGTAATTTATTCCTGTGATAGCAACGCTAAATCTTTAGCATCATTTCTCCGGACTTCAGTGTCTTTTGATCCTTCAGAAATCATTCTTATATGCTAATTTGGTGTTACTTTCTGATTATTATCAAAGTTCAAAAACAGTTGTGCTGCTTAATGTTTTTCTTTTTTTAGAAACAGTGATATACCGGTACTTTTTTTAGGATTCTTTGAATTGAAAGTTCAAAAGAACAGCATTTATTTGAAATAGAAATGTAAAAGTGAAAACTGTAACTTTTTGATAAATTTAATGCATTATTAATTTTAATCATTTATTTTCTCAAGACAAAAAATAAAATAAAGAAACTGACCCCAAACTTTTGAACGGTAGTGTGGACGTACATTACCTAACTGGCTTTAACAGTGAAAACGGAAAAACTGGTTCGTATGTAAATGTCTTCTGTGTTTTTGTCAGATCGCTCTGTCTCAGGATGGACAGATCCAGTACGTCCCCATCACTGCCGAGCAGCAGGTTGTGGCCACTGAGGACCTGGAGGCAGCGGCCCATTCCGCTGTCACTGGTAGGACCTTTTAACTTAGTAGTTTTGATCACTCGAAATGCCAAGACCTTCTGGTAATGTGCAGAAGAATCGGAGGTGATGTAAGTGGTGTGTGTGTGTGTGTGTGTAGCTGTTGCAGATGCAGCCATGGCTCAGACTCAGACGGTTTACACAGAGGCCACACCTGAACAACTGGAGCAGCTGCAACAGCAGGGCATCCAGTATGACGTCATCACTTTTACTGAGGAGTAAAAACAAGACACATACTTTGACTATTATTTAACAACACCGACACACAGACAGAGCATCTGCGGCTCGTCTCGGTTACAGATGAGTGCATTGGACATCACAAACTCTGACGGGTTATTCCACAGGCTTAAATTTGTCTTCTACCAGAATTATTCAGTAAGAGGGTGAATGTACAGTTAGATCCTCTCTGCAAATTATACAACTCATGCCAGTGTAAATATTTAAAGCATTTAACTTTGTGTGCCTACGGTGTTTTGCCTTGTAAAGAAAAAGAAACACGAAAGCCAAGAGCAGCCTGTATAGAGAATCCTGTATTTAATTCTACATGTCGCTGTAATGTACTACAGTAGATGCTACTTCAATGATACTTCAATGACAGTGTGTAAACGGTAGACTGGGGGATTGACGTGAACATTGTTACGAAAGGAGGGTTGATCATTTTTCATTTTGTGTAAAACGTGCCGTTTCATCTTTAGCTTCTTAAGTTTTAAAGATTTATTTTTCTTTGAGATGGCTACAGAAAGGAAGTTAAAATGCATACCAAATAAATCACAACCTCTTTATCTGATTCTATCGTTGATTTTCTTAGAGTCATCATGCTATCATATTCTACAGGTTTTACAAAGCTGCTACACATGATACAAGGGAACAGAACGTAATAGAATATGAAATGTTATATGGTATGACATTATTTACTCTTTGGGTACATTATTGAGATATCTTGCAGATGAATACCAAGCTGTGGCGGATTAAAAAAGGTTCAGATGAACTGATGATCAAATCACTGCATTCTCTTCTGCATTTTGTCTGCTCAGTCCCAAACATCAGGTCTATCCAACTGCCAATTAAAAGGTTGGCTTTTTTCATTTGGTTGTGACATGAACTGTAAAGTTGGATGTAACTTTGTAGAGATATTAACTAACATGTGTAATGAAGTTCCCATTGAATATTATTTACAGTAAATGTTTTTTTAATGTTTTTACAGGCTAAGGGTGGAGTCAACATGATTTTCTGTTGTATTCAATTGCTTTCTGAAGATTTAGTAAGTCTTAAATTAACATAGAATGTTAAGTTTACACCGTTGGTAAAGTTTCTGTAGTTGAGTACCAAAATATCTGCTTTTTGTTAATGGGTGACATAATTTGACAGCGAAACAAGGCAATAGTTCCTGTTTTTTTCTTTCTTTCAGTTGTTTGTCATGGTCTTGTTTTTTTTATCTAGTTTGTTCCTCAATTTGTGTTTTTTACGTTTTACAATTTATGTTCAAAAGAGCCAGTCCAGGGAAAATCTTGAAGGGAAATTAATCTGATTTTCTTTCTCCTGGTCCTCTTGAAGAACGGTGAGAATGGTTCTTGGTTTTTCTGTCTATTTTAAAAGAGTATAGTGTTCAATCTGATATTAGACTGAAAACATTTCTAGGATTCTATGTATTTCCATATTTAAATTAAATAGCAAGATTCTAATCTGTTTTAAACTTGAATGATGTTTATGGATTAACCTTAATAATTTAATTAATACTTGAGTAGTAGTAAATGTACCTAAACTTAATGTATTTATATTAATTCAATAATAAAATAATTTCATAATTCACATAATAATGTTACATAAAATAATAATATGTAAAGCAACTGTAAAAGGTAGGATTATGTCTATAATCTCAATTTTAAAATGAGAAAACATTCATGTTCAGAAAATGCTTTTCAGGAATGAATCCAGCCGAAGGACTCCATGTGATTTATTCATCAGGGCAAATTACTTTACAATATTCCTTTGACCAATATTATGATCGTTTTGAAAAAGTTTGCTGTAAATTGGATCAGTGGAAGTGCTCAAACTTTGTGAATAATAGAGGAGAAGTTGCTCCCCTGTATCTAGGAAGAATATTCATCAATAATTACAATGGAGAATTTGAAGTAATAATTACGGACCTGAGTGTAATGGATGCTGGCACATACAGATGTGGTGTCATTGGGGTCCCTTACACCTTTGAAAGTGTTGAAGTTACAGTTTCTGGTAAGGCTTGGAACCATTTATAAATTAAAGCCTTTTGCAGTCATTGATTAAGAATTCTTAATCTTGCTTTTCAGTCTAATATGTGCTATGTGTTGCTCATGCTAATATGGAGTTTGTATTCTTATCAATTTTGAAATAATTATATTTTCCACAATAAGACTTAAAAGATCTCAGTGGAGTAAACACAGCTCCTCTCTCGCCAAATCCAACCATCAAGCCAGCAGTCTGGATGTCGTCTTCTACAACTACAGTCATTGTTTCTGAGAACGATGCAGAGAAACTCAGGTAAATGTTGTCACAAAGCCTCTTAAAGGGACAGTTCACCCCCCCCAAAAAACCCTCTGTAATAATTTTCTCGACCTCGTGTTGTTCCATGTCTTCGAAACAAAAAAATAAGATATTTTGAAGAATGCTACTTTGAAGAATGCCAAAGGACGTTGAACCCAACTGACTTTCATTTTATGGACCAAAAGAAAAATATCTTCTTTTGTGTGCACAAATGAAAAAGTCATACAGATTTAGAATGACATGAGGGAGAGTAAATGATGACAGAATTTATATTTTTGAATGAATTAAATCTTTAATATTAACATGACAAACATAACATGTTTGACAGCTGGAGAACATCCATCACGCTAGTTGCTGTTTTCAGTCTTGTGGTGTTTGCTGCCATCTCAGCGACTCTGCTTGTGTTCATTCGAAAGAATCGGAAGAAACAATCCACAGGTTGGTTGCAATTTTGAGTATCAGTGCCACTGATGTTAGTTCCTGTTTCTATTTGGTTTGGTTTCTATTTCTGAACATCCTAAAACCCATGTCCTATAAATATGGTTCACCTTGCTTCACAGGTAGTGACATGTATTCTGCAGAACAACCCAGATGGACAATGCTAGAGTTCTTAAAGAGCACACACGATGAAATTACTGAGGTACAGCTTCTGCCACAGTTTTAACAATCACTATAAAAATAGGCAGTGCTGGGTAGTATGCATGTAATCTGGATTATGTAATAAAATTCCAAAAATTAATTACTAGATAGGTTTTAAAATAGTCGTAAACAGACTACATTTACTTTTTATTATTATTACATGATTCCGTGTTATTTTCACAATGCAGTAAATTATTGATAATTCATTGATTCTCCCTACTACATAAAAAAAAAAAAATCCTACCGCTTAAATGTATTCAGAAGGTCTTCCAGGTTTATGAAATCATACACATAGAACTTAGAACACATAGACACTTGTCATGTGAATATCACTGAAAACTGAGAGCCACTCAGTGGATTCACCGAAACAAGTGTCTTCTAAACATTTCAATGTCTCAACTCCTGACAGACACATTAATTGAATTACCACTCAGGGAGTCATTTAATCATGTTTTACTGTCTTTGGAAAGCTGTCTTTCAAGCACATTAAAATGTACAAATTTACATAATTTCATATGACATACAATGCAGGGATTCTTTGACCTAATATATTTACTTGAAGTACCTCTGAGATTTTAAGTTAATATGTTAGGTCATTAATTAAATTAAGTTAAATAATAAAATTAAGTTCATGTTTTCTGATGTTGGTTAATGGTCACTTGACAAGAAACAAATTTAATGTTTTTGTCTTTTTTAGTAAGCGTTTTTTTATTTATTTATTGTTTTTAAGATTTATTTTAACTTTAAATTTGTATGATTTAATTACTTAATAGCTTTTCATTAAACTCACAAACCCCAGTCAGGGAAACCCTGACATAATGTAATATTTCATGGAATAGGAAAGTGAAAGTGACATGTGGAGGCCAATAATGGTAACCCATACTCAGAATATGTCCTCTGCATTTAACCCATCCAAGTTAGAGCACATTAGGAGCAGAGTAGTACACACACACACACACACACACACTGCAACACCCAGAGCTGTGGGCATTATGCTGTGGCACACGGGGAGCGATTGGAGTTTAGGTGTCAGTCATTTCCTGCTGGTTCTGGAATCAAATCAGCAACCTTTGGGTTACTAGTCAGACTTGCTAAATATTAAGCCACGACTGCCCCAAAAAGGAAGGCAGACTGCCACATGCAGCGCCTCATTTGGATGTGCTTGAAGTCTTGAGCTCGATTTTCCTACTCTTCTCCTACAAATGGCCCTTGAGTTTATTTGGAGGTTCTAGCAGGGGAGTGCAGCTACTTCTATACAACGATGCTCATCCACCAGGGATCCCGTCCTCTTCGACCGAGTGCGGAGATTTGGAAGGGGACACACATAGAGCTGTGAAGGAGGAAGGGGACACCCGCCTAACCAGCCAGATCAGCCAAATCAACCCTAGCGATCAATGGGGTGACATGTTGCAGCCAGATCGCATCACATCCACATATTTTACTTTCATGTATTTTTATGGTACAAGAATTAATGCGATAAAAGAGTTAGGTCAAAAGTAATCTTAAATGAATCATGTAGTAGTCAGATTATATGTGTAATGTAATGGATTATGTTACCAACTACAATTTTTGTCATGTCATTTGTAATCAGACTACAATTTGCAATCTACCCAGCACTGAAAATAGGTTCATATAAATATTTTTAAAACTCTTAAAAGTTTTTTTCATTGCCCAGGTTCAGTATATAAACTATCAAGATGGAGTTCAATATTTAATCCCACAACAGCTTGTTATGGAATCCCAAGGCAACCAAATTCAGGTTAGCATGTGCTCTTTAACACAGTATATTCATAACTGAAAAATTGGAATCCCTAATAAATGTTTTCCTTAATAATCCTGCAGGAACGGTAGGTGTAAGTTTTGTAGATTTCTAATAGTAGTACTGTTTTTTCAATTTGTCTCTAACAGCAGTAGGCTATGTTATCAACAAAACAATATAAAGTCTGATTGTGATTCTCTTCTTAGATGAATCATGGATAAATCGCTCAAGGCGAATATGAAAACAGCAGGTTGAACGTAAAGCAAAACACACACAAAAAGCATGTTTAAGTCATTTCTGTGTCAATTCTTTTGATGGATATAGACATTATGTTCTCATAATTGCCAAACTTGTATGACCTTTAACCATTTTCCCAATAAAGTTGTGTTCATTTAAATGTTCAGTCAACAGACTATTAAATTCTAGAATGTTCTCAAATTGAAGAAAGATGATCGAGGGATGAAAACAACACTTGGAGACCAGAGGTGATGTAAATCAAAAGGGGGTCCATGTAGGCACCCTCAACGGGTTGCAAGGGGTCTGCAAAAAGATAGTGAGAATTAAAAGTAAATAAGACATTTACTAAATTTGACCACCGTTTCAGTCGAAATGCAGGTTAATCACACTTGAGATTAATCATGAGATTAATCACACTTATTTTATTCTGTTGACATCTAACAATATACTCTTAATGGTGGATACAACTAAATATATTGATAGATTATATAAAATTGGATATAATTTTGTGCAGAAGATATGGTTGTTAATATAATATTAAGGTTTAAGCATTATGGTTTCATATCTGAGAGAGCCATCAAAATTATTTTATGATGTGTTCAAAAACATGCCACAGATGGCAAAATATATATTGAAATCATAATGTTCAATTAGCACTGTTAGTGGTTGTAAAGAAATATCTGGTTTTCATTACTGGATAACAGGCTTTATTAACACATTTGAAGAACTTAATTTTAACATGAGTTACAAGGCCACACTTCCTTTTTCTGTCAGTTGTTCGTCATGGTCTTATATTTAGATAGTTTGTTCCTCAGTTTGACAGAAGAACAACATCAAGTCAAAGTCAGTCCAGCTTTTTAGTGAACATTTGAACTATTCGAGAGGAAAATGAAGCTGATTTTCTTTATTCTTGTGCTCTTGAAGAACGGTGAGAATGGTTCTTGTTTTTTTTCTGCTCTTTTTAAAAGATTATGGAGCAAAAGCAATCACTAGGATTGTGATTTTCAATTTAAATTTAATAGCAGATTTAAAAAAAAAATCTATTTTAGGTCAATTTACAAACGCTTATGGATTGATTTTTACAAAATTCTATTATTAGATCTTAAATCTATTTGTATAATTTCAAGAATAAAATACAATATTTCAAGTAGCAATAAAAGATGGGATTATTTATATAATCTCAATTTTAAAATGAGAAAACATTAATGTTCAGAAAATGTTTTTCAGGAATGAATCCAGCCGAAGGACTACATGTGATTTATTCATCAGGGCAAATTATTTTAATGTATTCCTTTGACCAATATTATAATTTTTTTGAAAAAGTTTGCTGTAAGTTGGATCAGCGGACGTGCTCAAACTTTGTGAATAATAGAGGAGAAGTTGCTCCCCTGTATCTAGGAAGAATATTCATCAATAATTACAATGGACTATTTGAAGTAATAATTACGGACCTGAGTGTAACAGATGCTGGCATATACAGATGTGGTTTCAGCAGGTACCCTTACACCGTTGAAAGTGTTGAAGTTACAGTTTCTGGTGAGATTTTCTTATTATAAATTAATGGTTTATTTGCATACATTGATTAAGGTTTGATAATTATTTTAGCAATCAAATGATCAGTCTTTTATGGCCTATGTGTTGGTCATACTCACTTGGAAGTTGTATTTAAATATTAGTTAGTTCACTTTTTAAAAAATAAATTGTCAAATAAAATGTAAAAATATTTGTATTTTCCACAAATAGACTTAAAAGATCTCAGTGGAGTAACCACAGCTCCTCTCTGGCCAAAATCCTCCATCAAGCCTCCATCAAGGCCCTCTTCTCCCTCTACACCCATTGTTTCTGAGAACGACGCAGAGAATCTCAGGTAAATTTTGTCACAAATTATTAACCCCTTACAATTAAGTTAGTAGTAGTCATTAATCTGTGTAACACAACATTAAGCAGTGAGGCCTGGAGAACATCCTACAAGCTAGCTGCTGTTTTAAGTGTTCTGGTGTTTGCTGTCGTCTCATTGACACTGCTTGTCTATCGTCTAAAGGCCAGGAAGAAAAAATCAACAGGTATGCAATGGACGATGATTATTTTCATTTATCTAAGGTAATCAATCTTTTGGGTTGAACATCTCTTTTTTTTTCTCCCACAGAAATAAGTGGAACTAGTGGTTCTGCTAACACCACAATGGTAAGGAGTACACTTCGATTTAGTCCCAGACAGATGTAAGATATTTAAGTGTAAATTACAGATTATTTATTTTTATATATCTCCCACTTCTATAATACATTCATCAGTCATGCTACAAATAAAGTTTCTTATGGGGTAAAATTGACATTTGTTCGACCAACTCGCAGCTTAATATTTCCATTCCTTATTCATAATATCTCAGTATGCTGATCTGTAATCATCTTCATCATCTGTAAAAGGGAACATCTTGATATATGTGTATCCCTGTCTGCTCAACATGTCTCCACAGGAGCAGAACAGCATCATCTACTCTATGGTGGACTTCAAGCCCTACCAGGATCCATCTGAACTTTATGCCAATTTACAGATACGCAGTCCAGGAGACACTGATCCTTCTTCAAGATGTACATTCACAACAGAGGGAAGTGTAGAATACTCCACTATTTTGAGAGCACCAGCATAAACATTTGTGATGTTTGTTTTCTAAAATATTTTTATTATTTAGATTTGTTTCATTTGTTGTTTTTGGCTGATTTATGGATATTTCTTTTCATTATGAGAAACTATTAATGCAACACTGTTTGATATGATCATATCAAATATAAATTATGACAAAAAAATGCCTGAAAATGTCTATAAAAAAAATGTGTACTGTATATGAAGCTAAAATTAATGACTCTTTACTCTCAAACTGTATAATGTTAAATGTGGGTGTTTGACAGACAGAAACGCACAGGATGACAATTTGTGATGCAATAATTATAATTACAAAATTTTTATTTTGGATGAATAGAGAACCTTTCAACTATGAAACTCTAGTTAGATGTCGAAATTGGTAAAACAACCATTTTTGCAATCCAGTACTTCTTTTGACAGCAATGGCAAGCACTCTAAAAAGTTTAACCATGATTTACTCCATTTTTTTGGTGAAACATTTTTACACAAAAAAAAAAATGTAGTAAATTTTAAAGCTGTGAAATCAATGAAATATAGCCTACTGTATGAATTCATTAAATGCAAGTAAAAAAATTAAGTGAATCTGAGTAATTGCATGGTTTAATCAAGGCCATTCAAATGAATCAGGACAACCCAACCACTTTCCACAAATCATGGCAATAAATTCAACATCGATATTTTAGGCCACCCTTGCTTTGTCTTCATAATGTTTGTTCTAGGCAATTTGTTGATCAGCCAGAAGCTCTCAGAAATGAAGAGAATTCCTTTGCATTCACTGCAGAGTACATATGGAACCATCTTTGAATAGACACTGCAATAGTTTTTTTTTTTTTTTTTTTTACATTCTATGAAGTGAAACTCAGATTGCTCCGGTCATACAGAACAGATACAGATGTAGACTGTTAAAAAGAAGTGAAATTTAAAAAAAGAAGGATCAAATGGTTATCTTTGATTCACATATCTCTAAATAGAAGATGTTCCTGTATTGCACCTATATTTTGTATTTTACATTTTTACATTCATAAACCTTTTATATGTGCTAATGCATATGTCGTATCTATTATTTCTCATTTTGAAAGTATATAAAATTGGGAAAATCTCTTTTTGGGGGTCTAGGGCATATTTTTTTCTCCAATATTTTTTTTCCATTAGTATCTTGGAAAATCAAATCGATTTTTCAGTGAGTGTTGACACCCTAACGCATGTTAACAATGATTATTTGTTTTATTTTTAATATTTTATTGTTGTATTCTTTTAATAGCAATTTGAAACATTTTATTTGGAATATTATAGCATTTTATGCCATTTCTACAAGTATTTTGCTGTCTTTAATGCAAAAATATGGTTTTCATACAAAAACCTTTTTATTAAGCATCAGATACCACCTAACTAAAATATTATTCTAAGAGCATTTTGCTAACGCTCACATTAAGTTATGAACATGTTATTTCTGAATGTTCCCTCAACTTTCAAAACATCCAGTTAAAAAAAAAAAAATGTTTTGTTAAATGAATGTTAGGGAACATTCCATTTGATAATTTTGCAAACATTATGAACATTACTTTTGAATGTTCTCTGAATGTTCTGAAGCAATTAATAACATTTAGAAGAACGTTTGTTCATATTTTGAGAGTTAAAACGTTCCCTGTTAGGGATGAAACACTGTTGTTTGCTTGTGATCTTTAATACCATTTAATCTCACCTTGAGCATTAGGTGTGCATTTCAGAGAATAACAGGAGTGATTTTATGCTAAACATTAAAACATTAAACATAAAACATTTAAACATTAAAGGGAAGACATCAAAAAGTCTGAATGCATGAAATGGTCTACATTCACTCTTCACACGATGAAAAAAGCACAAAGACAATTCAGACTGATTATATTTTATTAACAATAACTAAGCCTTCAACATATTTACAGCATATTGAAGATAAATTATTCAGAAATATGACTCCCTCCTAAGCACATTCCAAAATGTCTATGTTTGCATGTACACAACATAAAGGTGTGTATATCAAGGTATATGAAACATAAAAGTAATCCGGTGATGAGACTAACTTTACTTTTAGTGGATGCCAAGGTAAACCACTGATTCTAAAGGTAGACCTTGCGCCTCTGTGAATAACTTATGTCTGCATTTCTGTACAGCAAAGTGCATGAGAGTGAAAAATAAAAATGAGCAGAAAGGTGCTATGGCACTTGTTATTAATCTTCTTGTGCTATCCTGCTTTCAAGTATTCCCCTCCTCATTCCTCTTTCCTTGCACTCTTTCCAGTGTTAAAAGTCTATGTTTTTGAAGTCGCTGTTGCAGCGATATCTGTTGTCACTGTAGCTGGTGCAGACCAGATGTGGCAGGCAGGGGCAGGTGTGGTGTTGTCTCTTCCCGGGGAAAGGAAACTGCAGCGAAGTCAAAACACACAGATAACTTCATTAATCACTACATGATATTATTATTTCATATCATTTATTGATCAGCAATGCATTGATAAAAAAAAAAACTTGAATTGCATTCAAATTAATAATAAAAAAGACCATGACTGGTGTAAAGACGTCACCATTCTAAATCTTTGCAGACGTTATCAGCCAATCAAGATTATACTACAAAACTCTATAGGCGTAGGCTTCTGTTTAAGGATCTTGTCAGTTTCATTAGTCATCATTGAGTCACAAACACCCCCTAAATCTGCTTTTCTTCACCTCGTAGCCTACACTGAATGGCAAAGCTTCTGTATCAGTCTGAGACTGTCCATCAGTGATGAACAGCCCTGATTTGTGAGACATTCGATCGATATTAGCTACACTTATCAGCAGATTCTTTTAAAGCCTTTCTCAGTCATCTTTGGCAGCATGTTTACTTCACAATCAGATCCGCTGGTTAAAAAGAGATTGCATTCTTGAATTCGAATGTTTCTTTTCAATTTAGAGTTGTTTGACCAACTATTGACCATTCTGCACTGTAAAAATGAATTTTGATGATTTGTTATCACAACTTTGTATATTTTGTCAAATCAACTTAGATAATTAATGTAGTTCAGATAACATAATATTTTGAGTGTCTATTTATTAAACAAATCTCCTTTGTTGTATTAACTCCAATTTTTTATTTCAATGACCTCAAAATTTTAAGGCAACCAGGTAACTTACTTTTTTAAGTTAATCCAAATTTTTTTTTACAGTGTCTATCTCTGTTTTGCTCTTTCTATCTATTTCTCCTTGTCTCTAATTTTCTCTTCCTCTTCTTATAACTGTTAACCTAGGGTTCCCTCGAGCCAGTCAGTCAAATCACTGCTTTGATTTTCCGCAGGGGTCTCTCATGGCTCTGTACAGTGTGTGAGTGTATCTGTATACCTTGTGGCTGTACGGGTGACATTCGTCTCCTTCCAGCCCCTGTGGTGTGCACATACGCAGGCCTCGGAGCCACAGACTCACTGCACAGCACAGACCCACGCCACACTGCACATCCCTGTCACACGCCTGACACACAAACACAACACAGAATACGTCACATACTGTATGCCCTTGATTCCCAATACATATAAGATCATGCTTTGGCTTTGTTTACTTATAAGATTAGTAATTTTGTACAAATGATATAGTCAGTGTATTTGCTCATGGGTGATATTTGTTGAGCTTTTATGTATTTGAATTCTCCAATACCAAGAGCGCAAATGACCTTTGTCAAATATTTGACTTATAAATAAGAATAAATAATGCCTTTCTCAGAAAGTTTGTTTTTTCTATAATTTTACCAAGAATGTTCAGAACGTTTGATAGACCAGCAAGGAGGAAGCCCCTTTCTTGATAAGTCTGTTTTTTTTTTAAGTGTATCTTGCAATATATTTATTATTCTTTATTAAATGTAAATGCTATGATAGAGTTAAATATGAGTTAAATGGAGGATATCAGTTTAGGATTATTAAGTTAAAAAGGATAGGATAGGATGGGATGGGATGGGATGGGATGGGGGGTAATATAGAAATACAAAAATGATTAGGCTATAGGAAAATGTGGAAAAACGGATCTAAAATCTGATAATCAACAAACTATCCTTTAAAAAATTTTTATTCTAATACAGAAAATGTAATGACACATTGGCTGACAGGCAAACAATTATCAATTAAACAATAAGCCTGAACAAACACAATGAAGGCAAATCATAAATAAACTGTATGCATTGGTAATGCTTTAAGTTCTCTTTTGTTAACATTAGTTAATTAGCATTTTTGAAGCATTTATTAACCTATTAGTTAATAAGAAATATTCCTATTCACAGTTTGCAGTGCATTAACAAATACAACTTTTGATCTTAAAAATGTATTTGCAAATGTTGATGTTAACATTAACTAATAAATGCTGTTGTTAAATGTTAGTTAATGTTAACAAATGAAACCTTATTGTAAATTGTTACCAATCCATTTTAACGAAATATGAAACACTTTTTTCACTATTAGTTATTGAAACCAACTGAACAACACTATTCATTATATAATCGCATACATGAATGATAAAAAATTAAATGAAATAAAAATGACCAAGAGTAACTGGAGTGAGATTAGTCAGACTTACCCCTGTGATGACGGCACATCTGCACCAGCTCAGGGACAGCAGGAGCACGGACAGTATCAACACCCGGCTCATAGCAGCAGCAGCGGGACAAACACAAAACACTAAGAGCACAAACTATCTTTTTTCAGTCTTCTAAATCTCCCTATTGATCTTTCTTCTGTCCTGCAGAGCTCCCAGAGGATTTTCTGTGGCCCTGAGGAGACGATTTGACTTCTCTGCTGTTCTTAACCTTCTGTCTCAGAGTGTGGAGTCTTTGGGAACTTCTGAAATAAGGTCTGAGATCTGGCTCTGTCTCTCTCTTTCTTTCTCCATCTCTCTTTCTCTTTATCTCCCCTCGCCCCTCTTTTCTCCCCCACCCACACCTCCGCAGGGACTTCGTCATCTCTTTCTGTATGACGCTGGACCGGATGATGGAGAAGAGCCCTTTACTGGATGTTTCACTTTAAGCAAATCCATCCTGATGACGCCAGCTATTAGCACGTTTTTCAGCTGAGTTAAATTTAGAAGAGGATTGTTTGCCAAACTTTGTTTTTGTCCCAATCCCAAAAAGTCCCAATCAATAAGTCTCAAGTACACCTTCACTGAAACCTGAAATGTGTTCACACTGTCAACTCATTTTATACCGAATATCATTTATTATCACAATATCCTTAATACAATTAAAGTCAGAATTGAATTAAATCACAGCTGATATGTGGTTTGAAAACAGATTTACACATATAGTAAATATAGTAGCATGAATATTATCAGTGTCATCCACAGAAATTCATAAAAAACACAATATTTTGATTTAGTGTTTTAATTATTTTCTTAAAAGGAACTAAAATCACTTTTTTCTTTACTTTTATAAGTTTAACAGATCAAAGTATTTCCTAGAGCTAGAGCTAAACTAGAGCACAAATTACTATGTAATATTAGTTTTTTTGATTGATTGATTGACATAATGTTTTTTAGGTATAATCGTTTGTAAAATGTTTAGCATCTGCAGTTAGATTCTCTAATGTATTATACTGTGCAACTAAAATAATATTAGAATATATGTTTTTTATATTTTAAATTTGAGGACATTTTTAATGATGTAAACAATCATTTGAAATGATTTACTCCATTGTCAAAGAGAAAGAATCCTTCACACCACCATCTAATATCCAATCCGGTTTCATGCGCAGCTTGTTAAAGTAATTGAATTTTTTCCCCTTATTCACTTCTCCACCAGGCACTTGTTCATTTTACAGGAGTCCACGGGCCATAATTATCACCTTCTCATTTGAATCATTAGGATTCATCACCCTTTACAGCGCCAGAGTAATGTCAGTCTTCCAGCCAAGTTTCAGAGTACCAATAAAAGTCAAGTAAGTTCATATGAAATGAGTCATCAGTTGACGAGAGAAACGTTTATTTTTGCTTCCTGACAATATGATGCAGCTTCCAGGTAAATCACAACAAATTAAGCAGTTGTCAATTCATTTGAGACGTTTAAGCCTACAGTCACCCCATGACATAATTTGCACTGTCATTCACTGACAATTTCCTATTTACAAGTCTTAAATGTGCCAGTCAGGCACAGACTGTTAAACGTATTCGACATCATGTCCTCTCAAGCCGGAAAACTTCTCTGACCCAGAGTAATTACATCTCATCGCGGACACATGTGCCCTACTCACTACAAACAGTACATTTCTCATGAAGGGACTCTTCAAAAAATAAGGACTCTTCAATTTCTGGTGTCAAGTTTAATCTGGTCTCGTACTTCAGCTTTTGCTGCTGTGAGGTCATCGGAAGGCCTACACCGAATCAGCGCCTGCAGAAATTCATGCGTAGCTCTGCAGTTTTACACAGAATTAGAACGCCTGCCATTCATAAAAGCCACTTGCATGGTTAAATATTCTGATAGTGCTTTTGATCAATAATTCAGATAACAATACATTTAAAGAAATACATTCATGACGTCTTATGTGGCCTTGCACTTTATGAAGTCAGGCACTCTCTTTTCATCAAAGTCAGATGCATGTGGAAATGTGGATTTGGCCATATGAACTGCTGATGTTCAAAGCCCCTGGGTTGGAGATATGTGATGGAATGCAATTATACAGAATCAATGAGCTTACTTGAAATTATAGCTAAATAAAATATCCAACTTGACGGCAATCGGAGTGAAGGATAGCCGACTGGAAAATGTCAGTCCTATCTGTTGGGATTTGATTTACATTTAGCGAGAGCATGAAAATGCCATTGGTTAGTCAGCAGTGCATTTCTTGGCTGCAGTGAAAGTGATGGATGCCACTGACGGCCGGGCCACGTAATTACATTGCAACTTTTTGCCCCGTCAGCAGACCAACTTGGCTCTAACTGCACAGGACTGGGCAGAAATCATCAAGCGTTGCCAGCAGGGAAGAACATACGTTGGCTAAAAGAGCTTGGACGCTGTTAAACATAACTTCATAATAAATGCAACGTGAGCATTGAACCAAATAGAGGTGAGCTTATATTAGGCTATATTATACTATTATATTATATTATATTATGGATTATAATTCATATAATAATTAGGCCTATATAATGTATTATATATAAAGATATTTACCTAATAATTCACATACTAATTAAACTATATTATCAGCACACACTAATATCTTGTCATTTTGGCACAATAAGAGTGTAAAGAATAACTCATACTTATTTGTTTATATTAACAAATATATTAGTAGTAGCAGTTTGTAAAAGCAGTTAAAAAATCTTGGCACTTAGGATCTTAGTATATTAGGATATTAATTAATCTATCGGGGGGAAAATGAATGGAAAATTAATTAAATTGACCTAAAAAATGTGATACCCATAAGGCTGCATACATTCTGGAAACCTGAATCATTTCTACTGGCCTCTAGGGATTGTTTGCTCTGCTTCATTCCATTTGCATGTATATTGAACTCAATAAGCTGATTTATACTCCACAATTTGCACAAATACAGGCTGTATTTTTGAAGTGTACAGTATACACAGTCTAGATATAGCTATGATATACAAACATATATTTTATGTATTATATAGGCCTAATGGACAGAGTAAAAAAAAGAGTGATGTCTTCATCAAAAGTGGCTCACGAAACACAAAAGATAAGTTCAAAATAGAGAAGACAGCATCAGTTTCTGATAAAGAACTCCTACAATTGATGGTGCGTAGCAGCACTGGTCTTTTATTCTGCTTTTGGTCAGAGCATGGGGTCATCTCTAGAGATATCAACAGTGAACATTCACACGTTCCCCTGGGAGTTCTCATTGACAATGACAGCTAAATGTTAACTGTATGTAGGCCTATTTGCCCTTTAAAATAATGTTTAAAGAATTCTTTAAGAATGTATTAGCCTATTGATAAAAAAGGGAAGTAGAGGGAGAAAAAAATAAGATGTTCCTTATCTTGACACTGAATCATGTGACCATCTGCTAATAATAATCCTGCAGGAACATCCATATAAAGCTGGTTGCTGCGTTTATAGCTTACATGGTAGCTTGTTTTTTTTAAGTGATCCAAGCTGGCCATTTTGGTCCAGCAAAACAACAGCTTTCAGCAAGTCTGACTGCGCAGAAAATTGTTCAGTTCTCCTGTCATAAGTCTGTTACACCAACTTAAAATGAACCCAAAACACATATTGCATTACAGACTACATGGAGAGCATTTCACCGCTTACAATATTTTCTTATTTACTGACAATGCCGACTTGAGCTAGATGGCGCTAGATCATAATCGCTTGTGTTTTTTCCTTGGAGGACGCCGTAGTGTTTGAGTCGCATGTTAGGATGTCAGCTGACATCCCGGAAGTAGTCCAAATAATAACTGCTGCTTCCCCTCTCTCCACAATATTTACTCTTAGCCTACTGTTAATTTAACATCGTTATTTCAGCCGCTATTATGGAGGGTGCACTGGAACAGCATCTTGATGATACGTATGTTAAAAAATGATCGTTCTTGACCAAGCATATAGCCTAACGTTACTTATTTTGTGTGTTGCTTTACTAATCTGTTTTCTTAAACTAGGATGAAAAATCCTGCCATTGTTGGGGTGTTGTGCACAGACGCTCAAGGCCATAATCTAGGATGTAAGTATCGTTTGTCTCGTTTATCCACTGGATCATGATGACAGTAACGACTGTATTTGCGTAGTTTACATGTCCATTCAGTTATTTATTTTTTCAGCAACATCAACAACAATAATTTTAGGTTTATATTTACATAAATGTACAAGTGAAGGTGTAACCGTTAGAAAATTACCAAAGTTGTGATTGTTGTTCAGTTTACTTTCATAAAATTGCGACATTATTAGGCTACTATTTAAAATGGACAACTTGCATCAGTATCAATAACTAAAACTAACATTATTAAAAACCTATGAGTTAATTGAAATAATAAATGAAGTATTAAAAATTTAATTAAATTGGAATTTAAATAGGCTACTAAAATTAGAAATACTTAAAAACTAAAACTGAAATAAAACCATTCTAAATTTGAATATAAAAAACCTAATAAAAATGGCAAAATACAAACCAATAAAATTATTTATAAAAATGAAATCTAATTCAAAATAATTCACTAATTTCACTAATAATTTAAGGGTAATAATATATGGAAGCTTATTCTTTGAGTGCTGAAGAAATAAACATTTTTATTCTTATTTATTATTGTCTTCCAGAGGGCAACAATTCATACTCTATGTGCAATGCCTCGGCTAAAATTTGATCTGCTTCCCTAAGAACTGACTGTTTATACAATGACTCAAAAGACTGATGTTCCTTTTTCCCTATGGTCTTCATCGTTATTTTTTACCAAGCGAGCAAGCTTAGACTTTACTTGAGTCATACGGTTACCAAACCAGACCATAATGCCATATCTAATTATGCTCTCCATAAATCCTAAATCTGCACAGAAAATATACTCTGCTGCAAATTGAGCAATATTGAGTTAAACCATTAAACATATTGTTTAATAAAATATAGGGTTATAGACTTGTTCTTTTATATGGGTTTTCTTGAATGTTTGAAATCTTTTCCATTACTCACCATAATATGAGAACGACTTATGTACTGTAACTGTAAGCTTCTTTAATGTTTTAATCTGTAGGCCGTGGCTCTCTCTCTGATGAACATGGAGGAATTGTGTCTGTACTGGCCAAGCAAGCTGCTTCCCTAACCAAAGACCCCACTGACTTCCCTACTGTGTGCCTGGAGTCTGACTGTGGGTAAGAAGCTTCTTGATTAAGCTTCATTTCGAACAAAGAACAACAAAACAAACTCCAGATCTTAAAGGCTTAGTATCCTCATTCTAAATTTATTATAAAGAAACTTATAATTATACATATTGCAGCTGCTTTTCAAGTATTAATTGGGGAATGTTTGTAATTCTGTTATTGCAGGAACATTTTGGTGAGAACACATGGAACAATTACACTGGCCGTGCATAAGATGGCATCATGAATTCTGTTTGTATCTAATTGTCAGATATTGAATGTGTGCAGTGTTTTTAAACACCATTACTTTGAGCTTGAAAATCTTTAAAGGTCTATTGTCAGCAACATAGAAGCTTAATGATTGGCTGAGATCAAGTCTTCCTTCATATCAGAAACCATCAGATGTTTGTTGTCCGTGGATAATCACTAATTTCTTTTCCAATATTTGTATTTTTATTATAACCATAAACCACAGTTCAAATGTGTTTATTGCTTTTTTTGGTCAAACAATATTGTTTCCAGTTAATAAATTGTGTTATTTAAGGAAACTTTTTCTGACTGTGTCTAATTGCACGTAAGTACGTGAGAGGTGCTTTAGTTGAAGTACCTTAGTGTGTCAGAAGGGGACAGTAGTTGTAACACATTTGCAAGAAGCAGATTACTGAAAATAATTAAATCAGAGCAAAAGTGTTTTCTGAGCTGCAGTTTCTATTATAAAAGTTGAAACAGGTGAGGTGTTTTTTAATCCTTCTCTGTAATGGTCAATAAGTCATTATTTCTAGAGACATGTACGCTGAGAAAACCTTTTGCAAAGAGCAACTATAATTATTAATATTGTTTTAAACAGAAATAATATTTTCCCTATCCGTTTTTCTTTGTTTGCATGGATTGTACTGGTTTGTGCATAATGGAGAATGCAGATAATTCATTAGTCTTATTTTTGTCATGCTCACTCTCCAGTAAATCATGTGAGGGGAAAAAAATGAGGTATCTGAAAATTGCTGAATTTTTTATCAGTCACTCTGGCCTGTCATGAAGCGTTCCTTCTGAATGCATGTGATGACTTGTGAGCCAGACTTTTATTTGCCAAGTTTGCAAGTTAATATGATGATATGCAATTGGTATACAAAGAAAGCAGCATGAATGCTAAGAAATCAAGTTTAGTTTTTGTCCCATTTTTTGATGTAGTGTATCTGTAATGTATTATTTGTAATGTTTAGGCAAGGCAAGTTTATTTATATAGCACATTTCATACACAATGGTAATTCAAAGTGCTTTACATAGAAGACATTTAAAATAATCAAAAGAAATATGAATAATTAAAACAGTTTAGAATAAAGAAATTAAAATAATCAACAGAAATAAGAATAATTAAAACAGTTTAGAATAAAGAAATTAAAATAATCAACAGAAATAAGAATAATTAAAACAGTTTAGAATAAAAAATTAAATAAAACACAGTACAAACAGTCGGACACACAGTGGCACAGTGCTCATTCAGTAAAACAGAAGTGCACAGCTAAACAGAAGGGTTTTCAGTCTGGATTTGAATGTGACCACAGTAGGAGCACATCTGATCTCTTCTGGAAGCTGGTTCCAGCTGCGGCTGGCATAGTAGCTAAAAGCGGACTCTCCTTGTTTAGAGTGAATTTCTAGCTGACGTGATCCTAATTATCTGAGTGATCTGTTGGGTTTATATTCAGTGAGCATATCTGCAATATATTGAGGTCCTAGGCCATTGAATGATTTATATACCAGTAATAATATTTTAAAATCAATCCTAAATGTAACTGGGAGCCAGTGTAAAGACCTGAGGACTGGTGTGATGTGTTCATATTTTCTGGTTCTGAAAGATGTGGGAAGTGCATCAAGGGCACAGGTTGATGTTTTAAGGTGCTGTACGGTTTCTTCCAAAATTTTGCAATCAATTTCTTTAAAATCAGACATAGTAACTACTTTCTCAGGTTGTGGTCTGATCTGTCTGACCCCAGTGCAACTCAAGGATTTGCTGATCACTTTTCTGATATTATTAATTTTCTCAGAGAAGAAGCAAGCAAACTCCCTGCACTTGCTGTCTGAGAGCATTTCACTGGGAATCTGGCTTGGGGGGTTTGTCAGTCTCTCTACAGTAGCGAAAAGAGTGTTGTTTAAGTTGCTGTTTATAATATTTGAGAAGAAAGTCTGTCTAGCTTTGCCTAGTTCCATATTGAAACCATGAATGCTGTCTTTGTAGATGTTATAATGGACTACAAGTTTTGTCTTCCGCCACATACAATTGTTTTTCTGCAATTCAGATAATATAATCTGTAAAAAGATCATATAATTTAGTAGATGTTCTGAATGTCTAACTTTTTGTGAGGACAAAAACAGCAATGACAACACAACGCAATGTAATCATCATCTTAGCATGCGTGGGTAAACATAACATAATTTCATGACTATTAAGAGAAAACGCAGTTGAAAGAATTGCACTGGATCTTTTTGTATATAAAACTGAGAGGACAGATTATATTATCTGAATTGCAGCTCCAAATAGTTTGGCACTTTCCGGATAAACTAAACATTGCAGAAGGTTTGTGTGTGCTTAAGTCAGCAGATAAATATTTTCTAAGTACATTTGTATGGTTATTATAACATTTCGGAATACAGGTGTATTTATGGAAGGTTTGACCCATTGTGCCATAATGTGACCGGACTAAAGAAGGACACTTGACACATGGCCATGTTTACCTGCTGCAGTATTCAAACATCTAGATCATTCAGGATAGTCTGTCATTCATTACTGTCTATTTACCTGTGTTCTAACAGCCTCAAATATTAACTTGCCTTCAACCAACATTTTAAGCGCCCGAGCATCTCACATTACTGCCTTTGGGGTTTGTCCCATGCATGGTGATATCTATCAGAATACCTATGCATTCATAATTTCCCCCTGAAGCTGTCACAGTGTAGTGACCTCTTTCAAATAGCCACAGTCCAGGAAAGCCTCTGAAATTAGTTCCACTTCAATAGTTGGCTACTAGGTTCCGTTCACATGGTCATTAAATGCACTAGGGGCCAGTATTTGGCTCTGCACAGCCTGAGCGCATTGCATCCGATCTGTGCCGGTCCAAGGGGTCAGATGTGACCCTCGAGATATTCAGAGACTAGGGGTAAACTTTCAGAAAGTAAGAGAAATCCAGCACAGGGAATCCAGCCATGTTCAGGGATGATTTTGATAAGATATACCAGCACATAGGAGGAGCTGTAACCGGGGAATCCACGGATGTTGCCCGCAGCGCAACTGCAGATGCGCGCATTAGGAAACGTCTACACAAATCAAGTCTTAACAAGTGAAATCTGGAATAAACTGACTGATAAAGTTTCGGGAAATATGGTAAGTCCTTATTTTTTAAATGGTCCTTGAGAATTCACAGAATAAATTGTTCGGTTGCAGACATGTCACAAGTTAAACAAGTATGGCTAGTCTCTCTTTTTAAGTGTCGTTTTTAATAGGGAATGTTTTTTATTTTACTTTAGTTCTGTGTTAAGTAAGACATAAAAATAAAGTAGGATAGCCTGTTTGATGCTTTACTTGAAAAAAGTATAATTTTATTTACTTTTCAAATTTATTTACTTTTAAAATTAATAGTTGAATCATTGTAATCTAGCAAATGTAACGTGTTTTCGCTGTTTTGGTAATTATTTAATTTATTAGAAAAATGTGATGGGCAATATAATGCGTGTGAAACGGCAGGTAGCCTAACCTATTTGGGATTCACTTTTTTTTAGTCTTAGGCTACTTCACTTACAGTAAAGTAAAACCCGAAATGTTTTATCAGAACATGAAGCATTGATCGTACAATGCCGGAGGTTTAATGACATTGTATTTTCATCGACTGTTATCGATAGGTGTAAAGTACTGCACTCCAGTAGCGCGCACTCACATGAACGCCGCTGGGCTCGCGCGAACCATACACGAGCACTATGCGGCTGCGGACAGTGCGCGACAGCATCAGCTCTGGCGTTTGGGGTAAGTGCATAAGTGCAACACCCTCGTGATTTCCCCCAATGTTTTGTGCCATGGTATAGGATTATAAACTAAGCTTAAATTTTTAGACGTTTAACTATACAACCTCACTTAGTTGTCGTCGATAGTTGTTGATGTTTCAGGATGATTATACGTTGTAGACATGTGGGATGTCCTGAACAGTGCTTTCCCAACGTGAATATTGGAAGGGTGCAAAACATTTAAAACATTAAGTAAAAGTTAGGAGTCACGCGGCCAGTTTTCATGTATGCAATGGCAGTGCATTAATAAAGTAGACTAGAAAGAGAGATGTTGTATCATAGTACAGGTGAAACTCGAAAAATTAGAATATCGTGCAAAAGTTATAATTTTGATGATTATGGCTTACAGTTTATGAAAATCCCAAATTCAAAAACTCAATGAAATCAATAAAAAAAGGATTTTAAATACAGAAATGTCGTCCCTCTGAAAAGTACAATCATGCATATGTAGGCAGTTATATAGCCTACTAAATATATTAGTTTCACCTTTTAATTTGAATTACTGAAATACATGAACTTTTGCACAATATTCTAATTTTTTGAGTTTCACCTGTATATAGGCTACTTGAAGACACTTTCTCCCAAAGTTAGAATATGCTCTGTTAATCTTACTCAATCTAACCAAACCTACTATTGTGTTTTACATTGTTATAAGTTATGTATGTTTTGTAGAATGTAAATGTTTGATGTGAAGACATTGGGAGCCAATGTGTGGAAATGTACTTCTGTGAATGTGTGTTTAGAAAACATACCAGAAAATCAATGGAGAGGTCAAAGGATTTCCTTCCCCTATAGCTGAAATCTCACAATGACAAGATAGCATTTGCAGATTCATCAAATGAGTGAGATTTATAGATTTAAATGCAACTCACTTGAATTAAGGTGATATAATTAAAAAGGACCAACCCCCTGCAAAAATCCAATACAAGAAAAACTAAATTTTTGTAAAAAAAATAATTAAATTAATGCACCAAAAGCAGTACTCTGACTTTTCACCTCAGAAGTCACCTCAGTTATGAAGGCTTGTGATTCCCAAGTCAGACATTTCTAACAATGAATGTAAGATTAACTGTGTCATGCGTCTGACAGCACGCATGAAAGTTGTGAAAATGTATTATTTTAAGTATGCACAACTTGAACACCCAATCATTAAAGATTCTTGTGTGGGGAAGATCCAAAACACAGCAAGTTATAACAGAGTTTGTGTAACAGGTTCGGCAAATACGGGATCTACTAGTTGAGCTTCTTGCAGAAGATGACACATAACTAAGGACCTTCATTTTCAAGTGCTACAACTATGCTGCCAAAAGAACAACACTGGTGAGTCTGCAATTCCATTGACTTTTTATTTAATCAGCATGGCTCTAACATTATTGATCGATTTTGTGAATTTTATATTATTGTCATAATCCACAACTCTCCTTTTCCATGTTAGTGACTCTAAAATTGAATATGTCATATTTAGGATGTTAAAATGTTTTGTTTAGTTTCTGCTCTTAGTTCACTTAAAAATGAAAATCCTGTCATCATTTACTCACCCTCAAGTATAGTTTAAAACCTGTATGAAATTCTTTGAACACAAAAGAAGATATTTGAAAGAATGTTAGTAGCTAAACTGTTGTACCCCATTGACCCCATTGACAGAGAATTTTCGGTTTCTGTGGTAGCACCCCCCCACCTCCACAATGGTTGCATAGGTGCACTGGAACAATCCTTCATAAAACACATTAAACTTTAGTTTACAAAGACGTGAAACTCACCGAGTGTTCTGGGGTGTTCACTGATATGCTCACACAAAAATCTCTGAAAAATATGCTTTCCAACAGGTTTTATCGTAGTTTTTTATCGTAGTCTACCACAGAAACCGAAGATTCTCGGGCCAGCAGCATGTGTCCAAATTTCAATCTTAACCTTTCTATTTCATCAGAAACAATCTTAAAACAGGGCTTTAGATGTAAAATACCAAACTTGATCTTAAAACAGGGCTTTAGGTGTAAAATTCCAAACTTGTCCTTTAATACAGGTTTGAAACAACTTGAGGGTGAGTACATGATGACAGAATTTGGGTCAACTATTCCTTTAAGACTTGATAATGCCTTATGGACGGCCCTTTTCGTCTATATGCATTTCTCACTAATATTGCTTACTCAATTGCTTCCTAGGGCAATTACCAAAAATGCAGTTTTTGGATTTTTAAGAGGCTGTTGAGTGAAAGTGTGGGATTGAGGAACAGGGTGGATTGTAGTCTGCTGCAGTGCCAATATAATATATCCAATATAACTTCCTGCACTTTCCCTTGAACCGAGGCATTTACACTTGTGATCTTGCATGCATACAAGCACACACACACACACATGGAGACACACTCCGGGGTGGCCCGCGGTAAGCACATGGAAGGAAATGTTTTCACTTACAACACACTGGCCCAATTCATTGCTCTGTAATCCTCTAAGCAGTTTCTGCATGCTTTGGCCTCTCCAAATGTCTATCTTCTCTTGAAGGAACAGCCAACTACTTGAACAAGACAAACCACATATTTTCTTGACATAGTTGTATTTTCAACTTGTATTTGTATTTTCTGCAGATTCTTTTTTATCAGATTTCCCTGTGGTGTGATTTGTGATTTTGTGAGATTTTTCCATGTCCACAGTCGGGACTCTTGTTTTTTGTTTGTGAATGGAATCTGTTAGTGTCTGGTGTGCTGTCTTGGTCACATTGCGGCACACCACACACTATGGAAACAAAACTGTTAAATGTATGATTTTTTTTATTTTTTATTGTCATGTTTGTGGTCTCTCACATTTTGAAAATCTGATAACATTTTAAAAATCTTAGTGTGGGCCAGTCTTTAGATAAAGGGATAGTTCATTCAAAAGAATTCATACAAAGAACATGTTCTTGTCATTTACTTCAAAAGTCAAAAGGAGATGTTTATAGCAGAATGTCCAAGCTGCTCTTTTCATACAATGAAAGTGAATGGTTACCATGACTTCAGTTATGCATTTTAGTCTATTTCTCATGCAAAGCTATCGAATCGTTTAATTGTTTTTAAAATATAATGATATCATCATATGGACTATTTATATAAGGCTTGGTGGTGTGTGTGCTTTTTGGAGCTTGGAGATTGAACTATACCTTTAAGATAATTTTTTTAAATAATTCTATACAGATGTTGTGTGTATGGTAAATATACACTCATACATTTTACAATCAACAAATTTCATCATGTTCCTGCTTTAGCTGGAACCAACTGTGGTGCTGACTTTGATTGCTCTGTATTTATAGTTGAGCAAGCATTTATCTCTGTTTTATATTTCAAAGAATCCACCACCTCCGCCAGGGGGACTCGCAATTTGGTTAACTTTATGCCAGGTGTTTGTTTGAACGAACCCGTTACCCTTTGACCGTTCTTTCGCTCAGTCTCTCTGTGTCATTTTGAACACTGTACTAGACACACATTGTATTCAGCTGTATCAGCTGTAAATTAAGAGGTCTCAGGCCTGGATCCAAAACACCTCACCTCATACTGATCACCAGATTAAACCAGTGGCATCCTCATGTTTACTCAAATTGTAACCACTCTAAACAGAGCATGGTACTACTTCTGTCATTATAATCTACTACCCCCTGGAACAGAAAATATTGAAATAGCCTCAGATCACACCACATTATGCTGGCTATACTGTTTTTGGGTCCAGTGCAAAAGAGATAGAAGAGAAATTATATTTAAAAAAATTTTGTTTCAGAAAATTAACAGTAGCCTGCAATATTTAGCCTCGTTTAGACTGTCAGTCCAAATCTGATCTTTATGCATGTCCATTTGGAATTCGATCACGTTTAGCAAGTGTAAAAGCGAGAAATCACATGAAATCCGTTTTGAGCCACAATCCTATTCAAATCGCAAGTCTGGGTAACACTTTATTTGAAGGGGTGTGCATAAGACTGACATGACACTGTCATAAACATGACATAACACCTGTCATGAACATGAAGGAGTCTTTATGAATGTTTATGACTGTTGTCATTAAGTGTCATTCGGTAAATTATGACACTTTTAATGCAAAGTTGACATTGTTTAAAATGTCTTTGTTATGACAACTTGACATTAACAAAGACAAAAAATGTCTTTGTTATGACAACTTGACATTACCCAAGACAAAAATGTCTTGATTATGACAACTTGACATTAACAAAGACAGAAATGTCTTTGTTATGACAACTTGACATTAATCAAGAAATCATAACCTGAAATCATAACCCAAATATGTCATAACAGGTCTAATTATCAAACTTAAAGCATTTGCCAGTGTAAGAACCCTTAATGACATCTTTATAACTAGTACAATGTGTTCTACTTTACTTGTGGACAAGTAAATTATTCATGACACAGTTTTAATGGTGTCATGACGGCCAAAGTTGTGACAGGTTGACAGGTTATGATTTCTTGGTTAATGTCAAGTTGTCATAACAAAGACATTTCTGTCTTTGTTAATGTCAAATTGTCATAATTAAGACATTTCTGTCTTGGGTAATGTCAAGTTGTCATAACAAAGACATTTTAAACAATGTCAACTTTGCATTAAAAGTGTCATAATTTACCGAATGACACTTAATGACAACAGTCATAAACATTCATAAAGACTCCTTCATGTTCATGACAGGTGTTATGTCATGTTTATGACGGTGTCATGTCAGTCTTATGCACACCCCTTCAAATAAAGTGTTACCCAAGTCGGTTTCAGCCTGATCACTCTAATCGGATTTTGTGTGGTCTACACACAAGTTTCTACCATTTCTCAAGTCACGGAGAACATGCCAGACGTTGTTAGGCCTATAGGAAACATGCTAAAGGTTGCTGTGTTGTTAAAAATTGCCAGTCGAGCAGAAAATTACAATAGCCTTTAAACGAAGACATGTTTTGAGACCGGCGAAGACAACAGCATGGAATAAAGCCGCGCATACCAGCAGCACCTATACTGCCGCTGCAATGTAATATTGTCATGTTGTAATTAAGACAACATCTTTTTGAGAACCCTTCCACGTTGCTGCTGAATTGAATACAAAATTCAACATGTCTCCATTATATTGTAATTTTCTGCTCGACCGGCACTTTGCAACAACACAACCTTGTTTCTGTAGCGACTTTCAGCACATTTACTATAACAATGTCGGACATGTTTACGTTTTAAATGGATAGAAAGTGACATAAACTACGTGAAATCTGATTAGAGTGGTCAGAATTAGAGCGGTTTTCCAGAAATGCATTTTTTATTGGATTTCAAACCAGAAAAATGTTGCTTTCTTTTGTGAAAATGTTGTTTGAAATTTGCTAAATGTGATCACATTCCAGTCGGATATGCACAATAATCAGATTTGGAATGACAGTCTGAACAAGACTTTAGATCACATTCCAATCGGATACACAATTGGATTTGGACTGACACTGTGAACAGTCTACATGGCCTCATGATACTTATGAAATTTTATCTCTCACTACTAGTGGATGTATTGTATTACAGCCTGGTTTCACAGACAGGGTGTAGATTAAGCCAGGATTAAACTTTAGTTCAATTAGGGCTTTCAGGTAAAACAGCTCAAACATGCATTTTAGTCTAGACTAGGCTTAAGCCTAGTCTGTGAAACCGGGAGTAAGTGTATTAAATGTATTAAGTGGATGTGATAATGTTCCAGTGATGGCAAGGCTGCCAAAACCTCCTGCAATGAAGAAAAAGCCAAGACCATGAAGAATGAAAAGAATGAGGCTGTGTTTGTGGACCCACCAGATGGCGGTTGGGGTTGGATGGTGGTTCTGCATTGTTTTCTGGTATGTCATGAATGACACTTTTATATATTTTGATTTAGAGCTTCTTTGTTATGATAAAACTGAAGTGTTTTGTAATGAGCCAAAATCGTTTGGTGTATTTTCAGGTGAACGTGTTGGTGATGGGTACATTGAAGACCTTTGGCATCTTCTTTGTGGCACTGCAGGATGAGTTTGGAGCCTCGTCCGAGAGCATCAGCTGGATTGGATCCATAATGTCCAGCCTCAGGCTCTCCGGAGGTACGGTCACCATAGAAACCTTTGAACAAAAAGGTCAATATGACAGGTCATGAACTTTGTTTGTGACCCTTTAGGTCCGTTGGCCTCGGTGGCCTGTGCCAAGCTGGGGAACAGGGTTACCTCCATAGTGGGGGCGCTTTTGGTCAGCGCCGGCTTTCTCTCCAGCATATTTGCCACCAGCGTGATCTACCTTTACATTAGCATGGGGTTAGTTGTTGGTGAGTATTTTGTTTTATAAATCAAAGTTAAATATTGGAGGGTTATCATGCAAAAAGTAATCTACAAAACTTTGATTTTTCCAGGTCTCGGGTTTGCTCTTCTGTATCAGGCTACATCTGTTGTAACAGTGACCTATTTCCGAAAGAGACTGGCAACTGCATATTCTATTGGACGCTCTGGCATGGGTCTGACCTTTGCCCTCGCTCCTTTCACTCAGCTGCTTTTGGATCAGTATGCTTGGCAGGGTAATTGGCTTTCGGCTGCATTATTATAAAAAAAATTATGTAATGGATTTTTTTCTGGATTCTTTGAGAAGAAGTTTTACGAACTGCATTTATTTGAATTAGACATCTTGTGTGACATTATAAATGTCTTTACTGTAATTTTGGAGTAATTTAACAAATCCTTGCAAAGTAAAATTGTCAATTGTCTTTAGGAGCTCTGTTGATTTTGGGAGGTTTGATGCTGAACCTTGTGGCTTCTGGGATGCTTTTGCGGCCCATTAACGTTAGACCTCCATCCTCACCCATTTCAAACTCCACCCTTCATCTGGCTGGGTCAGAGAAAGATCCTCTTAAGAACAATATGAATGGCAACACACCTGTGTCCAATGGCACTTCCAAAATGGACAGCTCATCCACCAATCACAGGGACACACTTATAATAGAGAACCCAGCTCATGAGCAGAACACTCTTCCACATCCGGAACTCAAAAAATCCATCCAGAATGGGGTGAATGGAACAAGCCAAGTTAAAACGTCACCTGAGATGAATGGGGTTTCTCCTGTGGATGCGTTACTTGAGAACAGCAAACCAGAAACTCTTCCTGAAACCCCCCAAAAAGTGCTGGACTTCTCGCTGTTGAAGAACCCTTTCTTTTGCATCTACACCTGGTCGCTAGTCTTCAGTCAGCTGGCTTATTTTATCCCTTACTTCCATTTGTCTGCAAGGGCCCGGAACCTGGGCATCGACCCCATGGATGCTTCCTTCATCATCTCTGTGGCTGGTGAGTCAAATTACTTTTGACCATCCTACAGTATGTAACACTAGAGTTTTGTTTTCCCACTGTCATCTATTTTTAGTATAAAGTGCTTTTTACAGAATTAATTTTGCATTAGCTGGGGAAAATATAGATGAAGGTTTGGGGACAAAGGTTACATGAAGATTCTAATTACAAAGTTTAGTTTTAGTTATTATATACAGCACAATAAAACAACTGTCGCTGACCATTGAGCTGTACACTTTTTTTTAAAACAACACCAATCAAAACACTAAAATTACATACAAAGACATTTTAGAAAACAAGCTCAGAAAGAGTCACATAATATAAGCCTTCTTATATAAGGTTTTATATAATATATAGAGGGGGTAAAACATGTTTTTTTTTTTAAAACAGAGATTCTGTAGTGAATAGCCTAATAGATAACAGAAGGCTATTCCACAATTTGGGGCAGACTATGGCAAAACCCTTTCTAAGTTACCTAACTTTTGCATAACGTATTGCATAAAAAAGTCCTCTAGTCAGCATGTTTGTTATTGCTGTTCTCTGGCTGCAGCAGTTTAATTGTACACTAATAATGTGTTACAGTAGAAGAAATCAATAGGACGTAAGCACTGCTGAGCTGTGCTGTGGAAAATTGAAAGACAAAAGACCCTGTAATGTCAGTGCTAGTGGGCCGCGTGTCATCAGCGTGTCATCAGCGTGTCATCAGTGCTGTGTTTCTGGAAAGCCAAAAAGCCGTACCTGAGAGATGCACTAAGGCCATTGTGCTTTGCAGCAAGATGTGCTCCCATATGGGCTTCAAAGGGTTGATGCAAACGCAGCCAGCTTCACATTAATTATTTGTGAGCAGTTTAAAATCTGCAGTGTTATGCAATGAGTTCTCTTACATAAATAATGAACTTTGGCCCAGTGGCTAAAACCAGAGGGCTTGTAAGTGCCCTGTCAAAAATGCCGTAGTGAATGAAAATGTACTCAAACATGCCTTTTTTTTTCAATCATTTACATTTCTTTACCAAAAGATAGTAGTAACGAATACTCCCTTCCCCACACGCCCACCTAAAATGTATGAATGTCTCTAAATAATATGACAAAATATCAAACCAAATATCATTTATTTTAAATGCAGGATATCACAGATATACAAATACTTTTTGAAGCCACTGTATTTCATTTAATTTTGCCATTAAAAAAAAAAAACTGCTTCCAGAAAAAAAATTGCCAGTAAGTTTCACAAATAATCACAAAGAAACAGCAAGAAACACATTGAAATAAACATGAAATTTGGAAGTAGAAACACATGATTCCCCCCTACTATGTAAAGAGCTTTGAGTGCCGAGAAAAGCGCTATATAAATGTAAGGAATTATTAATTATAATTATTATGAAATAGCATTTTCTTGTAAAATGTACTCCAATAATCTTTTTTTAATTTTTTTAAATAATTTTTTACAGAATACTCTACCGTTTAGTGAATGAATTTGATACAGTTATTTTGTAATCCAGCATTAGAGTCTGATAGCCCCACCCCCTCCCCTCCCCTACGGAACTTGAAAGAATATAGTGTCAAACATTTCACACTTTTTCAGTTTATTAAGTGCTAAGTATTAAGTAAAATGCACTTTTTCTTTTTGGAATTTTCAGTGTGAATATATTACTCATGTATTCCAAACGTCCCCCTCCCACCTGCACTTTGCAGTTTTCACATCAGGCAGGGTGAGCAGGGAAGGGAACTAAAGCTCACCTCCTCGTGGCAGGTCACACACAGTCGGCGAGCTGAGGGAAGTCGCTAAGCAACAGCCCAAGTAGCTGACGCGAAGCTTGGTAGTTCTGTGCCCAGTTCTGAAGTGCCTGATATTGTGTGGCTTGCCACCGAGGCAGCAATGCGGACAAAAGAGGGTGAGGAGACGAGCCAAACACGTTTTGTGTTTTAATGAGCTAGTAGCGATCGGACATGCATTTGGACTCTCTGTACCTCAGTGAGGGCCTATTGTCCGCCTTTGATGTAGTGGGGACATTGCATTCGTCCAGTCCTTTTGTGTCCACTGGCTGAAGTACACAAAGACACAAACACCTGTCACATGCCCGATTACCCTGGTGAAAGTCCCCCTATACACTACAGAGTTTTGTGGACTAGGCTCCTCCATTTAAAGGCAGTTTGCTACTTTCTGTCACTGAGATTTTGTATTGAAGTTTCATTGTACAAAGCATGACAGGAACAGCTGTGAAACTCAATGGCCCTCCTGGGATTTAAACACACAAACAACCCACAAAATGTCTTCGGGTCCAAGCGGGGCACACCGGGATATATCCTTTAGTGGCGCACCGAGGACACGCAAACATTGAGCAGCTGTTTTGTTTTATGTCTGGCCAGCAATAAATGACCCCACATGTGCATGAACTGTAGCATCAGCTCAAGCCGTCAGTTCTACATGAGCTGGGCTGTGTTTCCCAAAAGCATCTTTAGCCTAAGTTGATCTTAGAGATCATTGGTGGCAACTTAGGCTCACGATGGGAAACTGCCCTGGTCAGTATGGTTGATCATGACAACACCTCTAGGTTTTTGTGTAAACATTTCGTTACTTGAGAGATTATGAATGAATTACAGGATAAATATGATCCAATGTATGGGGCACATGTGCATTTTTTATACATCCAATAAACTGTGGCAGCCTGCATGTCAGCAGTGAGTGTCACACTTTGGATCTGTTGCGTATGTATGAATCTGCAATAGTGCTGCATCAGGTCTTTTCCCAGACCTTGCTCTGCAGCACACGGACACGCAATCACAACTGCGGCTCAGACAACAGCAAATACAAACCAGCACTGAACGATTTGTACAGGGCGCCACAAAATAACTAAGCTGTTATCATTACTTCTGTTCTTGTCACTCCTTGAACTGAAAAATAGATTCTGCCAGAGGCTAAAAGCAATTAACAGACAGTATGCTAAGCACTCTTTTTCATTATTTTTTGTTAGCTCAGAAGTTTGGGATGGGACTTTTTTAAAATGTTTTTGAAAGAAGTCTCTTATACTCACAAGGCTGCATTTATTTGATGATCAAAAATACAGTAAAAACAAAAATATTGTGAAATGTTAAATAAAAAATTGTTTTTTAAAATGTAATGTATTACTGTGATGGCAAAGCTACATTTTTAGCGGCCATTAGTTAGCCTTCGGTCTCACATGATCCTTAAGAAATCATTCTATGCGGATTTGACGTTCAAGATACTTTTTTTCAGGATTTCTCAATGAATAGAAAGTTCAAAAGAACAGCATTTATTTAATATAGAAATATTTTGTAATGTTAAAGTTTTTACTGTATTGATCAATGTAATGCTTCCTTTATGAATAGAAGAAATCATTTATTTAATTCTCACAAATGGAAAGGATTGAATGACTTCATGAATACACCAAGCGGCAACATTCTAATCTGAAAAATGAAGCCTACCCGGAATCCGCTAGGAGCAGGTCTCAAAAAGGAGCAAATGTCCATAGACCCCCCATGTTAAAATGTCCGTTTTCACAGCATAAATTCATGTTTTTACAGGTTGGTCCCATGGACTTTTATTGTATTTTTGATAGGTTCCGAGTACCGGACAACTGTGAGGGGGGTGAATTTTTTTCTAACTCGTTAGTTTAGATTGTATTTAGATATAAAATATATGACAAATAAGGGCGTGGTTAACTTTGATTGACAGCTGATAACGTGGAATTCCTGAAATTTTACGTCTCGGCCTTGATCTGACACAACACATCAATCATACATGGATTTCCCAAGATTTTCCAAGATGGCGCCGCCCATACCCCCCATAAACGGCCTCAAAACCGTTCTTCAGAAAGTCTATGGGTGACGTCACAGACGCTTTGTCCATATTTTTTACAGTCTATGGAATACACAAGTTAATTAGATCACTTACACCTTTAGGGTGCTATTTGTCATTTTGCATTTTCACCGTCACAGCCCTCATTTGCATACTGAAAAGAGGTCAAACAGGTTTGAAACAACATGAGGTGTGAGGTAATAATATTAGATACCAAGCTGTGATCGGCATTTAAAAAAGAAATAATCCGCAGCTATTGCGTGCCTGATGATGATTGACCAAATTCAGATTTATTCAAAGGAGAAAATCTTTTAATTTTAGCGTAACTTTAAAGCTCACTCATTAATGTGTTGCAATCTGCCAGTGGCTTGATATAATACTTCAATACGGTATAAGCATGAAACCTTTGAAGAATCCAACAATAAGTGGTCCATTTTCAGTCCATCAGTTCAGCGTCTTTTCTGTCTCACAGGTATAACAGAGACGGTGTCCCAACTTGCATCTGGTTGGGTGACAGACAGGAATCTAGTTCACAAATATCACTACCACAAGGCCTACCTGATCCTGTGTGGTGTGGTCAATCTTCTCTCCCCTCTGGCCACCTCCTACATCTTGCTCATGGTCTACGCTATCTTCTTTGCCATCTTTTGTGGGGGGTACATGGCCCTACTACTTCCTGTGCTGGTGAGTACTGGCAGTTATAAACTGAGTAGTTATGATATGGACATTACAGTTTTTGGCAATCGCTAGGACCCATTTCTCAATAGGTCATTTTTTTCAAAACTCTTCACCAGTGAACACAGCTGTCTATGTGGGATAAACTGTGGATCATTTGTCATTGCTTTGGAACAAAATGCATTCAATGACGAAATCTTTCAAATTTTATGAATTGTTCTCTCACTCCGACACAAACACCTCCAACTCTGTGTACACAAAGGTTAATGTTGAAATATTTTTACAGAAAAACTGTTGACCTTAAGGTAACATTATACAAAAATGAATAAGACTGCAATTTTCTATAGTAATACCATATTAAAATAAATTCAGAATCTAAAAAAATTAAATACTATCAAAACAATTAGATGTAGCTGAACACAAAGGTATTAGTCTTTCGATTTCATTCTATACAAAATGGGACTCATTCGGAATCATTTTGTTCTGGCATTTTGTAGTGATGAAATTGAAAGACTAACTACATCTAATTGTTTTGATAGTATTTTTACATTTTTAGATTCAGTATATATTACTGTAGAAATGTAGCAAATTGCTTTCTTATTCATTTTTGTATTATGTAAGGGTTTGAACTTAAGTTGAACAGTTTTGAAAAGAGTATGTAAGTGCAAATTGTTCTGTAGGTACATACGTTTTGGTGGTGTTTCTATGTAAACTGACTGGAGTGGTTGACAGGGTTTGAGGACATCCTAGTACTAAGTGCTGCTTCCTTCACTTTTATTAAATGTGGTCATGAAAAGGTCTCCGTACCTTTCTAAGTATTGAGACATTGAGTTCTTGTGCTGTAATACTGTGCAGGGCAGTGTAAGGAGAGAGGGATAGATTGACAGTCAGCACTGCAGTGCACCCGTTCCTCTGGAAGGAATCTTAGGTTTTACCTTTCAAATATATTTACAACCTATGGAAACAGTCTCAGTGAATCAGAAAAAGACCCTGGGGGAAAACGGTCTTTTGCCAACATGCATAGACATTAAATGAGTATTGCTTGCTGAAAACCTAAAAGTAGTTATGTTGAACATTGCTTTGAACAGGAAAAAGTGACCTCCCTGAACCTCAAGAAAGCAAAAACCAAAAAAGAAAATACCATTTGTGTCAACACAACGTCATTACTTGCACAAATGCAGCTGTTCTATTATGATTGAATTAGTGAGTAAAAGTGAAAGAATTTCCTCCTTTACAGCAATGTTTCATACTGTGTGGTGCTAAAAAAAATGTTAAAGACCTTAAAAAATGTATGAAATATATACACTTCCATTCAAAAGTCAAGGGTCCACATAAGATTTTTATTCAGCAAATATGCATTAAACTGGTCAAAGGTGACATTAAAGAGTTTTAATACTGTTAACACAAAAAAAAAATATATATATATATATAAAAATGATGTCCTTTTGAACTTTCTATTCATTAAAAGTCTTGGGGGAAAAAAATCTGTTTAAATATTGAAAAATATTAAGTACAACAACTGTCTCTTGAGCACCAAATCAGGATATTAGAAGGATCATGTGACACTAAAGACTGGAGTGTGATGCTGAAAAAATTATTCTGAATTACTGTATAATAATGATTGAATTGCAATTATTGTCCAATAATCCATCACACGGTGTCTCACACACACACACACACACACACACACACACACAGACACACATATATATAATCACACATCACACACGGTTTCATGTCAAAGAGTTTGCTAACCAAAGCTCCATTTCTTCTGGCCTAGTCAGAGAAGTCATAATCTGTCATCTGTCATAAATATCATTCATTTTCCTGTCTTCGTTTTCCAGGTGGACTTGGTGGGTTCTGAAAAGCTGAACAACTCGATGGGGTTCTCAATGTTCTTTGTGGGGCTTGGCTGTCTCACAGGTCCTCCTCTTGCAGGTATGTGGAGTTTGAATGAGCTCCATGACTAGATCATTGAAACATCAATAGGTAAATGCAGCCTTGATGTCTCACGAAAATAACCTGCAGCTTTGGAAAGTCTTGATAGTGTGTAAGGCAAGCCTGCTTCTGTGTGTGTGGCTTGCGGGACACTGCGGTGATTTAGTTTCATATTCCAATTTAAGTGGGTTACAGATGGGAGACATGTTAACCCATCTAAAAATAGGATGACCTGTCTGGTTAGATTGAAATGACTTTGGCACTTTTTCATCATAATATAATGCTGAACAAATACCTTTAGGCTACTTTCAGGATTATAGAACATATATTTATTTGTCTTATTTGCTGCTATTTATTAGCAATATTCAGTAATAAATCCCAATACAGAATCTCCTTATGTAGAACAGCAGTAAAGTGAGGGACAATTCTTGGAAATACAAGTCTTGCAGAGGGGCCTCTTTAGGAAGGCGAGTATAGACCTTGCCCTGAACTCTGTTACAGTTATGCTAACATGAACCATCTTGTCAGGGCCCCCTTCCACAATCCCTCCGCCTACCAAAAATAATGAGCAGCCAGGGAAGCAAAACTGATTTTTCTATCCTAACCAAGGCCTTTCCGGACTTGACCCGCTTTTGCTTGCGTAGCGAAAACAAGCCGTCGTTTCAAAAGCGTATCCAGTCAGAAAACAGGTGTTGGAGATTCTGGAGTGGAAAATGAAGAAAGTTTTCTCCATCTCCATCTTAAGCGTTAGGTTACTGACTGATCGCACATATATCTTGCAAAGGAAAGTAAAAAAATAAAGCCTAAAGTCTTTTTTCCTTCTATTAAGGAAAACATTCCTTCTGCCAACAGTTTAATATGTCTAACGCATTGCGTTTTTCCTGAAGGCTTCCTGTACGACTACACACAGACCTACGACTGCTCCTTCTACCTGGCAGGTGCGTGTTACCTGTTATCATCAGTTTCTCTTTTTCTCGAGCCTCTGGCGAGACGCTGGCAAGCCCGGAAGAAACGGCTGGAGACGATGAGTGAAGAATTGATGTGGAATAACGGCTGTTTCTGCCCGGCGCCTCAGAGGAATGGTGTTGTATAATAAAGGAAATAAACTCAGAGCCATTTTACTTTCCACCATGTCATGTGGTTCTGATCGGAAGAGGACCTGACCTGAACATTTGGCGGGACCACAGTGTGGCAAGCAAATGAATGTTCATTTGAATATAGAGACCAATAAATGTATGCTTGAGGACACTACAATGCAAACTATTTTGTTAGTGGGTGAATGAGAATGGATTTTGTTGAATTGGTTTGAGATATAAACAAATAGTACGTTTCCCTCACCGCAATCTTTAATGACAATCAAATCAGCACAAGAACAAAAATCAAGTCTTCATCACCACCTAAGCATTTATTTCCCAGCACATTATGAATCAGGATCTTCAGAAAGTTACTCAAAAGCTTCCACTGACACATTTTACTCACTTAGGCAAATAAGCTAGAACTAAAATAAGGGTAATTTGTCAGATACTGTAAAGATGGGTCTATGCAATAAGCCCAAGACGGCTGTTTCTTCTGCGAGTCCCCATTTTGAGCCTTTAATGCCTGTTCATGTCTATCAGTTGCTATGAAGCTGTGTAAATGACTACATAATGGCACAATGACTGAAAACAACATAGATTTTGTTTTGCCGTCAGTGCCCCAACTGGAATACATTTGGGGGCATCATTTTCCAGGCATGGACTTTTCTTCTCACTGGTGCCAAATCAGTCACACTGTCATTCACTACTGACAACAACCAAGAGATTTGCTGGAACAAGTGAATATTCTTCTGATGCTAATGAGCCAAGTGTTGCAAGAATTAGGTCATTTGGCTTGTGGGTTCATGTGTACCTGTACAAGAGGCCCAGATGGTGAGCCTTTATGTGGAGAGTTTCTCGAAAGTGCAAATCCTTTATACTTATTGTCATTTTTTATTTTTAGGTTTTGCTGTGTACAGTGCACTGTTTATCGCCACTATTTGCCTTTGTACACAATGACTGTGCTAAATATCATGTAATGAGAGCCAAAGATGCAATAGAAATATAATTTATCAATCTATGCCTTTGAACATGTCCTTTGTTTATAGAAATACAATCTAGTTACTGCCCACACGTTAGTTTTGTCAGGACGTTCTGCGTGAGCTGTTGCCCTCTAGAGGCACTAATGATGTACTGTTGTTGATGGAATGTTGTTTCAATTGACAGGCAATCCATGTTCTGGAATGTCTAGTTCTTTCTTTTCATCAGCAAGTAAATACAAACAGTATTTCCTAGCCAGAATGAGCAAGACACGCACAACTGTGACCATTTAACAAATAAGCACATCACAAAGAACAGTATGCCACACTCTGGCCACTATTTTTATTTTTTTTCTCCAGAAAGCATTTCTTTATCACTCTTAAATATTTAATAAAAGCAAGTTTCTTTGGAGAAATGTTTTGGTAATGTTGTATAAATTGTTTGTAAACTCAAAAACTAACCTCAAAGACAGGTAAAGGTATAGTTCACCCAAAAATGTCAATTCTGTCATCATTTACTCACCCTCAAGTTGTTGTACTAGTTTCTTTCTTCTGCTGAACACAAAGATATTTTGAAGAATGTTTTAACCAAACAGTTGATGGACCCCATTGACTTCCATGGTAAAAAAAACAAAAAAACAATGGAAGTCAATGGAGACCAGAAACCAAAAATTTTCAAAATATCTTTGTGTTCAACAGAACAAAAAAAAACTCATACAGGCTTAAAACAACATCAGGGTGAGTAAATTGCAGAATTTTCATTTTTGGGGTGAATAAGGGGACACAATAACACTATTATTGTCAATGACAGACTTCAGTAATTTTGTACTGTTAGTGATTTTGTAATTGTGTGGAAATGTGATAGCATTTTTGCTGGTAATGGGTTTAAGGTTGTTGTTTTTTACTGTTTCTTAAGGTTTTGAACAATTATTTTGCTGACATTGCTCACAGCTGTTAAGATTTACATGACTGCAATTAAAGCCCGCAGTAAACTTGACAAAGTAACTGGGTTTTCTGTAAAACATTTGTTGATACCCGTGAGATGTTCTCCTTTTTCCCCATGAGGAAAATATAAAAGAAAACAGTTTATCTTCAAATCAGAATATATAATCTTTAAAATCCAACTGTCTGAAGTACATTAATTATTTTAATTATTAGCTTTTTGAAAAAAAGATAGCATTTTCATGTGTAAAATCAAAATCAAAAACAAAGTGGTGTAAAAATATCTTTATTGAGAACACAGTGTAGTACATACAACAATGGTAGGCAGTATTTACATTTTTAATGGATCATTAGTATAATTTTTTTTTAAATATTGTATTACAAGAAATCATTAGCACCCATTAGTATTATGAACCTACTCAATTCTAAAATATGGAGAGAGAAAAAAAATGCTTAGATTAAAAAAGAAAAGCTTGTACTTACAGAAATGTGAGCCGTGATGAGAGACTATTTCGTGTTTAATCACTGATGGATGGATACCCACAATGCAACACTGATGTTCTGTAGACACCAAAAACAGCACATAAAAAGGTGTAGCAAAATCTCATTAAGTACATGCATAAAAAACATGGAAAAACCAATCAAAGGCTTATAATCAATAACAAACCATCAAACAGTTCATACAGATCTGTCTACCTGGAACCCATTCAGATCAGCACATTGGTAAAAAAATTGATATATTTCAGCATATATACTTGCTAGAGGGTTAAAATTAAGTCATAACAGCGGAGGATGCAGATAGGTCACCTATGGCATCAACATTATACTAGATTTATGAAGAATTTCAATGATCACTCTCCTCTATAATGATAAAAGTTTTTAATTAACTTTCTAAAAAGCTCATTCTGGCTGTATTCAGTTTGCACATTTAACTTGAGTTTACAATAATCACTCAGAGTAGTAAGGTCATTCTTATTAAGATGAGAGGGTAGAAAGCCTCTTGTGAGGCCTGAAATAGTTTTATAGTCATCATGTGGTGGCTTATGGAGAGAACTAAGCTACAACCAGGAACAATGAGCTAATGTTTTGGACTGTCAGACTTAATATGGTCTTTTCATTGCTTGGAAAAGTGCCAGGACTACACAAAGAGATTATGCAAATGAGGCCAGAGGAGGGGCTTGAGTGTTACCGTGGAGACCTACGGTTACCAAGTTACCAGGCCCATTCCATAGCATCAGAAGACAGGCCAGCCAGTCAGAACTGTGGTGAAGACACAAGAGAAAACATAAGAGACCACAGCTTAGTGCCATGGACTGGGAGAACTCATTTTCATCACTGCCATGGTATTCTCTCAATGCGTAACTGAAAATGGACAAGTAAAAATGTTATAGAGATGAATTATAGCAGGTGTATTTGTTAATGCAAAAGGATTTAATATTAGTCAGTGCCCAAATCTTTTAGCAAAGAGCAGATTTTGGTCAATGGAACACCACATCTATACTCGTAATAAAAGCTGTCTCATTTGAAAGACAGCGCCCTCCGGAGGTCACCTTTGTGGAACGCATATGTCATCCAGGATGTTTCCTTTCAGAAAAGTAATTATTATAAAATTGACTGTTCCTTGTGAGGAGTAAATTATTGCAATTTCTTTTCTTTAGATTGTAATGGTTACTTTTGTGAAATGAGGCAGCCTCAATGACATGCTGTCCGGAGGGAACAGCCTTCAAAATGAGACGGTAATAGTCGAAACCTTTAAATGTACTGTAAAATTTGAAGATTGACTATTTTTTATTGACTATATATATATATATATATATATATATACATATATACACACACATAATATTTCAGCTTGTTAATTATATTCATGGGCAGAAATGTATGTTTGTACAGAAAACTCCTGTTCGTCTTTGTTTATAATGTGATCTTCATAAGAATACCAGTATTAACAATGTCATTCATTGTGAAGGTAGAAATTATGACAGTCCTATGTGAAGAAAAGCCCTATGCAATTAAATAATTTTTCTGACACCCATCGTAATTTAATTAGATATTCAATATATTAGATAGAGTATATTCAACACAATCTCCCACAGCCCCTGGTTATTTTCAAGTCTGTTCATAATCGATGTTTACTGCAGAACTAATGTAATCACTATCTTCTTCATTTCCTGCTATCATTAGGGGAAAAAAATTACAATCAGGAGGAGCCTGATATTGACATCATTGAAATTATTATGTACCTAGTGCTCTAAGAATCCATCAGTTACAGTACTATCAACACAGATAGGTGAAAGTTACAATGGAAATTATCAATAGAACTTATAAGGCAATTAACGGTTAGGAATCAGGATTGTAAAGGCTGATTAAATGGCTTAAAAGGCTAATAGTAAATCTAGTGAAGCTTTAACTGGAATGAAAAGCTCTATGAAAATACAAAGGCTAAAATGAAGTGTGGCATTATGTTAAAAGGGATAGTTTACCCAATTTTGTCATTACTTACTCACTGCCATGTTGTTCCAAACCTGTACGAGGTTCTTTCTTCTGTTGAACGCAGAAGAAGATATTTTGAAGAATGTAGGTAACCAGACAGTTGACGGCAGCCATTAACTTCCATAGTAGGGAAAAAAAATACTATGAAACTACGATACTATTGGGGCCTTCAACTGTCTGGACACCAACATTCTTTAAAATATCTTATTTTAATTTTTTAACAGAAGAAAGAAACTCGTACAGGTTTGGAACAACCCGACAGTGAGTAAAATCTATAAAAACGGAGTAAAAACTATCCCTTTAAATTTTATATGTAAATTGTAAATGTGGTTGTTTTAGATCTTATAAAAGCTGTCTCCATTTTTTTTATAATCCAAATAAAAATTTAAGAACACATACTTATTTTAAAGGTTTATTATTTTTATATTTTCAAAATGTATTTAAAATGATTAGTGTTGATTTGTTATGGTCATTCTAGGTCATTCATTCATGTATGAATATATAGGTTAATTTATTTACATTTGAAAATACAATGCATTTATTATTCTTAACTTAAAGCGATAGTTCACCCAAAAATGCTAATTCTGTCATCATTTACTCACCCTCATGTCATTCCAAACCTGGATGACTTTTTTTCTTCTGTTGAAAAAATATATTTTGAAGAATGTTTTAACCATTGTTGCCCGTACAGTTAAAGTCAATAGGGTCCAAAACAACAATTTGAAAAAATTATACATAGAAATAATTATTTATTTTTTTCAAAATATCTTGTTTGTTCTAAAATAAAGTCATACAGGTTTGGAAGAACATGAGTGAGTACATTTTCAGGTAATCTAGTGCTTTAACATGAACATCCTTATTGCCAGTTTATTTGTGTAAATTCACAAGTCTTTGACCTCCTACCAAAAATATAGCACAACAAATATTTCGGTAACACTTTACAACAGTCTCATTTGTTAATGTATTAACTAATATGAGCTAAGAATGAGCAAAACATTTGCATTATTATATAATCTTTGTTAATGTTAGTTAATAAAAAATAGTTGTTCATGTTAGTTCACAGTGCATTAATGCTAACAAATACAACTTTTGATTTTAATAATGCACTAATAAATGTTGAAATGAACTAAGATGAATAAATCATGTAAAATATTGTTCATTCTTAGTTCAGGTTAACTAATGCAACCCTATTGTAAAGTGATAGCGATATTTTTGCATTTTTCTTCTTTTTTTTCCCCAGAGGAAAGACCCCATAGACCCCATTTTCCCCATAGGCCAAGATGTCACAGTAGTTACAGTCAATGGCAACGTCCTAATGCATTTGTTTAACTGACACTTACCTGTACCAGGTAGACTGAGTCTAAAGACCTGGTATGAGTCTAAAGACCTGGTATGAAGCAAATGCTCCCTACTCACCACCCACACCAGAGGACTGGTCTGGATCCTCACGCCAGAGGCCTGAATGAGCTGCTGGTGAAGTGATGCAGCTGACCGCATGTCTTACTAAGGAAAGGGAAGGAGGTGGTGTTCATTCTCTTCCTCCTGATGAGGCTCCTCGCAACGCAAGCAAACTCCATGTTAACTTTGGGTGGAGTTCACAAGGGCGGCTTGTTTTCTTTCAGGGGTTCTTCACAACGGAGGGTCAATTAACCGCGTACCGATCATCTGGGTGCATTTTACAATCTCTTTTGGGAAAATAAACGTTTAAGGAAACAAAACTAATCGAAGCTCGATTCGGGGCGCACACAATTTCGAAGGCTAAAACCGCTTTTTTGGCTTTTCTAAATCCTCTTCCTTCACTGATTTTCAATGGAGCAAAACAAAATCATATCAGACGAAATCAAAGGATGGGATAAACAAATGCCTGCTCCTCTGAATTGGAAATCACTGATATCAGGTAAGGTTCAGGCAGTCGTGCTGGCAATGCATAGTGTGGCCGGCCAGGTTACAGCAAGCCTGGATACTTCCAGCTGAGGGACACATACGGGGAGCAGCCGGCACGCCTGAGAGAATCAAAAGGTGCTGAAACAGATATTTCAGTTTAGATGAAGGTCTGCGCAAACATCATCTCTCCACTCATTCTCAACGCTCAGCAGAACGGCCCCTTTCTCCCTGATCTGTTTGAGGGTTGGGGGGGGGGGGGGCAGCAGCACCCTCAGGTTACTTAGTATGTGGGGCAACTCCAGGACACAAGGGTGGAAAACACAGATCAACAACAACATCGAGCCTCAAAAGAGCTCGCTCTCACTGCCATGACTGATCCCGGGCCGAACACAAAGGAGAATTTCTCTTTCCTGAGCAGAAACAAGCATTTGAGCAACAATTCCTCCCGAAACACAACCGAAAAAAGCAGCGCAGGCGTTCTTCAATTGATTTCCAAGGAATAAACATTTCTCCCTCAAATGAAACAATTTATTGATAGCGTGATATAATCAAATGAGGGGCCAGTGCACTTTTTGTGTGTACAAACAGCCACGTCAAGAGCTGTGGAAGGAGTGAGTGACGCTTCCTCTTTCTCCCCAATCAAGAAATTAGGTAAACACAGCACAAATCAAGAGTGTCATTATTTCCGTTTAAATACGGGAACTGTAAGCACAAAAAAAAACAATTACACAAGCAGGAAGATGCTCTCAGTGAGAGTACACTAACACTAAATGGAAAGCTCTTGCCCCTGTGCATCCAAAGGGCTCCTGAATCATTTCAAACAATTATTTCGGCTTCCAGCCATGTGAAGTCCACTTGTGGAACGGTCCATTTGCTGTCCTGTGTGGCCGGGACTGAACGTACAGTATGTCCATTTAACCACGTTACACAAAGAGCTGTTATATTGTGAAATTACCAATCAATCAACTTTTAAACCACAATTTAGTGTGAAGAATAGACAAGTCATACATGAAAAGATGTTAGTTATGCATCAGATCAGTACACTGCAGTTAGCTAAACAGACTATGAACACAAATTTCTACTTCTTCAGGACTTAGAGTAAAGTATAGACTGTCATTTTAAAACCATTCGAACAATGACATCTAAGAACCACAACAGAGTGTAATATTTCAAACAAAAATGGCTGTTAAACTATGAACATACTTAAATGTACATCTATATTGTCAACTAAAAATATCTCATTAAAATAAAATATAGGACTGTCTTACAGTTGCACAATATTAACATTTTTAGGGCATTAAGTCTCTGTTTGTGTACAAATATGTGGGCTTGATTTCTTTAAATTAGTCATTCTTTAAATACACCTTAAATGGTAAGTTCACCCAAAAAATTTTATTCTGTCATCACTCACTAACCCTCAAGTTGTTCCAAACCTGTACGAGTTTATTTCTTCTGCTGAACAAAAAAAGATGATATTTTGAAGAATGTTGGTAATCAAACAGTTGACGGTTTTCATTGACTTTCATAGTAGGAAAAAAAAATACTATGGAAGTCAATGGCTACCATCAACTGTCTGGACACCAACATTCTTCTAAATATCCTCTTTTGTGTTCAACAGAGGAAAGAAACTCATACAGGTTTGGAACAACACAAGGGTGAGTAAATGACAGAATTTTAATTTTGGGGTGAACTTTCCCTTTAAGTTCTCAGTGCTATTACAGGTGACAATGACAAAATATCATATTATAGGCCACATGCACTTAACATCGATTATTGGAAATGTCTGGGGTTTTTTTTTTATATAGCAAATGCATCTTTATAAAGAGACCTTTATAAGAATACCAGTATTAAAAATGTCACTGTAAAGAGGATGTATCTGGAAAATTATGACAGTCCTATGGGGAAAGTAAAATTAAAACCACACTATGCAAACAAATTAATTATCATCATAATTTAAACTGACACACCTCACTTTGAAACCAGAATCATGCTTAATTCAAAACCTTTCAAAATGTAACCCAAAAACATGGAAACGCAAGTCAGAATACCTTTTTCTTCACAAAATTTGATGCTTGATGTAATGCTTTGGTCTAAGGAGGACTACTTTTATAATCAAAATATGTTTACAGATTATTTTTTTATGTGATATGGGGAGTTAAAATGCTGCTTGTTTCAATCAATATAACACTGATGACACTATTTGGCAACATCTTTGTATATTAAACCTCTGCAACAGCTTACAGTAGAACACAAGCATTAACATGCAGTTCACTGAGCAAAATGTTCTGCCTATTTTAGTTGCCTACAGGACTATATATACCTATGTTACACTCCCCATTACTGAATGATTGTTCAAAGCATCAAGACACAAACCAGGTTCCATTAAATCAGATCAATTGAAAACCATGAACATGAATGAAATGAACATTAATTTCGTACAGGGATAACTGTCTGGAATTTGACTGAAATACATGTTGATAGGAAGTATTGTAACTAAACAGTGTTTAATGACCCATAGCAAATTAAATTTCTATTCTAATATGCCCAATATCACTCATTCTTTTACGCAGGGTACAACTTATCACAAACTAGACATCTGAATAAATTGCAATGGAAAACAAATATATTGCTATATAGAGCTAAACTTTGCTATACGAATGGGCCTTTTTCTCTCGTTTTTGTACATGTTTGGCAGAGCAGGTAGCCTAATAACATTTGCCCTTTACTCTAGTACCACTTCTGCTTTAGAGAGCATGCAATTAAGAGACATTAAGAGAAGCTTGCATTTAACAATACTTTAGTGTGTATTATGATTGTTAGGATGCTCCTCGCACAATGATCATGACCAGGAAGTCCTCTTCCGTTTTGGCAAGAGCTTTCGCAGAAGAATCTAAGAACTGCTGAGAGAAATCACATGGTGGGAATGCGTGCAGGACGCCAGTGTTGTCCTTATCTCTACTGCCCCCGACGGGTAAACTGATGACCCCAGCGGCCTGCTTTTGCTTCAGGTAGGAAACCAAGTTGCGCAGGGGCCTCTGTGTCGATGCTGCTGGGTCCGAAGACGAAGTCTCCTCGGTGCTGCCTGGAACTGCCAGGAGAACCGCATACCCGCCCGGGCCTGCGACTTTGATGCGGCGAGACACTTCGTCGATCTTGGGCTGGTCGAGGCGGAGGCGTTGCGTGATGCGCAGCTGAGCGACTTTGCCGCCCATGCTGCCGTCGATAAGAAGACTGGTGGCGACGCTCAGGTCCCCGTCCAGGAGATGCATGCTGGCTGGGAAGTTACTGTTCTTTAGGAGCAACATGCCATTCCAGGCCATGCTCAGCTTGCCCCCTGCGTCCTGCTTTGAAGCCTGGCTGCTTTTGGAGCTGCCCTCGGATCTGTCCCTCTTGGAGACGCCTTTGGCTGAATCACCTGCTTTGCGCTTTCTTTCCGCTGGACTTGCGCCGACACTGGTCTCTGAAACGCTGCCTTTCATGCGCTTCTCACCAGGGGCTCGGTCCAGACTGCTGCGGCTCTCTCGTGCAGGGGACACCCGATCTACTCTGCCTGGACGCTCGGAGTCGCTGAATCGACCGTCTCGGCTGCTCCCTCCCGGGCTGCCTTCAAGGGACGGAGGTCTGCGGCGTCGAGCTGCCCACTCGCTGCTGCTGTCAGGCGAACACTCCAGATGTCTCCCGTCCTCCATGAGTCGTCGTTTGCGTGCAGCATCCCTGGCCGGCAGCTCCCGCTCCAGTGACCACGCCTCTCGCCGTCGTTCACGCTCCAAGTGTTCAAGGGGCTCAAATGCAGGAGTTCGTACACGTTCACGAATGGCAGGGGCAGGCCATTCAGCCCCGGCGTACAGTTCTCGTTCTCTGAAGTGCAGTGGTGGGGGAGTCCGTTCTCTGACCCTGATGGCCTCGGGGGTGGCGCGATGGACGAAAGACTCAGCCACGATTTCATAGTGCTGCAAAGGGAGGGGCTGCAAGAACTGCTGCTGGTAGCGGTGCTCCGTGTCAGCGAAGTCCACCCTCAGCCTCCTGTCGGGACCGCCGAGAGGAAATCCACGCATGTGTGTGCAGGCTGCCTGAGCGGCATCCAGGCTTTCATACTGAATATAAGCCCAGGTGTCCCCTTTTCTGTAGTCTATAGTCCTAATAGTGCCAAAGCGGTCAAATTCCCTGGCTAAAGCAGTGAGAGGCACCCAAGGTCCAAGACCACCCACCCACAGGCGTGTGGTGGGGGTGGCTTTGCCATAGCCAATTTTTATGGGGTTTCGGCCCACGACTTTCCCAGACATGCTCATTTTTGCTCTGTGGGCCATGTCCAAGTTCTCAAATTTAAGAAAGCCATAGGTGCTGCTCTGGCCCCGAGTGGGCCTTTTAATGTCCACCTCAGTGATGGTCCCAAATCGCTCAAAAGCCCTCCTCAAATCATTTTCAGTCACAGTAATATCCAAATTACCCAGAAATAGTGTGCGGTTGGCTCTCTGGTCGTCCTCTGGAGAGATAAAGTCCTCCTCGCGGAAAGGAGCGGCTCGCTCAGGGATGTACGCGGGCCGCGCCCTCGCTTCAAAAAAGGCAAATTCTCTTTCTCTTTCAAGCTCTCTCGGTAAGGGCGGGGGTGGGGGAGGAGGAAGCCGACCCAGCGCTAACTGCTGTAACCTGTAGTCTCTGTAACCCAGACCGGTTGGAGAGAGCGGCCTCTGGGTATGCAAATGTCTATGGCCAGCAACGACAGAGAAATGGTCCTTATCCACCGGAGAGCGACTTCTCCGCCTATTCAAGTAGACAGCCTCGATTTTCAAAGGACGGTCGTACAGCACCAGCCGGCCTCGCGCGTGCTTTGCAGCCCTGGCGTCATCCGGTCGCCTAAAGTTGACGAATGCGATTCTCTCGTCATTGACTCGGCTGATTTTAACGCTCACATCACCAAATTTTTTGAATTCGTGGAAAAGGCCGTCCTCGATTTCCTCGTCGCTCAGTTGGGAGCCGAGCTCGCTGATTTTTAAAGTTTTGTACTCACTTTCGTTGGTGGGAAGTGGGGCGCGCGACTCTCCGCGCGAGTTGGTGCGCGCGGCCGCCTCTAAAGACAAGCTCGACGCGTGATTCTTGCCGCTCGAGCTTGCAACGGGGCTGGTGTAACCGTGGTTATTTCCAGTCCGACTTGAGACATGTCCATCAAAATCCCTTCCATCTCTTTTATCTCCGATGAGCCCCCTTCGTGCAGAGCCACCTTCGCTTTTAGACGAACTATTGCCGTTGTTGCTCCCACCGCCAGAAATCGAGATAACCCCCATTTTCTTACTGGTCGGGTGGCTTCCTCCCCTGTCTCGTATATCATCCAAGGCCCTTGAACGCTTTTTCACAGGCGACCGCTCTTTCCCTTTCATGTTAGATATCCTCTGGCTTTGCGCGTCAAACAAAACACTTTTTTTAACAGTTACGCTAACGCAATGGCAACGAATTTACACAATAATTGTATACTTTGTTCAGTGTCTCTGCGGCAAAACAACCGCATACGCCATCTTGTCGAGACTAAAACATGTCCCGCCCGTCGACTTTGATTGGTTTGAATCTCTGAGAAACTTCCACGCCACTGGTTGTTCTGTCTGTCAATCTAGACCCGCCCGTACAGCGGCCAGTCTCGATGTACACCATTTTAGATTCAAACGACAAATATTTACCATAGCCACTTTATAAACAAGAGAGGTGACATTTAACTAATCTTCAATGAGGTCTTGAGGTCATGCACCTAAAATATAATATTTGTGCTGCACCGAATTCCATCATATTTTAATAAACATGATGAATCAATAAATCTGGTAGGAAACATTTTTTAATTTAAAAGGTGTTTTATGTTTTATGTTGATTCTAAAGACTGGGAGTGTTACCTTACATTTCAAATTACGAATGTTATCTTTATAAATGTGGTCGAATAAATAAAACATAAAATCAATATGGTAGTTCACTTTATGTCCAACAGATGGCGATGCTTGCCTGCCCTGTTCCACTGAGGTGAACGGAAGGGTCACGTTAGTGTAAACGTGAAGAATAGTTTTTTTTTAAAATGTCGGTTCAGTAGCCTATTAGATTTAGCATTTTCAACGGGGTTCACCCAAATAAAATGAAAAAATATTTAATAATGAAGATTTCCAGACCGGGTGGAATATTTATTTATTTTTGTCTCCCATTCCGTGGACGTTTTGTGTGTCCGTCCTATCAGAGCCTACACTAGTTAAGCACACACTGTCTTTGCTCACATTTTTCATCCTACCAGTTTCATTGTAGTTCTTACAGTAATGCGTCTCTTGTATTCATGAACTGTATTTCTTTATCACATCCTTTAATCTGGGATTTAATCAGTTTGCATGTGTAGCTGGAGCTGGCTCCCCTTTCTTGAAAGATCAGGCTGGAATTCGAGGCTGTGGGTGTGGAGAGAGTTTCTGTCAGCCTCCCTTTCTATCCTCTATTGGAACCACATGTCAGCTCTCTCCAAAACACGGCACGGGCCGCTAAACTGGCACTTAATGTGATCCAGCGTTTCTGTCATCCTCAATGCACAAAGGAAAGAAGCAGCAGGAAATGCTTGCCCCAAAGCGACTGTCGATCTTTTCCCATTTTGAGAATTAGGAAAACGAGAGAAGCTTTGAAAATCATGTTACTGCATCTTTTTTCATCTAAAAAATTTTTCGTCTTATGTGTCATTAAATTAAGTGAATCATCCTGAAAGAATGGCTGGCAGGATTGGCATGCAGTCATTGAACCCAGATGGAGCTGCATAACCCACACCAGTCCCATTGCTGGGTCACAGAACTGCCCTCCTCAAGGCTGTTTGGCACTTGTATCAACAGAACACTTTAACTTCAGCTATTTCCCACTGGATCGGGATTCCAAAAACACATCAAACATGATCAACTGTAGGCTTATAGCCTAGGACATATTTTTATGAGGGACATATTTTTAGATTAAAAGTCAATGTTAGAAAAATTGAATGACAATATGTTTTCACCAGGCAGAATTTGAATTTGAGTTTGATTAGATATTGAATGTGCATTTTGAACCATGCAATAATGTTATTACGTTTTCATTATTATTATTATTTATCCAATACACTCAACCACAGCGCCAGCATCAGGAACCTGGAGTCTGCACTGCAACATTAAGTATTTCGATTTTTGTCCAAGACTTTTGAATTAAACAGTAGCATAACATGTAAGTTGACTCATAATTCATTAGGCTTTGTGGTTCTGCTCTGCTGTCAGACCCCAGACCTCAATTGATAGGTATGACAGAGAAAAACTTTGGAATCCATCCTCAGTCCAGGAGTGAAGGGCTTGTGGTTGCTTAGTTGGTTTTGTATTAGGTGTGGTGTCACATGCTGCTGATGTATCGAGTGACATTTGGCAGCTTTCACAGCCGGCCTACAGCACATTTAAAATTACACATTAGATGGCCATGTCTTCTCTCAAATACAAAACGTTTAACCTTACATGCGAACGTTTATCTATAGGCCTACTAGCCTTAAAGAATTGGCACACAAAATATTTTTCTTGCATTAGAATATTTTGAGATGCTTGTATGGTTCCAAAAGTTGTCGGGCTTGTTTAATTTGATATGTTACACTAAAAACACACATTCCAAATATATTTTAAAATTAGAATTAAGCATGCATCAATATAAAAAATTTGGTTGAAAAAAACCCAAACATAATTTAACAACAAAAATCTGAATTTCATATTGAGCATTATAGAGCTACCCAAATTCACTTGCTGCATTAAAAAAATGTTTGTAGTGTTTTATTTTTAATTTATTTAGATAAAACTACAGATTTAAGCCATAAATCTGTACAATTTTATATAAATATATAAAAAAATATATTATGTTTTTTTTTTTTTAGATTAGCCATCATCTAATGCTCAATCTAAATGTAAAACTTGGAGAAATGAGCAAGCATAAGTAGCCTAGATATTATGACCAAAATCAGTAAATAAAAGAACCTGTATCAGCAATGACCAATATGATACCATATCATGCATGCGTTCCAAATTAGAAAAAGCATAAAGCAATCAGCAACACAAAATGCAATCTATATGCATAGATGCCTAATTCCTGCCAAAAAGCACACATGTTTAGTTGGTGTTTTTAGTGGTGACATATTTGACACAAAGTTGGGAAATGTAAAATCATTTATTGACTGGGACTACATATATACATAATGGGGCTAAAAAACGGCATACACGGAAACTATGAGATTAACATTAACATACTTAAATAAACATGTTGCACATCTTCTTTGGTAATTAATATTACACAATTTGTACAATTTTAGTATCCCAGAAAGAATTTTATAGTATAGGCAAGTTGTGTGCAAAGCCCATTATGGCTCATTGAGTTTCAACAAAATCACACAAACAAATGAGACGCTTCCATACACTGTAAAAAACTTACATTTCGTTTGACAAATTCGGTTTTTATAGTTTATTCAACTATTTAACCTGAAAAAGTTTGTACAACTAATGACCCTAAGTTGAGAAAACTAAAAAATGTCCTGCAGCTGGTTGCCTTAAACTTTTAGGTTTTCTCAATTTTTTTTTTTTTTTTACAGTGTAGGTAAAGAGATCAACACAAAGAATCTGGGCACAATGTGGTTCTTTGCTGTGAAAACATGGAAGCCTGCAAAAAAGAAATGTGTACATTTACGTTTAAAAATAGTGTCCTTCAGTTGTGTGTTTCTGAGTAACACTAACATGCCGGTATGTGCAGGCATGCTAAATGTTTGTTGGCTCAGTGATGTCATCGCAATCGCAATTGCAGCTGCACGGTCATGTCGGCCAGGATAACAGGCTCCCGGGGTCTTTGGTTTTCATGCGTAGGGCCACCAGGCCTGAGGCCTTGTATTCAGACTCTGGTCCGGGCTCAAAGGAATGGGCCCCTAGGCTTCCTGGGAAGCCATGGAGTGAGTATATCCCGTTTATACTAGGATGGTGGGTTGGGTGATGATGATGATGATGATGAGGATGGCCCGCAGATGCAGACATACCCATAAGCCCTGGTAGGTTGCCATGAGGATGGGGATAAGGGGTCATGCAGGATGATGCCATGTTTTCCGTGCCCAGAACACAACCACTGGCCGCTCCGCCTACACCTCCCGTTCCCGCACTGCTTGGCCACAGGCTATTTTGCATCTATGTGGACATAAAATAAAAAAAAACACAAAAAAGACATTAGTGAATTATTCTAATATGTCTTAGAATTAATGATAATTATAGACTATTGTCTGAAAAATAAAATAACAAATAAAACCCCATAAATAAAAAAGTATAAGACCTTTATGGTTATCATTTTGAAAAAGAAAAAAAAAAGCACTTTGAAATGTGTTGTCTTTTGTGGTTTGTGGTTTCAGGCCCTCAAGTTGTTGTTGTGTAAATGAACTAAAAAAAAAAGTTTATTATAATGCAAATAGTTGGAAACAGTGTGGTTCTCAGGATGTCAACCACTTTTACATATTTTGGGATTTCCCTAACATCAGAAGTTTTTGGGAAAATATGCACTGTTTTCAAAAAGATTCAAGGTACTTCAATTGGTTTCAGTTTTGAGGTACTTTACTTGGGCAATGTGTCGATGGTTTCCTGGGAAAGGAGGAACAACTAGATGCTGTTATAAACCTAAACCTCCACAAATACAGGAATGGATTGATGTTTTAAAAAGTCATTTTCAATATGGAGAAAATTACATTTGTGTGAATTTTCTGAAGGATTTAGTGGTTGATTTATGGTCCAAATGGATTTATACCACTCTTATTGAACCAAATACATTTTTGTTATAGAATGAAAGTTTTATGTCTTTATTTATTATTATTATTATTTATTTATACCTCCCCCTTCTTTTGTAAATAGTTTCTGTGTTGAAACTGAGGCTAACTTAAAGAGATGTTTTTTTATTAATTTGTCACTGGAAAGTTTTGCTATTCCTGATTAATGAATATAATTGTAAGCCAAGCTGTAAAAGTGACAAATGTCATGAACAGATGTGAATTGTAAAAAAAACAACAAAAGAAAACGGTGTCGTGTAAATGGCCCCTAAAAACTAAATTCAACCAGTGTTTTTGACAACAAATAAAATTTGTTACAATTAATGTTCACAAATCCCCAGCCAAACCAAAGCAACTCCCCAGTGTGTGTTGAGATACTTGTTCTCAAGCTCTGTGTGTCTTCTGTGTTCGTGTATTCGTGTGTGTACCTGGTATGTGTCGGAGCGAGGGAGAAGGGAGATATCGTATGTGGCAGCAAAGTGGTTTCGCACCTCTTGCATCTTCCCATAGCGTTCTCTTTTTCTCCATTTGGCCCGTCTGTTTTGGAACCACACCTGGGTAAAGAACACATTAAGCTGAAGTTTTGGTTGAAGTCTGAATTAAACACCTCTGTCTTGTGTAAAATGTAGAAATATCTTTCTTAAATCACAATTGTATAAATTCATTTTATTCATTTTAAATTCAAATTACACTACAGTTGAAAAGGTTACTTTAAAGAAATTAATACTTTTTTCAGCAAGGAAACATTGATCAAAACTGGCAGTAAAGTCTTTGACAGTGTTCCAGTTTATATTTCAAATAAATGCTATATTTTCATTAAAGAACCCTGAAAAAAGTATTCTCACAATAATAAGAAGAACAATTGTTTTCAAGGTTGCTAATAATTAGAAATGTTTCTTAACCACCATATTGGCATAGATATTAGAATGATTTCTGAAGGAACAGAAATCATTTTAAAATAGATTGATTGTTGTTTTAAAATTGTAATACTATTTCAAAGCATTACAGTTTTGAATGTATCTTTGATTAACTAAATGCAGCTTTGGTGAGCATAAGAGACTAAAACATTCAAAAATCTCAGACACATTTGTGAATGACAGAAAGTGTATAATATTTGTTTTAATATGACCAGTTTTATTTAATCTTGCATTCCTCTTACATAGCTAACAACCTGTCCCAGGAGGTGGAGTCAAACACACCTGCACTCTGGCCTCTGTGAGCTCCGTTCTCAGTGCCAGCTGTTCCCTAGCATACACATCTGGGTAATGCGTCTTCTGAAAGACCTTCTCCAGCTCCTCCAGTTGAAAGGTGCTGAAAGTTGTCCGGTTTCGCCGCTTCTTGTTCTTGCCTGAAAGGTCGATGGAGTCAGCGATGGAGTCTCCAGTTAGTTCGTGGGACGGCTCTTTCAGTTTTCCACAGCACTCTGAATTCAGTGCAGGATAGCCAAGGGGCTTGGGCAGGGTCTTCTCTCCTGCTGAGTTACAAACAGGCAAGTTTTGCCACTAAATGCATATCAGTGACCATTTAGTCTCTAACAAAATTTGTAAATACTGTGCAGGCTAATTAAACATCGGTTTCTGAGTAAGTACAGTGCTTTTTATTGTCTCCGCAACTGCTGTTAATGACTATTTATTTTATATTTGTATATATAGCCTGAATATTTCCTCTTGTGATATAGCTAGCCTTCTGGCATGCAAGCGACCTCAGACTAATAAAAAAAAAGCACTTCAAATATGTGTTTTAATTAAACGGCAAACACAATTATAATGCAGTATCTATATAATTTACATATATATATATATATTTTTTTTAAAGACAAATTAAATTTTTTTTAATATATATTCCCTAAATATAACTTCTGCTAAAACACATTGTTGATATGTGATAAATCAATGGCAATCACTGTATTATGCTACTGTAAACTGATGTTGTACATCAACAAGTATGTAATGTACTTCCTGACGGGATTGAAATAATAGTGTGCAACCGGCACAAAAAATAAAAAAATATCTCTGCTTTTTATAATAAATAGTAGACCATTTAACCAACCTCGTAAAAACACAAATGTTCTCCTTCAAATAGTCTGTTTTTGAGTATTCCACCTATTTTAAAATGGATAATAAAACGCACTGCAGTAGAGCTTATTGTTTTGATTAGCTTGAAATGTGAGATTGAATGACTTGAGTTTTGAGTGAATGTTGCAATTTTTGCTAGTTCAGATGCCTGCTTGAATAATACAATAAAAAAGCATGTCATTACAAAATCCACAGTTATGATGTGACAGATTAAAAGTTTGGAAGAAGTCAAAGAATTTTATAGACAACAACAACAAAAAGAGATCCGTTAAGATCACTATAATAATAAACATCATTCAAACAGGACGTGTTTGCTTTTCTCAGGAGAATATAAAGGATGGGAAGTGCTGTTTTAAAAGGAATAAACCATAGAGCTTGAGCTTAAGGAGGCTGTTTTCTTTCATGACTACTTTAGTGAGACGTTGAGAAAAATTGTAATGCAATATCTGTATTCCCAATTTTTATTGAAAAGGAAATAAAACAATGATGTAGCTGGATTAATGTTTTCAAAAGTATTTGTGCAATTTCTCATAGTTGCCTGAACGGAGCCATAATGGAGAGATAATGTTTAAACCATGATCATAGGTCAATAAAATTACAAAATGATGGCTCTATAAAATGTAATTTAAATAAATAAAATATGCATAAAAACAATTATTATACTAAAAGTATTTAATGGGCACATCTAAAATTCCTAATAGTTCATCTTAAGGCCTTAACTAAGGCCTAAAAAGCCTTACATACTTGCTGACTTGCTATATCTCCAAAGTGCAGTTGCTTATACAAGCAAAGAAAACCAGAAAGACCAAGTGCAGCTGGGACTGAAAATAGATTTATTAAATGTTCAGACAGAGTGATATTTTAAGATCGAAACCCATCTGATAGGTTGCGTGACTGTGCTCATATTAAAATGATTTGAGAACAGCCGCTGAGTAATGGATGACGCGGCACAGAATAGCTGGTGAATTAGCACTTTTAGGCCTGTAACTTATCAAAAATAAATGCTTCTATTAAGGCCTTCAGAACAAAATGACATTGCTATTATTGGTCTGGAACTCGCAGGCTCTGATACCTTTTTCAACAATGCATTATAATATTGTTTGATAATAATGCTGTTCGGTTCCCTCACAAAAACTCTACTCCTGAATGAACTTATAATTTCTCTAGATATTCAAAACATCTGACCTTGGGTCATAAAATATCCACAGGCAGTTTGCTTTAGAGCTCAATGTGTCTCTTTGATCAGTGATTACAAGTAGCAGAAATGAATTATGGTTCTTCATAATTTAATTTGAACCAAAACAGAGGAAGTCATTTACTAGAGCTACAAAAGAGTGCATTATTTTTGATCTCTTAAAATAGTTTACGAACTAAAAAAAAAAAAAATGCTAAACTCCGTTTTAAGAATAGAACTGTCAAGAACAGTTAGCCTACAATGTAAGGTTCTGTAATTTATCCATTTTCATTTTTATTTGTGATAAATATATCCCAAGATGTCTCTACTGGCCTTCAAAAGCCTGATAAATGATTGTAAAAATGAAAAAAATAGTCTTTATGTGAATAGGCCTGTATAATAAAGTAAGTGCAATGATGTATCAAAAACAAGTTAGTCCCGAAACAGCCCTGCATTTTTTTTCTGTTCCTTATACTGTAAGGCAAAAGACAACCTGTCTTTGAAATGTTGTATTGACCTCTTATTATAACAGTGTTTCCTTCAGAACTAGTTCCTTCTGACCAATCAAATCCAGGCTATATTTGTTTGACACACCCCCATAAGGTATAAGGTTCCCAATTAAAAGGCTAAAGATAGCCTACTGGCTGAACAAATCTTTATTTGTTATTTCAGAAATGGAAACCTACTTGTTGACTTATGGAAAATATCAACAATATCGTTCATAAGTTAAACGAATTTAGAATCCTCAAGCATCCTAGTTCCTACAATCTATTATTCCAAGGAAAATCAATGTTCGTCTTCGTATGTGACAATATATAAGGCATGTAAAAGCAAGCGAGACAGGCCTAAAAACTGCGCAGACAAATCCATTTTAAATGCTGTAATCTGAATAAATATTGTTTCTGAGCATTAGGCCTTCACATCCCAATATTTTAGTCCTGCTATATAAATTGGGACTTGTGGTTGAAATAAATCGTTCCAGTCCGGTAAGGGAAGAAAACGTTAAATCGCTTCGAGTGTTAAAATAACTATCAATAATCTAGAACTTCATAAATGCTTTATTTTTTATCATAATATGGAAAAGTCTGAGGACGAAACGCGCCATGGAAATTGGCCTGTACAGACCTGAACTTAATCAAAAATACATAATTCTAAAACGTGAAGAAATTTGAAAGCTGTTCAAAAAAATATTTTTTTATTTTTAAGTATTTTAAGTGTAGCAAAAGAGCCTAAATAAAATAATACAAATAATAAATAGGCCTAGATGTTGTAGTTATTTAGAGAACCTTCTATGAAATATCAACGAACACATAGCCTACCTGAAGATCCAAACATTAACTTTTTAAATTTCTAAACAAAAAAAAAAAACTTATAGGCCTAAATAAAAAAAATAATTAAAAAACTCAAAACCCCCACACGGCCAAATAGGTTTTTAATGCTTCTTAGTTGAACCTAAAGTTTTAAAGAAACTTTATTTTTATAAGTGTATTGTCTTATGCTTGTTTTTAAGATGTTGGTATTTTTCTAAATAGCCTTATTAATGTCACGTATTTACTGATTGTTTAGTGAGATCTGTATAGTCTATTTTTATTAGTAATGTTCGATTATTAGGCCTATATTTAGAACAAGCTAATTTACTAAAAAATATATTATAATAATAATTACATTAGTAATGACATTTGGCCTATCATTTAAAAAAACGAAATAGGCCCACTGTCCACTGATTGACCGAAAAGACTAAATTAAAAATTTAATTAAATATTAGCCTAATCTATCTCTAATCATCACAGATAAACGTATTCGATCTGATATCTTTTTAAGGGAAAATTAAATAATAATAAAAAAATATCCAATTGCCATAAACTTTTAACAAATTATGGGCCAGTTAAAAACATTAATGGTTTGTCACATATTCCTAAAATCGTCCTCTTGGTTGTTTTGAGATGGGGCCTTTCAGACGGAGTTTTTTTAAACTTTAATAAAAATAAATTAAGAAAACTCGTTTTAAAACTACCAAAACGAGTCACTTACCTTCGGAATTCGTCTCATAAAATGACGAGTTCTTCTCAGTGATCGAAAGTTTTTGGTCCTGATTCATATTCTCCAAAAACTTGGTATGCTTTCCAGGCGAGGCGCGAGGAGTCGTTGTGCTGACGCCGTGCGTAAAGTTCGCGGAGCCGCCGTCAGCGTAGCGTCCCATAAAAAACTCATGTCGATGCGCTAGAGGAAGATGCGGAGACTTTTGAAGGTCGTCACACTGAAAGAAAGAGCCTGAATTATGCTCCAAACCGGGTGAATTCTCCGGCGTGATCCTGTTTGGAGGCGAGGAGAAAGACAAACAACTCTCAGTCTCCATCACCTCGTCCCGAGCACGAGAGCGCAAATAGTGGACTAGGATGCTATTAACAGGGGACACGTTAGAGTATAAGCGAGCGAGTATGGGATTTTTTTCCCACCTCTTCATTTCAAGTGGGTGGGATTTGGAGGATCAGAAACAAAGACCCGTGAATTGGGAGGGAGAGAGTGAGACAGCGATCTGATTCAATACGCCCAGAAATCAATCACGTGCGGCTCCTGTCAATTAACCATTTAGCCTACCTCCAAAACATTTTATGTTATAAAACAAAATTGTTATGAGAGATAGGACAATGTGACTAAATCGAGTAATTGTGACTGGCTGTGCCCTTATAACTTTAAATCACCCAAATTAATCCAGATTTGATGAGTTTCGGTCCAGGGACATTTTACGCGTGAGGCTGCCGGTCACTGTCATAACTCAATCAAAGCAGGGATCAACCAAGTGAACGCGCACTGGCTATACAAATGCCCTGAATTAATTTAATTATGATTTCTGGCATCTACATAAAGGATCTTTGACTAAATTAAGATATTTTGCATGTACGGATATGACCACACAAATAGCTATCTGCTTCTGAAATGCCATGAAACTTCGTATCTATACCACGAATTAAATTTCTCGTGGCATTTATACGCTAAAAATAGTTTTTGCGTGTATATGATACGCAGTTTTCGCGTGCATATGATACGCACTTTATGGCGTGTAATACGCACGCACTCCACAACCTAATCCTACCCAAGCGGTTTACAGTGCGTAGCATATGCACGCAAAAAATCATTTTTGGCGTATTAATGGTACGAGAAATTAAACTCGTGGTATAGACATGCACGTTCATGAGATCGTGTTGATATATGCTATGGACAAAATAAGCAGAGGCCTATAATTCAGAAAGTAGGCCTTGTCTGCGTTAAAGAAGTGTCGTTTTTTATCATTGAGACATGAACGAGGTCTTGACAGAAGTACAAATAAATCATTGTAATTGGATTTACAGAATGAAACAACCTTGTGAAACAGCAGGGCCAGTAAAATTAATACTGATTGAGATTGTATGTAGAATTTCAGACAGGAAAAAAAAAAAAAATCCGTTGGCTATGTTTGATATCCCAAAATCTCAGAAACATTTCAAAGGCTGTTTAACAGAAAACAGCAAATGCATTTATAGAAATCAGCGAGATGTTGATACCGCCAGATAAAACATATTCATAAACTAACAAGATGATATAAGTAGGGTTAATGCATCACTACACTGTAAAAAACGTAACTCATTATTTTGAGTTATCTTTTTGCATGGTTTTTTTTTTAGTTTAACTATTTAGATAAGTTGAGGACAAGAAAAACTTAAAATTTCTTGTTGTCTGGACAATCTAGTTATCTCTACACAAAAAAATAAGTTGAAAAACTGTATTTTTTACAGTGTAATATATAGGCTAAAGAAAAATGATCAAAACGCGGATCCAGTTGCATCATTATTAAACATTAGCTACAGAAAATGTTCAATCTTTGATATATAATTAATCACTGTGATGATCACATTGTGATCAACTCACTTGTTACTTTCCACTTCTATCATCGCAAGCACAGAACTTCAACTTTACTCCAAATAGGCATAAAGCAACCACTTTCAAATCAATATCTATTAAGTGAATGTCACGTAGTTCTTGCTTTTTTGTAGAGGTAAAGGGTAGCATAGGGTTATTAAAATGAAAGTCTCGCTCGGTCTTAAAAATCCAACTTCTCCAACCCAGCAGAAAAGTTTGTGTTTTAATATAATTTTGTCCTTTTAAGTTTTAAGTGACTTTAAACGCAAAGGCTTGAGGAATAATACTGCAAACTGCAGACTGTCCATCAAATTAATCCAAGCTAATATATATATATATATATATATATATATATATATATATATATATATATATATATATATATATATATATATAAAATATTTTTTTTAAATCACCTTCCACGTGGAGTGGAGTTGCTTCAGTTTGGACATCCAGAGATCGAAGAAATTCAAAACTGTTGATATTGACGTGGCAGCTCAAATCTCTGCAATAGATCTCTAAACATAAAGCACTTAAAGGTCTTGCGCTGCTTTCCAGGATGTCTAACCGTTTTTTTTGGTTATCAAAGCCGCATGGAGCCAACCTGACGGACAAGTGTGTAAACATCAAGTCCATTTGCTTCGGTCAGCCCACATAAGAACCGTTTCATTCGACGATGAATTCACCAAACATACTTTGGGAATAGGCCATGGCAGAGATCATATCACTTCCTCTGACAAGTTGTTTTGTTGCACTGCAGTCTTTTGAAATTTTTAATTAAATATTGATTGACGTCGTATTATTTTTCAAAACTAAACATACACCTCATTTTCTGTTATTTTGATGCATAACCTTCTGTTATATCACTTTGAAAAGTTATTCCGGTTTGTGTATAAAAAAGGACATGTGCTAATTTGTAATGGTCAGAGAGAGTAAATATAGGCCTATTTGTTACAAATAAGGAGAACAGAAAAAAATATATATTTGAGGGAAGACTTGAGCAAACAGCCCACATTTAGCCGTGCACAGACGAGATGAGGATGGAAAAAAAAAGAGTAAAAACGCCGTCTTTCATTATAGTTATCCTAAAAGGCATTAGGAGCCGCGTTAATTACCGAGCAGAAGTTAATCAAAAGGACATGACCGGCCTGCCGCTCGTGGTTGCAACTTGCAAGGGCATGTTTGAAACCCAATTAATAAAGAACATGACTTAGATTATGTTGTGGGAGCTCTGGAAATGGGCGAAACATGGAGACCCTCTGAGTAGAATGACCACCACATCCTGTCTATGAAATGATACAGCCATGCACAGCGAACAAGCTAAATACAAGCGTGCGGGAGAGTTTAATACGGGACTGCAGAAAGTTGGAGGGACAGAGATAATATTCTAAAAACAATACAACTCATGCGTGTAATTCTTTAAAAATAAATTAGAGGCTACCTATTGGGGAGTCTGTGGCAGGTTGTCACAAGACCTGGTCAAAAGTCGAAACTTTTGTTTGTTAGTTTTAAACAGTTAATATATATATATATATATTTTATTAGAATAGCCTAATTATTACTCATGCTCACGATTGTGGCATGTTGTCAAAAAAGGTCAATTTTTGTTCATTTAACTGTTGGCCTATATTTTTCCCCTTGGGCAATACTAACATAGTGTAAATGTTAAATATCTTTTTAAAGGCCAGACTTTAAGGATTGTGTCTATAGAATTTTGACTTTCAAAAATAAACCTAATCTAAGAAATATTCACTGAAGTAAAAGTGTGACAACTAGCCCCAATCTCCACTTTAGTATGTCTTTGTTAATGTGAATACTGTGTGTGCAGCGAGAACACTTCTCTTGTGTGTGATCCAGTAGCCTCAGCCAAGTTTTGTGATTCTGGCACAGGGTTAAATGGCTATAGAGAACATTTCACTCTAGCCGGAGGGGATTGCGTGTTCTTGAAAATAAAAATAAAAAACCAGTACAGAAAATGTACTCCAGAAGACACGTTTGGAGAACATATCAACTCTGAGTTGGCTTGATGGTCTCAGGAACCAGTGCTCTTTACTCTGGTGTTGACAGAGTTGGCGTGTGCACAACCACAGCCATATCATTTGCATCTGCAGGAAAGCAGACTAACAGATGATGCTCTCCTCTACTTTAATAGCTTGCTGATATCATTCATATCACAACTGGCAATAGAGAAAAAAAAAATAATTTATGCCCACCACTTCTCGATCAAACAGATCGGTGGCCATTTTAGAGCACAGATAAATAGGTAATTCTTGCATACAAATGAGTCTCCTCTTGAACGGAATATGATTTGTGCGTCCAATAAAGAGAACTGACTGAATCCTGAAAAGAAAAGTTAGATCACAAAAGGCAAAGATATGAACAACACTTTTCCATTCTAAAGGTTTTAAAAATTAGGTTAACAGCATCCATCCTTCATCTAAAGACCATGATAACCTAATCTCCAGCCGCACCAAAACTCTGCAGGTTATAGATCAGGAGGAAACACCAAATTCTGTCCGTGCTGTAAATCTCCAGCAGCTCTTTGGATTTCTGGTAAGTCATCAAACGGCTGACCCTCGCTCCTCCGCTTGCTGTGGCTTTGTGGCCACTCTTGTTTCCTGAACCTGGGGCAGCTGAACCTGTCCCTGGCATGACCCCACACAGGAAATCAGTCCAGTCTGTGGCCCACGCTCTCTCTTTCCCCCTTTCTCCCTCTCTCTTTTTCATCCAGTTCAGAGCAGAGAGTTGGATGTGACCCTTCTGAGACCTTCAATTCACACAACGCTGGACCTACAGTACTATGTGCCATTGAAAATGATAGATAGATAGATAGATAGATAGATAGATAGATAGATAGATAGATAGATAGATAGATAGATAGATAGATAGATAGATAGATAGATAGATAGATAGATAGATAGATAGATAGATAGATAGATAGACTTGGCGCAAGGGTTGGTTTACAGAGATTAGGACTTCAACAATACCGTGCAGCATTAGTTGTGTTAAACAGGGAAACCTCTGTGCTGTTAACAATCTGATTCACACACTCTGATCATGTGTGGATGGTCTTTATCATTTCAGCAGCCTACAGGTTTGCACTGGAATATGTGGAGGGGAAGGGGCAGTAATTCAATTATGTGCCCTGCATGCAGAGAGATGATCCCATATAAAGAGGATGGATTTTCCTCTGAGGGCTCTTTCTCTCTCTTCCACTCCCTCTGTCCAGCAGTTTGATGGCCAGCTGAAGCCGAAGCTCTGATTGACAGCTGCCGACCCCCAGGTCATAACACATGACAGAGGGAGTCTGGGAAGCGGGAGTTTGTTTCAGAAAAGCACTCAAGAAGGGCCAGTCTGTATGTGTGTGCAGGGGATATTGGGTAAGAACTGACTGACTGTCCCCTCAACATATTTCACTGCCTCTCTCCATGAGAGTATTGAGAGATGCCGAGGTGATGTGAATGCAATTATGTTCAAAATCAAATTCAAATTTGAACATTTATTCTAAAAAATTAAAGAAAAAAAAAGTTTTTTTTTTTTTTTCCTCTGGGGTGCCTTCTGAATTTCCTCCGAGAGCCACGCTGCTGTTGGAATATTAGAAACTGCATGTCAGGGTTGTGCATAATTCAGAATTAAATAATTGACTCCTTTTCGAATTCAAGAATTAGCCATGCTCCACAAGAAGTTGAACTGGAATTTGAATTGGGATAAAACGAAGAGGAATTTACTGAATAGTAAAATCATAGAAATTCAACACAGGCAATGTATTCTGAGAAATGAAGTGTTCTTCCAAAAATCCAACAATCTATAAATTGTATTTTAAACATCTGTCTATTTAAGTTTGAAATGCAGTTCAGCATTCTGTTTGCAAACTCAAACTGGAATTTAAAAAGAATTCTCAATTCATTTCTGACTGAATGGTGCACATCTCATATCTATCAGTCAAAAAAAAAAAAACGTATAATACCTATCGCATGTACAGCATAAAAGTTGAGCTCACATAGCAGGCCTGAATGCTCATCATGCTCTTATCGTTCTTGTATGTAAAGCTGAGTGACTCTAATCAAAAGATCCTCGTTTTCTTCCTCTCTGACTGCAGGAATCCGTAAACAGGCTCCTCGTCTGGGTAACCATCTGGGTATCAGTTGACCTGGCTGCTGTGGACGCACGCCACAGCTAAAAAATAAATAATCCCTCAATGTGTTTATACTGAAAGGGGGGGAGCTGGTGGCGGAGAGTCTCTGTGACCTGTGGCTCTGATTCAATTAAAGGTGCTCACACAATGACCATGAAGAAGGTTCTGAAGCTCAGATGCTCAGCCATGGGATTTTCATTAGCTGCAGCCTGAGGCATGGACTCTCTTCTCAGATATGGATAAATCCGGAGAGTTGGCTAAGCATCCTATTTTACCTCTCCCATTCTATGCAGTACCTCTGTTCTAAGAAGTCAAAACATTCCTTGAGCACCATGTCCCTCTAAATATAATTGTTCTGGTATGCAATTTGTACTGCACCCTGCCCTAAATCCATAAAGTCCTGTCAATATTGTAGGTTTCTTCTAATGTCTATTTTCATTTTTTAGTAATTGAGAGAGTTTAAGGTATGTTTGTCCCTTGGCTTATCAAGAAGGAAGTCCTAGCTACTTTTTTGACGGATGCCTTAATCTACATTTTTTTCTCCACACCAATTTCCAAAGGTCGTGTCATGCCCATTTAGCGCAAAGTCGCTGTTGCTCTAAAATAAAATTAAGTACAAATAAAGTACAAAGAAAATAATTATTATTTTGATAGTCGAAAATAACACCACAAACAGGGACAATTTACAGTATTGTGCATGTTGTTCATTCAGTCCTTCTTGAATTCTGGTTTTCTTAAATAAAATAGACCTTTCTTTTCGACACAAGCATTGTGGCTGTTTCATGAGTCATGCGCACACGAGAAAGAGCCCTTTTAAACTGTCACCGAGAAAACGAATGAGTGGTCATGTCGCTTCAAAGCTTGTAGTTAAATCCATGCCAACTTTCTGTCTGTTCATCTGGAAGTCACCAGCGAGTCACAAAACGGCCAATAATAGATTCAAGTCTACTGTTCGTGAATTAACAATCAACTTCACTGTCATTTATAACAGCCTATAGCCAAATCCGACCAGAATATTTTGAAAGGATGAAACAGGCTATAAATATACACACATATATTAAATGCTTCTCTAAAGAAGGACAAGTGGAACGATCCAGGGTTAGCCTACTCCAAAGAAAAATATAGCTATTTTAATTCTGTAGCCTACGTAAAAAAAAGAATATATATATAGGCTATATAGCCTAGCTACAGTTGGCTATTGAATTCTTTAGGCCTATAGCGTATTTGAAATAGGCCTATATGCGCTCTTTTTTATTAGGATCTAAAAATGCTTCTGAGAGTTACAATGATATTTCATTCTTGCCAACTGCCCAAAGTCCGTTGTCAGTTTTTCTATTTTCAGTTTTTTATTCGCTGTAGGCTATAGAAATCATAAATGGTTAGGATATGCTACGCGCTTAATGATAGTGGTAAAATTGTGTAGGACACTAGGCTAATATTTGTTAAATTTAAAAGAAATTGGGCTACAAAGTGTGTAAAATAAGCTATAGGCTAGTGCAAAATAGGGTAGCCTACAAAATTTTCCCAAATAAATAAATAAACAAACAAACAACCAACCAAATAGCCTAAATAAATAAATAGCCTATACAGCGAAATGACAAACATTATAACCTAAACGTTTCTGGGGTCAGACCCATCCATCCTTGCAGATTTCTTATCGCCACCATCTAAAACGGAGAATTAGGCTATTTTTGGGGGGATTGCTATTGCTTTTGATGTTATTGCTTTCATAGGCTGTTTTATTATTATTCATATTATTATTATTATTCATATTATTATTATAAAAAAGCATGCCAACGGATCCAAAAAAACAGTTTGAATTAACTGGACATTTGGAATAGGTTATCATTACTTTGCCATTTATATTTTACATTAGTTAGCCAAAATGTTTCAGTTGGTCTCGTAGTGAATCTTTTGGAGTAAATTCGACTTAAACAAACGCCCAGCGCCCTCCGATGTTCTCCAAACGCCCCCGTTGACAATAAAGGACTGATTGGTGGATGGGTGGAGGAGCAGCAGCTGTCTGTCTCAAGCCACTATACACGGGGAATGAAGGCGAGTCCACTGCAGTTATGGTTTTAGGTTGTTTAAATATAAACTTTTGATTGAATGTATATTATTTTTATTTGGTCTTTATTTTTATGTTAGACTATTTTATTTTTATAGTCTATTATTGTGTGCACTGGTTGTTTAGTTGGTTACAAAGGTTTTAAATGACAAATTATACATAATTTAATGTAAAAGGAAAACTTAATTTAAATAAACAAACGAATTGGGGAAGATGACTAGAATATGCAATTACTGATAAAATGTCCTTTTCACCTCAAAATGAAAACAATATTTCCCCCCTGCAAATCTAAATGAATTACCATTCAGTACTTACATCTCCCATTAACAAATAAACATATCAAAATATTTTTTATATTTTATAAATTCTTATTTTCGTGGCCTTTTGCCTCCTGTCTCTGGTTCAGGTGAAATGTAGCCAAGCTGTTCAGTAAATGATAGCCATTCAATAGGCCTATATGCGTTGGGATGAGATGTAGGCTATGTGCTATGGCCAAGAAGAAAAAAGTAGAGGGACATCTTACTCCAGGGGACGCTCATTGGTTTCTTCAAACGCTATAGCGCGTAGAAAAACAAATTAAATGGATCTTTCCACTTGCTTTCACAATATGGCGCCAAAAGAAAAACATAGCCCAAAAAACAAAGTCAATATTAGTAATATACAACTGAGAATAAATAAAAAAACTTAATTCAAGAAAAAAGTAGGCTATAGCAGTTACAGCAATCGTTTTCCCCTCCATAGACATAATAAATACATAGATGCCCTATTGGCCGCTTTGGAACGTTGCTGTGACAAGTCAACGCATCCGCCATTTTGCTGAGGGCAAGACTGCACTGTAAACAAATGCAAGTAAACGGGTGAGCTGCGGTTTTCCTGGATAAAAACAATAATAACATTTACATTTATCAACCGGTTTCAGTGGTTTGTACATTACTATTACTAATTATATAATGATCAAATACAACCAGAAAAACATTTTTCAGTCTTGTTTGTGAAAGCTAATTCCCCGAGACCTGTTTTCAGTTGTGCTGCGATTTGTACAGCCCCAAGCTGCACATGAAGCAGGCCTTTTTCTCAATTACCGTAATGAGAGGTATGGGAAAGTTGCCCTCCGCAATATGGCGGTGCCGTTGACGTACGCTCCAGCGGCCAATAGGGCGTCTGTGTATTTATTATGTCTATGCTCCCCTCCGCCATGTTTAAAGTTTGTGGCACGCCCAACTCGGGAACTTAAAGTTATCTTCGTAGATGACTTGAGAGTTAATGTTCAATTTTTAGAAATTTGTATTTACGATAATTCCCATAGGCCTACTTAAATATGTGAAGGCAGCATTACAATCCCATATGTGAAGGCAGCATTACAATCAATCACATTAGGCCTACTTTGAGAAGCTGTGCAATGTAGTTTAACGGTCACATTAGATTAACAATGGATATCCGTGAGGAATACAGGCATCAAATGAATGCCACATTTCAAATTGCATAGGTTTTTGCAACCTTGAACAGTGCAAGAAGGAGGATAATGACCTAAATTTGGCTCATGGCCTTTAGTTGTGGGACCAGTCTGAATGCCAGACTGCGGCAGCTGTACAAGCGTAACTGCACAGGAACAGCTCGGGTCATCTTCACGTGCCCCGGAGCTCATCCTGATGGCCCGAGGCACTGGACATGCGCTATGACCCCTCACAGAACCACCCAGATGCTGGGCATAATGCAACCTTTGATATGCATTGCTGTCTATCTTCTGCTTGAGTATCGAATTCTTACATCCGCAGGACTGAAGTTGATTCTTTTACAAAGGACACACAGACACTCACAATAACATAGGGACTTGTGTATACACAGGCTCACACACAAGACCCAGCACATATACAGACTCTCTCACTGCTCATGGCTACACTGGGACTAGGCCTACACAGAGGAAAAGGGGAGAGAGAACATTTTTATTATCAAAGCTCTTCCGACAGCAATACAGCCAGGAAGATTTCAGCACTCAAATACAACTATTCTCACTTTCAAAAGAGACTGAGTAAATGAGAAACCACATCACACAACCTAACAGGCACATTACTACTTCATGTGAATTCAATCCTCTCTCTAAAAGACAGCGACTGACCTTGAATTAGAAACTTGTGGAATCAAAACCTAAACTGTTTGGAAATACTCTGCACCTAAAGGAATGAGAAGCAGATGACGATCAAAATCAACATCAGATTAATGTTCCATTTGCTGAATGTCTTTCACATAAGGACAAAGGAATAGAAGGGAGAGAGAAAGAGACATTTTTAACCATTCAGACACTTAAGTACATTTGTCATCCCAATTAGCAAAAAATTAATATAAAGATACAATTAAGAAAAAAGAGTCTCTTACTTTTGTAATAAAATGAAACTCAATAGCAAATTTGCCATTTTTATCCTCAGGTTAGGCATATTCCCATGTTTCTAAATCAGCCCACTCAAAACACCAACCAAAAGGATGATTTATGTTTCAAAAATACAGATTTAAAATGAGCATTGTCAGCTTAAAACGACAGTCAAATGTACACTAACAACAAATATGCAGCTATGTTGAAAAACAAAATCTTATACAGGGGCACACACACACACACACACACACACACAAATCTATATATTAATAATGGCACTGTCTGCTGCCCAACTGTGCCCTGGAGACTTACATCCCTGAAGTAGTGCAGAAAATCTAATTTATTGAATCGCAGCAGCAGCTGGATTTGCACTTCCGAGAGAGGGATTCCGTTACAGCCAGCGGAACTTAAGGGGTTAAAACTGGGATCTGGGAGTTCTGGACTGCTGAGGGAGAGTGAGGAGGTTTAGCCTTTGGGCGAAGTCTACAGAGCACCAGTTCACCCATACCCTGCACATCGTGAAGTCCCCAGTGTAGCATTTTGAGAAAGATCCAAATCATTTAAATAGGTATATTTTGTTGTTGTTGTTGAACTGCATGGTCCACCAGACCAGCCTCAAATCAGCATTAACCAGCAGATTGAAATTGTTTTGTTAGTTATGTTTTCTTATCACAATTTGTTTTTTAATATGTTTTAGAATACAAATTTAAAGTCCCCCTGTGTGAAAATCCAGCTTTTATATAGTATTGTTTAAAAGTCTATGAGGTGTTTTTAATACGCCTTAAGACAAACCATGTAGGAAGGATACAAATTCACAAGTCAACACCATTGCTGAGTATTTTCTCCTTAAAACTGCAGTGAGCCAAAGACAGTCTCAAGAACGCGATTTAAAATTTGCCGGTGTTTCAGACTTCAAAACCCACCTTGTAACCAATCAAGTTAATCTGTGATCATCATCAAGTGGATCTCTGAGCTAGTGTGAGTGAGTGAAGGCGGGGCTAATTTGCATATTCATAGAACCGCGTACCTATATTAAATGAGGCAGGTAGTTACATTCAATCTATTTTAATGCATGAAGACATTTTTTCAAGGAAAAAACGTTTAAATATTTAATTTTGGCGATCAAAGAGTTTTAAGGGATACAATTATTGACTGCAGAGGGACTTTAATTTATTTCAATAAATCTTCATGTAGCCTACGGTCTCTAATTGATATGAACATAACCTCAGAAAACAGATCAGTTTTTGGTTATTTCGACTCCATTGGAATCAGTTGTGCACTCAGTAACAGCCCTGAACGATTCAGTGAATGGCTGAAAGGATTCAAAGTGCTCAGAAGTGAGTTTGAGACTCTGAGAAACTGACTGCAGAAATCGAGTCTGATTCCAGAATGGATTCCAAACTAATGTCTTATTGGAAGATGAGTGTGTGTGACAGAGATACAGCACGTGGTTAAAGAGACTGTGTTGGGAAGCAGCATCACTTAATTGCATAGCCTACTTTTATTGTTAAACTGACAATACAAATTTGAAATGTGAAAATCACAAACAAAAGAAAAATGTAATTCACTGTCCATGAAGACATAATTTAATTCCCTAAATTGTTCTTTTGTTACTACAAAATTTTGCACAGAAATTAACATTGGGCTGTCTGCTTTTCAGATATTCAAAACAAAACATTCACAAACAAAGACATTTTTGTGGTTAACTACATAAAGTGAACTGGCTTACCAGAGCAAAGGCCTGCTTTTTAATGGTTTTCTCTTTCTAACATAAGGATATCAATTTACAGTGTCTTGCACCTGAGCTTTAGAACTCTAAGTTAAAGGAGCTGTATGTAAGAAATTTATTTCAATTAATCATAAATTTTCCCTGATATGTCACTAGACATTAAGAAATCATGTTCATTTAAAATACTATCACTGACAACAGTAGTCTGGCCAGGATATTGTCATTTAAAAAGTGAAGTTGCAGCCCTCAACTGATGTTGATGTTGTCATGTTGTGTTTTGATCTGATGCTCCACCCTCCAGCGATCTACCAATCACAAAGTCAGTAGTGTTGCGGCATCCAGGTTGCCAGCTCTGCTCTAGTTACCACAGCTGCAGATACAATCGTGTCGCAGCCTATCTGGCTGGAGTCAAGGGGGAGGGGGAGGGGATACACTGCTCTACAGTAATTTGAAAGTGATTGCAGTACCAGTTTTGGCCACAATCTTACATACGGCTCCTTTAAGTAAAACGTTTTTTATTTTTATTTTTTTGTAAAATGCATCTGGAGACCCTGTGTTCTTTGCCATAAACTGTTAAACAACTGATTAGCTTTTCTGGGGTAACGAGCTGTCGATTCTTTTGAATACTCGATTCCCCGGAGCCTTTGCAATCGACTTGATTATCAATCAACAGGTCACAAAGAATCACATCACAACACTGGCGCACACTCAATAATAGATACACTCCAAATTTGGTCAATTCCAACTTTTAAATAATTGTCACACATTTTGTTTTCGCATATCCAACCATTTTTATTCATAATCTGCAGGTGTCATCCAGTTCAGTTCAATTACTGACTCTTCCCTGACCGCAGGAAAAATCTCCAGCAGTCTGAAGATAGGCCTTGGTTTCTTTTTGCTTCAACCATCCTACCGGAGGAATATTCTCGTGCCGATGTGAATTCTGATAAGGTTAATATAATTAATGAGTGATTATATCTTATAATAATACATCAGATACAGATGTTACTGTTGGTTCCATGAGTAATAAAAATGTGAAGAGAAAATTATTTTGAGAAGTTACACATACTCAGAATCAGATGTATAATGGTAATCTTTGGGTATTGTACTCACTGGACGCCATGTTGCATTTTATGTGGATGAAAACGAATGATGGATAGACTTAAGTCTTTACAATGGCACATTCTGTATAAAGGTCCTAGATCGCTTAATTTTCACAACTCACAACTTTCAAAACTGTTTTATGGAGTCTTTGTCTGCGCAAAAAGTTTTTTTGATTTTTCTGATTCGGTTCGTCAGCTGAACAGTTGGCATGTTGTAAACAAGAGTATACCTTGAATGCACGGCCTATTTCCTGGCAAAATAAATAAGTATGGTGCTACCCTGACTAGAGTCCTGGCTGTGACCCCTTTATGGCCAAGCACCCCCCAGACCGCAGGCCTCTGTCTCCAAACGCAGTATCAGGTCTGCAGGACAGCTGTCCTTCTCTCCTTCTCATCTCCCTTCTCCTAAACCCGCTCTCCCTAGTGCTTTCAAAAGCTCCCTGTGTCACCAGACTGATTAAAACAAACACTGCTCATATTTTGGTATCTAATCCAATTGTGCTCTTTTTCTTCAAACTGAGCCTGCAGCGCGTGGGGTATTGGGTGTCTGGGACCCCCGTGAGCCCCCCTCTTCTGTGGCAGGGCTTTAGTTTCAAACACTCCAGGACATCACATAGGGGGAGCCAAGCGTAAATAAAGACTTATTGCGGCTTATTTGAAACGTCCAGGTATGAGTGGAATTATTTAGCTTCTTTTCCTGTGTAACTTTATTTGACTTCGATGGCTTAAAATAGTGACCGGCTTTTGTAGTGAGCTTGTGTTCGCAGTATTTGTAGCCATCGGCTGGTATGGGGATAAAAGGTTATGGTTATGTGGCCGGTTGCTATGGGGGTGGATTGCGAGACTCGTCCCATGTTTATTGTTTTATTAAAAGGGGCATGTTGAGCTTGTGGGGTCAGGACTTTTCCTGATATCCTGACTTAAAGAAGTAGACTTGTGTATGCAAAGGCCTGAGCAAAAGGTCCAGATGCAGTCATAATTACAGATATACAGGACTCAACATGTGCTAGCTTGGTTTGACATCTGTAGTAAAATCTTGCAATCAAAAAAAATCAGCTTGAGGATACAAACTCTCCACTTGGCCCCGGTTCTTGTTCAAATGAGTCTTCCTCCACATGATCTGACCCTCAAATGTTGCCAGGTTATGACAAGAGCATTCTAGCATTCGACCCCCCTCCCTTCGCCAAAAGATAAACACACGGAGATTTAAGCTGTAACCAGAGCCGTTCAGAGAATTCATTCAAGGGTCAGCAGCACACACAGTGCTTCCAGATAACAGCCTTATCTCAAATATGTTGCCTGAGTTGTTCCTTTAGATTCATTATTAGTGCATCGCTCCATATTTGACTGTATTGAGTCCGGGTAGATGATCATATGAGGAAGAGTATCGGGTAAAGTAACTTTAATTACAATATGCATAATGGATACTTGCAGTGTTGCAACTGTATTTGTGAGATCAGCTACATCAACTTTGATTAAAATAGAAAACAGACAGTACAGTTTGTTAAACACAAGTCAGGACTTTGGTAATGAACCTTTCAGCAGAAATTGAGCATGACGTTTTTAGCACCATCTAGTGGATGAAATACTGCTATCTCTTTATGAGTGATGTAATTTCCTGTATTGTGGACACTGTCCAACCTTTCGGAAGCAGCCGCACCATCAAGTGCTCCGCTGAAATGCTTGAATTGTATATTCACCATTACATTTTATCGTTAGCCTACCTGTTATCTTTCCGTGAGCCTATTTTTTCTTGTAAGAATAGGCTGGAAAGGAAAGTCTTTAAAGGATTAGTTCACCCAAAAATGAAAATTCTGTCATAATTTATTCACCCTTGTTGTAGCTACCAAACCTGTATGAGTTTCTTTCTTCTGCTGAACTAAAAATAAGATATTTTGAATAATGTTGGTAACCAGCCACAGTTGACGGTAGCCATTGACTTCAGGAAAAAAATACTATGAAAGTCAATGGCTTCCGTCACCTATCTTTATATCCCAGTAAGAATCATGTGTGCCATTGTCCAAAGGAAGCACACAGAATCATCAGGGACTGTATACGCACCCCACACACAAGCTGTTTCGGCCGTCTGGCAGATGGTGCAGAAAAACATAAATGTAACGAAGGCCAGCTAGTAAGAGCTGTGCGAGTAAACCTCACTCTCCTGATCTCAAGAAGTGCTCTCTTTGTTAAAGTGCTCGGCTCCCACACCGGACACACATATAATTTATTTCTGCAAAGCTGCATATTTATCAGCCATTACTCCAGTCTTCAGTGTCACATGGTCCTTCAGAAATCATTATAATATGTTGATTTATTATTAATGTTGGAAACCGTTGTAGCCTGCTTAATATTTTTTTATAACCTGTGATACTTTTGGTTCAGGAATCTTTGATGAATAAAAAGTTAAAAAGAACAGCACTTATTTAAAATAGAAATCTTATGTAACAACATACACTACCGGTCAAACGTTTGGGGTCAATTTTTTTTTTTTTTTTTAAAGAAATTACTAGCTTTTATTCAGCAAGGATGTGTTAAACTGATAAAAAGTGAAAAATTATTTAGAAAAGTTTTCTATTTTGAATAAATACTGTTCTTTTGGACATTCAATGAATCCTGAAAAAATGATCACAGGTTCCAAATGTTCCAGGCACAACTGTTTCCAACATCATTGAGTATCAAATCAGCATATTATTAGAATGATTTCTGAAGGATCATGTGACACTGAGGACTGGAGTAATGATGCTGAAAATTCAACTTTGCATCACAGAAATAAATAAATAATATTTTAAAGTATATTAAAATAGAAGACCATTATTTTAAATTATAATAATATTTCACAATATTACTGTTTTCTATGTATTTTTGATTAAATAATCAAACTTTTGCCCGGTTCTATATATACATGCACGTATGCACGCACGCACGCACACACATACATATTACTATTTTTACTGTATTTTTATTCTAATAAATGCAGAATTTTTGGAGCAAAATAAACATTTCTGAGAATGGCAGTCTGAGAGGCTACAAGTTTTTTTTTGCCCTATTGCTCATTTAAAACATATTGAAACAACCTAAAATGGTTCTTAGCAGGTCTCTGAAGTAACCTTCACCGTTATTTACTTTTGACAAACCTGATGTATAGCTTGTCATTCTGTATGAAGTCTTAAAAGCCAGGAAAATCACACAGAATGCACCGCCAGGCCTGTTGATATATGATATATGACCCATTACCCTGGACTTCTTTGGTGAAAATGCAATTTTTTTTTTTTTTTTTTTGCACTCATTGGTCCAAAGCACAGAACTGACCTTAATATGCAACTTCAAACAGCAAGAAAAGAACACTGGACCTGAGAAATACAGCCATAATCATTCCCTGTAACGACCACGCTGCTTGAAGTTTGAGACCTGACCGAGAGTTAAAAAAAAAAAAACACAACTGTATATCAACTGCACAGACTGCAGAGTTACAGCCCCTTCCAGCACATTCGGTGCTAAAACCAAGGTTGTTTATGGCTATAATGGTGTGATATTGTCTGTTTTTATAAATACTCCAGTTGGCAAGGTCTAATGTAAAAAAGATGACCACAATCTCCCATTTTACATCCGTTTGGCTTCTGCAAAGCAGTCCTCTCCAAAACAACTCCACTTCATTAAATTCCAGTTTCATTTGCAATTAGATGCACTGATAAGCACTTTTCCTTGAACCAGAGACCTAACTGGGCTATAAAGTCATTTGTGGCTTAAAGAACAGCCCACAAATGAATGAGGTTCATTAAGTAGCATAAAATCTTAGGTTATTTTCTATGTGCTCATACTAGAAAAAAAAGGGCTTTTGTGCGTGTATGGGCTTGTTCATATAGACAGTATTCATGTCTTTATCTGGTGGAGAGGAGCACAGAATCAATAAAGCAATGGAGCAGGAAGACAGGCGTGCAGAGAGAAAAGACATAGTGCTGCCCACACCAGAGCGGCTGTGGCACACTCATTTGTCACCACTGTATTTTTGTGTGCAAAGAGAGACAGAATGTGAGAGAGAAAGAGCAAAAATGTCAGAGTAGGGACAAAATGTTGCTTGTAAAACAAAAATAGACTTACACTAACTCTAACCCTACGCTTGTGTTTTACATTTACAGGCAAGTTAGCCATATGTCATATTTTAGTACAGTGGGTTATACATTTTTTTTATATAATTATCTTCCTTAAAATGATTATAATTATCTTCTTTAAAATTATTATAATTATCTTCCTTTAAAAAAATCTCAGTTATGGTTTATTCACTTTCCGTAAGTCTGATGTCCCTCTGTCGTGGACTTTTAAAGACACATTTGAAGGTGGATAAGCCATCATCCTGGAACCTAATGCACACGGTGTGTGATCATCTAAAGAGCCCTTTACTCTGGACCCAGAGGAGGGTGGGAGTCGGGCGTCTGCAGTGTGTGTTCGTCTTCAAAAGGTGACCTTTACAGTGCTGAAAGGGCCCGCGTAAATTTCCTCATGCACATTTACACAGGTCTCACCATCACACACATTGTATATGTGATGCCTGGGGTAATAAAATATTACTTTTTGAATAATTCTGATGGATTTATCACTTTATCCTCATCCTTAATGTAGTGTTCTCTCTGAAACCCCTTGTTCAATATGGGTTTATGCCTATTTTATCTAATGTTTTTACATAGACTATATGTACAAACCATTTATTTTCTAGACCAGTGGTTCTCAACCATGGGGCCGGGACTCGCACAGGGGCCCTCGCAAACTTCCAGCTTGGCCAAGTCTTAAAATTATTTTAATTTTTTTATATTAACACAATCTTATTAAAATTATTAAAAAAATTATTAAAAAATCAAGATGTACAATAGTATTTTTTTTAGTTTATTTGTATTACAACAGAAGTACCAGAGGTACAAATAAGCTTAAATAGGAGGGCCTTCGAATATTGCCTTGGACAATCGAGTCAAAGAGGTTGAAAACCACTGTTCCAGATTTGTTTTTATAGTCCCTTGTTTGTTTTTATAGTCTTTACGATTATAGCTTGTAACCTTGTCTGTAAACACTTAATGTCTCAAACTACAGAATGTTTTCAATAAGCTTTACCCAGCAAAGATAAAATGACAATGACATTTTGATTGAACTTTTAGCCACAAGAGGGTGCTGAGCGTCCACACGGAATGAGCTCCATTTCACTGCTTTGCTGATGTATGCTTCTACTGATGCATGATGGGTAAGAGTCTTTTGGCTGCTCTATCCAAAAACCAAGACATCATATTTAAGAATGTAGTTTCTGAACTGACCATTATGGCAGCCAAAGAAAAAGAAGCTATGTTTAATTTGAAAACCATAAGAGATTTTTGCAGAATGTCAAGCAGAAGTCATATCACACTATATGGCTTTTTTTTCTCTTTCCTGGCTCTAATTTTTTCAGAGATAAATTCTAGTGGGGAAAAATGGACACATCTGACATGGTCTCTACCCGAGCAAAAAAGACACAGGTATAGCACCCAGGAGGTGGCTGTTTCCTGACAGATTCTTTGTTCTTTTATCAAAAGGCCTCTCCATGTGTAAAGGGCTCCTAGTCATTAAGCTGATGGATGACCACGTGGGGCTTTAGGTTGCAGATTATAAGTGAACTGTGCTGAAGTGTATTTCCTCTAATGGAAATTGCAGTCGTGATGTGCCGTTAGACAAGCAGAATTTCAGTGGATGCTCTTGTTCTGCGTCTTGTTCTAGTTTCTGCGGCATCCAGAACATTTATGTAGATGTGCAAAAAACAAACAAAAAAACACTGGATTTGGCTTTATGAATTGATGCGTGACAGAGGATTTTTTTTTTTGCATTATTCATGCAGCTTTGTAGAATGAGCATTTGATTAATCATAAAAATTGGTCAGCAAACACAATATAAAATCCAGCTTCTGACTCATCGAGATGTTCTGATCCACAATGCACTTAAAGCATTGTGATAAAAATAGAGCTGAATATATATTTTATCATGATGCTTTAAGTGCATTGTGGAGCACAACATCTCAATGAGTAATATATATATATATATATAGTGCTGGTCAGAACTATTTGCCCCCTTGGTAAATGTGATCAAAGATGGCTGTAAAAAATAAATCTGCATTGTTTATCCTTTTGATATTTTATTTTAAAAAATGCAAAAATCTAACCTTTTATTGAACTAAAATAATTGAAAGTGGAGGGAAAATCCCATTATGAAATTCTCCAAAACACATTGGGAACAATTATTTTCCCCCTTTTCTTAAATACTTTTTGCAACCTCATTTTTCCAAGAGGGATAAAAAAGTACCCCATGTGTAAAATAAAATACTCTGCTGTATCTTAACTTTCTGTCAGAGGTCCTGGACATCTTGTTCAGATACATGGCATCATGGATTCGATCAAATACCAACAGATAAAAAATCAAAACCTGACAGCCTGTGCTAGAAATCTTATAATGGGACATATTTGAATCTTCCAACCGGACAGTGATCCAAAAGCAAACATCAAAATCAAAACAAAAATGGCTCACTGACCAGAAAACCAAGAAGCACCTGCAATGTCCATCCCAGTCCCTGACCTGAACCCTATAGAAAATGAGTGGGCTGAACTGAAGAGAAGAAGCGCCAACATGGATCTGGGAATCTGAAGGATCTGGAGAGATTCTGTATGGAGGAATGGTCTCTGATCTCTTGTCAGGTGTTCTCCAAACTCATCAGGCATTATAGGAGAAGACTCAGAGCTGTTTTCTTAGAAAAAGGAGGTTGCAAAAAGTATTTAATAAAAGGGGGCAAATAATTGGGAGAAAAACATTTATTTCATAATGTGATATTCCCCCCACTTTCAATTATTTTACTTCAATGAAAGGTTAGATTTTTGCAAAACATTTTTTATAAAATATCAAAAGGATTAACAATGAAGATTTATTTTTTTCATATTTACCAAGGGGGCAAATTATTCTGACCAGCACTGTATATTTAATCAAAAGGTTTTTAATTGAACAGTTTGTCATATTAACTGCATCCATTAGATTGGAGACTTACATAAGCGAAACACACTTGTATATATGTACTCACCAGTGGCATCTCCTAGACTCTAGAGGGCCATCTGTTGGGTCCTCACACCTCCTTCTATCTCTGTAATGAGGGATTAGCAGTGGCTTAACCCTCTCCCATCTCTGCCCATAAAATGCCTTATATAACAGAGAGACATATTAAAATATGATTAAAGCAGAGATGGCTGGCTGACCATTAATGCGCGTTAGGATTATTAAGTTCGCATATTCTGGACACTTAGCTCTAGGGCACTGTAGAACTGCATTGATGGTGCACACATAGTCACTGATCACATCAGTTATTGTGACAGTCTAATACCATTATCATCTAGAGTCCGGGATATTTCCATAATTTTGAAACATGAATTATGCACAGGTAAACAGGAAGGCGATGTATTTTTTTCTGATGTTAATATTCTTCCATCCCATCTAAATAATCTCGTCCAGCCAATGGAAGATGGATTATTATTTTATTTTAGCAATTGAACCTTTGTTCAAAGATTAGTTCACCCAAAAATTATCCCATAATTCACTCACCCTCAAGCCATCCAAGGTGTATTATGACTTTCTTCTTTCAGCCCAATCGGTGTTATATTTTAAAAGATCCTAGCTCTTCCAAGCTTTATAATGGGAGTGAATGGTACCTTGGTTTTTGAAACCCAAAGATGCGCATCCATCCATCATAAAAGTAATCCATATGGATTCAGGGGGTTAATAAAGGCCTTCTAAAGCGAAGCAAAGCGTTTTTGACTTTATAAAACATCATCTCTGGCTCCAGTAACGGCCATACGCGAGTCTAGTTCTGATGGAAGAGTGACTTCTGACCCCATGCATGACGTATTGACGAACGCGGAAACGCAGAGGATAGAGCAAAACAAAACACCGGTCACGAATTAGAAGTCTAAAACAAGAATTTTTTATGAGAAATGTAGAAGAGGAACTTGAGTTTGTTGCCCAGCCCTATTTGTGTGAACCGCGAGAAAAAAAAATCGATTTGATTTAAAAATCGAGTTGGTACGTCAAATCGAATCATATTTTCAAAAAATCGATTTAAAAAAATAAAATAAAATCTCCCACTTTTCAGTATAGCGTACACACATTTTGCATTCGCCAAATCTTCCTTCAGAGTTTCCGTAACACGCTCCCTGCGGCGCAGCCCTCTGAGGGCTGTTTACATGTTCAATTCCATAGACATATATACGTCTATGGTTCAATTCAACTAAGAGTTACCTCAGGATATTTTGTTGTTTTATTAGCTTAATCCAAATACAGTATAAATAATTTGGATGTTTAACCATCTTCGTTGCACACTGCGCACAGTGACTTTTCAGTTAGAGATGTTGATGCACTTTAATTAAATACAATAAATATATTTTAAAAAAATATATTTACAGTTCGCAGTTATTTTGTTTTAAATGGAAGGGGGGAATCCTAAATCGTAAATCGAGTTTTTTTATAAAAAAAATCACCCAGCTCTAGCGTCTACACTTATCTAAGCTTACGCTACTCCTGTAGCTACGTCATGCGTCAGGTCAGAGGTCACTCTTCTGCCGGAACTCGTCATATAAATATAAATATAAATCTTTTTCTTTTTTAAATATGCGGCAGAAGGCCTGTATTAACCCCCTGAATCCGTATGGATTACTTTTATGATGGATGGATGTGCTTTTTTGGGCTTCAAAAACCAAGGTACCATTTAACTTACTCCCTTTAGAAATAATCTTGGAAGAGCCAGGATATTGTTTAATGTAACACCGATTGTGCTTGGCTGAAAGAAAAAAAGTCATACAGTATACACCTAGGATGGCTTGACGGTGAGTAGTTTTGAGTGAACTAAACCTTTAAGTCTTGCTTTAAAAAATATTACTGACCAGTCCAATTTAGCATCCGCATCCACCATTTTTATTATATAACCTTTAGCCCTTTTAATGCAGAGAGAATCATGAGTGGATTATTTCCATAAAATTGAGTTTATGTGAAAATATGAAAAAACACTGTCTTTAAATAAATCTTGAGAAGGTCATGCAAACATGTGGATTAAACTATTTCAGCCCTCATTTCCCAAATGAACATGAGAACATCAGAAAGAACATCTACATTTGTTTCAAGGTAAATTAATAATGTTACTTAATTTAATTAAGTATTGTAAGTTACATACACTATTAATGTAACAATGTAATTTTATTAATTTACATTATTTCCAGGCTGTTTTTACCACATGTGAGCACATAAATCTCCAGTTCAATCCTATGGGATGTTCTGTAAAGCTTGTCTGAGTTATCAACAGTAAGAGATGTTGAGTTTAACAAAGTATCAGTTCTTTTTTGATGATGCTACATCAGTGCAGAAATTTTAGTGCAAACCAATTCTATAATCCATACAATGGCACCTTATTCAATGTGTTACAGGAAGCGAGTTGAAGTCAGAACACACGAAAGAAAAAAAAGGCCATTTAGTTAAAAATCAAAATGTCATGTTCTGGATTCTGGCTTTATGGATGCATTAAAATTCTTGGCAGCAGAAAGCTTGCTGTTACTCTGTTAACAGTGCAGATGCAATGTCTATTTCATGCAGCCTTTAGAGTCTTTTATCTTGCGCTCGCTCTCATATCTCGATTTGCAAATGTTTAATCCTTTCATGTCATATCTGTGATTCAAAATGCACAGTGTTAGTTTTATTATGCAGTGTATGTGTGGGCTTTCACTGAAATTTTTTGCATTGAATATGAAGTCATCAGGCAAATCCACCATCAGTCTATCATATTCAGTTCTGGCATTTGATGAGTAATATGGTCAAGTATAATTATTTAATACAAAATCACAATGCATCCGTGCATTAGCATTAGATATAATGAAAATAATTACAGAATACAGCATTTTACAGAAATATTTGATGTTATTATATTTATCTAATATTTTATATGTAATCTGTGTTCCCTTTATCTTTTTTTCTCTCTTTTTATATATTATCATGTATTGTATGTTATCAGTGTTCCCGTTATCTGTGTGGCGACCGGCCGTCTCATTGGCAGGTTGTGATACAGATGGTGCTGTTCCTTCCCATCATGCAGTTCCAACCTCCTATCTCTACCATTTTCTATTTCTTTCCAATGTAATGACATTTCCATCGATACCAAAACACATACGCAAGAATGTTTATTAATTTTAGGTCAAATTCTGATATCAATGCCCCTTTTAATCATTGGATAGAATCTTTTTTTTTTGTAATTTTTTTTTAATATGTCCTGAAATTCTGTCACAGCACATATCTAACTGGAATCGAGCCTAAATCAAAAGCATCCCTGTAGCTCCACCATTGACAAAATCTGTATCGCCATCCTGTTTATGATACGTAATGCTGCAGCAGGAGATTATGACGTCAGCCAGCTCTTAACAGCAGGCTGTTCATAGTGTACAGATCAGCTTTGGCCTGAAATATGTCCTGTGCTTCATATCCTGTCAGTGTAACACACACCCTGGTTCATGACACCTGAATTACATGTCCCTTGTCGTCTTCTCAGTGATGAACTTCATTAGATGTCAGTTACACAGTGATTGGTCTGTTGTCTGACCCTGAAGGGATTCAGCATACATCTTTAATGATTCAATCCATGTAATTGTATAAATCTAACTTCAGTGCAGGAGAATTACATTTCCATGCCTCTGAGTCTCTGACAGATTGTGCAAGAGGTACAGGTTGCTTCTGTCAGGTACAAGGCTTGAGGAAATATGGTTTGTCGGAGGCAGTTAAAAGGCACAGAAAGTGAGATAAGACACCATGGGCCATTAAATCTGAGTCCGGGGGCAGTAGTTAAATCCTGAACACCAGTACATGGAATAAATAACAGGCAAAATATACCAGATTATGCAGCATACTTTGCCTATTATGAGATTCTTTTTTCTTGTTCTCCCACTCTTTCAGGCTTTATTCATCCTCATTTTGTAATGTTTACAAGTGAAGAACGTGAGCACAGACACGGCCTCAAAAAAGGAACAGCACTTTGGATAACACAGGGTGCTGACAAATGTCAGATTGGCAGCACTGCAAAATTTCACTCTTACCGCTGAGTACTTGAATAGAGATTTGGAACTGGAAGCTTCCTTTTGCCATTGTGGGAATTTGTTTAGAGGCTTTTCTTTAGAAATTATTTGCCCCGTTTTAATGATTGAAAACATCACAGGCCATATTTGATGTATATGCGTAATAAAGCCTTACATTTCAATCTGTTCATCACGCAAAGTGATTGTTTCCTCTTACACAGCTGACACATTTTTCAAAATATCTTCTTTTGTGTTCTGCAGAAAAAAGCCAGCTGTATGATTTTGGAACAACATGAATAAATGATGACAAATTAAGTCTCTTTGCAACAACATGTCAGCTAACTCTCATTGGTGTATTAGTAGACCGTTAAGTTAAGGCTATGGTTAGAATAAGTTGACGTGTACTAACTTGCAAAGTTACTTCTGTTGGATGGACCATCAAAATACAGTGTTGCAGATATTAAGCAGACAGTCTATTAACACTAATGATTGGTAGTTGATAGTTCCAAAATCACTTAAAGTTAGAATGTCTAAATTGGACTATGTCTAAAGTGGACTAGAAAATAATATGGCGGTGAGTCAAAATGTATTAATTCATGGGTGAATAGTTCCTTAAGGCCCAATTTGATAGCGCACACACAATTATTGTTTAATAACTCTATACTTTCCCTCTTGCTTTCTCTCTTCCTCTCCACTAGCCCCACCGTGTCACAATTTCCCCAGATAAAATGCCCCGTCCAGCCATGTTGTAAATTCAAGCCTTGCTGCATGCCCCATTAGTCCGGTGATAAATATCCCTGCCGCTGGTTTCCTGAAGCCTGTGCGTGCAAATGAGCCTGTGAACAGTGTGAAGTCTTATCAACTCCGAGGCGGGATGTGGAGTTCATGGACGTTTGAGTGACATGCCTTAGTTGCAAGCTTTAGAAGACTCATTAATAGTGTTTAAAAATACCTCCTTTTTATCCTTTCTTTTTTTCTAGAATTGAAAACTGGTGTAATGCGTCAGGCTAGCATGTGTGCGCCAGTGGAGAGCATCCACACAAATGCACTTCATTCAAGGTCACGGTGACGCCAGCAAGTTCTCAATAATTAAAGCCCCCCTCTGGGACCAATGTTGCAGCCTCACAATAAGAAAGGCAGAGGAAATTGTGTTTAGCCTATACCGATGCTATCGCATATAGCTACTTTTTTATTTATTAACAATAACAACACTGGTCTATGCAGGTTCAATAGCTTAAAGATGCATAAACTCAAAAGGATAAGGCATTTACATTGTCAATCCACATCTTATATAACTCCAGGTAAATACAACATTTCCATATTCCCCCATAGTATTATAACACTTTTTTTATTTTTGCAAGATCTGCGTTCAGATGCTGTGTTTGCAGCAATTAGGGATTATAGCTATGCTATGTAGTAATGCTGTATAGTTATTTATCTTGTGCTAGGGATTTGACTGAATAAAAACACTGGTGATATCCCTTTTACCATGATCTGACATGCGTGTGCCACCATGGCTCATTCATGCCACCAGAACATCATCCCAAATACGCATACACACACATACACGAGCGAATGAGTCAGAATCATATGATCTGCTGTTGCCATAGCAACAGATCCCAGCAGTTGGCCCTGGTGAGGTGAGTCACATGAGAAGGGTGAGGAGCTCTCTGTGCTCCATGAGAGAGAGCTAGAGCCTTGTTATTCGCACACACACACACACACACACACACACACACTCGCTGCGGGGCTGAGGATGCTCCAGCATGCCCAGAGCTATAGGCTTTAACACAGGGAGGGAATTGCTGGATACCTCAGTCCTATTATTGGCTGTTTCTGTGCACGTCTGCATGCAGCATCCCGGCTTCTTAGACATCTGTGCAAAGGGAGATGCTCAAATCCTCATTGTGCCTTACTAGCGTTAACCTACTAGATGCATAAGTCTGAAGGTATCTATGTATGTGGGCTATATGACAAGGCCCACGCAGAATCTATGCCAATCTGTAGATTTCCATACAACAGGAATGCTGTGTTTCATTAAAATGAATCAATCCTACATTCAATCCTAAAAGGAGATAGTGAAACTTAAAATTTACTTACAATTCTTATTAATGGACATTTACCTCAAGCATTTATTTTTCAAAATGCATGTTTTTATCTAAGATATACTAGTACTGGGTACTAGTACTGGTTGTGATGTTTATCCATGGTAAATCTTGCTTTAGACTTGCAGAACTACTTAATTTGTCAATAATAATAATACCTTCAATTTGAATGGTTATAGGTCTTGGATTCATGATTATCAGGGTTCAACACAAAATAAAATGTATTCAAAAATTCTGTAGAAATAATACATGTATGTTGGTATGTTGTGGTCAATATAATATCCATTTTCAGTTATTTTAATTTATTATTTAATACATTTTTATGCAAGAGCAATATCTTAAATCATAACAGTTTCAATAAATTCATTCAAAAGTTTCAGTAAATTTAAATAACATTATCTACAACATGAATCGTCATTTATATCACATGAAAAGTGATTATGATTACATTAAATTCATTAAATAAAGTTTGATTAATTGAATTATGCTTTCTTTATGTGACCAGTAAGCCCTTTTTAATTAGGCCTATCAATTCCACAGATATTCCAATAAATGTATAGTGCGGAAAATTCTCATTAGTGCAGAATGTGGAAAAAGTCAATTCTGGACGTTTAGCACTATGAAAACACAGGTGGTGTTTCTGCAAGTATCCGGCGCCAAAAAGGTCTCTTTGGTATTAGACATCATGCTTCTCTGGGCCACATCTGCTGATGTGAGTCAAACACACACTCACAAATAAACAAACCCATATCTGGCATATGTGTTACCTGTTTGTTGTTCTCCAGGATCCAACCAGTAGGCGCAGAAGGCAGCTCTGCCTCCTACCCAGGGAACTAAACATTCAGAGTTTGATCTCTGTAAAACATGGTGCCAGAACATCCTTCATTGGTCTCCACATGAGGTAAAAACAGAGTGTTGCATTGATTTGTGATCAGTTAAGTCAGTGCGTTACTACTATAATTCATAAGGATGGAAATCTGAAAATGATCTCAGACTAAAGTATTTTACATTAACCATCTATTCATTTAAAGGGATGCATTTTAAATCACTCTTTATCTTTACAGGAGTGCAGACGTGTGATTAATGGGATGGCTTTAAAAAACATCTGCTGAAGACATTAATCAGTGATCTGAGATATCCATCTCAATTCACAGAGCAAAATTGAAAAGAAACTCAATTGAGCCAGACCAGCCAGAACCAAGGACGGTATAAATCCTCCAATGTCAGGATGAAGAATGAGCTAGACACAATCAGACTGCAGGTGCGAAGAAATAGCCTTTCTGATAGCAGACAGTCTTTTCTGAGAGAAGAAACAATCATCAGTAGAGCTCCAGATTTTAGCCAGTGTCATCTCTCACTACTAATGATGGGATCATAGTGGAGTTTATTGATTTAAAATGTGGGGGAAACAACCTGGGGCCGGTTGCATAAACTGCTTAGACTAGTCTTAAAAGTTAGTCATCTCATTTTTTTCTTCAAGACTGGTGCTAACTTTTTAAAGTCAGTTACATAAAAAGGTAGATCAGACTAATTTGAATCAGAAAAGTTAGACTGATTACCTCTTGACTAATTTCTAGTTGGCCAAATTAGTTCTTAAGACACAGTCTTAACATAGTGGCTAAGTTTATGCAACTGGCCCCAGGGGTCTGATCTTGTACTAAATAAGACATGACTTGCAGCCCCTTGAACAGATCTGGAAACCATTGTGGGTTGCAAAGGTAGGAGGTAAGAATTTACTTTGCAATCGCTAAAAGGTATTTCATCAGAATTTGGACGGGATGGGATGGGATGCGCAGATTACGCGTCTGCTGACGTATGAACGAGTTCGTGACTCATGCGTAGCCTATATAGTAATTTGCTCTCTGCCAATCGTGTAAGGAGAAATTAATTGTGCTTTGAATTTTAACCACTGGAGGACAAAACAAGGAGTGGGTTGGTTAGAAGTGTTGTCGCGGACAACATCCACAGATGTGTCAGCGTGACCCCAAAGTTACTATTTTGGGCTGAAAGAGAATACACAATAGTGCGCGGTGGGTTTTGCGTCAGGCGACGCGCTCAATCACTTAGGCTACTCTGCGCATTTCTGGACAGGTTCAGTCGTGAGCGCGGAAACGGCACACCAGCGAGGATTCTTTCTGACTGTGGGAGCCATCAAATTGATCCTTCGGGTTATTGTCACTCATTGAGACCTAGGCTATATGTGAATGCACTCGCATCTGATTCTCACTCTTCGACATCCAGTAAGTGACCGCGGTTTCTCTTCATTCTACCCGACGTGATAAAAGATGCAAGAGATTTCCCATCGATGATTGCGTTGTGGCAACTTATTTGGTATTCCTGTCATGCATAGAGCGTTTTATCGCGCTGCACGCAGTTTATGTCGATAATTCACAGCAGCAATTGCTGGTCAGTTGTTTGTTATTTACGAGGTTTCTCATGTTATCAGAGGCGCGTCAGTTTTAGGTACGTGACACAAATATTTGACCTTGAGGATGCTGCAAGGCGCGTGGTACTCTTTACATGACAACATTAAGCCCCGCGGGGTCCACGTGTTGGTGCTTTTAAACTATTGTAAGCGTATTGCTCGTCTCGATTAGTGTTGAAAGATCAGTGAAAGAGGGAGGGTTAAGGTGAATGAAATCATTGTCCGTGACTGCAGTCAGGCGCATCCTCAGGTGACGCTTGAGCCGTCGAGTTTCTCTGAAAACTTGACGAAGATCCACTTGATTTATTTCATTACTCGTTTTCAGTTGTGTATGAAGTAGGCTAAAACAACTACGTTTGAAAACATTCAGGGGCGTAGAATTTAGTAGGGACGCTATAGGGACGTGTCCCTATATCCAGTGACACTGATATATATCCCTAGCACTTCATACACAAAATGAAAACGAGTAGGCCCAATGTAATTATGTAAATCACGAGCATTAATTTAAATTGTAACTTGAATGCATATTTTGTCATTACGGAAACGTATGAATAATGGGCTATCAGCAATATTTATTTAAAAGACAACAATATCATATTGATGTTTCTTTTAATAAATTGCTTTGAATGTTCATTTGTCGCCTTGGATAAGAATGTCAACTAAATGAATTAATGTAATTATTGTACCATAGTCTTATGCTATTAAACACTACTGTACAGAAGGTCAGAAAAATCTCCCCATCTAAGTACTTGACTTGGCTTCTATTACAACAGATTTCTTAGCTTCTCATGAAATTAATGCTGTAATCTTAAGATTCATTCAAGGTTTAATTAATCAGAATAATATTTAGGCTTGAGTTGTAAAATTTAACAGACAACAGAACACTTATCAGGAAAAACTCATCTCTTGTGGCCCAATTTCTCTTTTCATTTTCATCCTCTTGAAATGCAACTTTCATCATAACAGAAACATTTGAAAACGTACATATATTTAAAATGTATATTTTTACACCTTTTTAAAAAAAATGGGAGTGTCTAAAAAACTAAAGAATAAACAATTCTTGTCTTTGTCAACTACTCAAAGAGGCCACTGGTTTTTTATAAATTCTGCCACCAATTCGTTTTTTCCTTAACATTCTGTTCTGGCATTGAGAAAAAACTTTATTTATCGGTTCAGTATAAGCAATTATTGTAGTACAATATCATTGTAGTACAATTATTGTATTAGCAATCCTAAATACATATACTGTATACTCTTCGAGATGGACATTGGAGACATACACACAGAAGTCCTCTGAATTCCCATGATTCATTTGCCACAATCAAATCATGCAGTTACCATAATCCCTGTATTATATCAGTGTAATCTTTTCCTGAACATGATGTATATATATAGATTGCTTGCTATATATGAAATTTGATATTGATATGACACCTTCTGTATTTCAAGGATTTGACTAAATTTGGTTCATGGATGCTCTCAAGCACTGGATAGATGAGCTGTCACTCACTGATATAGAGAGCATGCAGGAAGCAGAGATGTGATCATTTCATCAAGCTTCATTGCCTAGCAACCCAGACAGATAAAATATGTACATTTGTATATTATGTGCAATTGAATCAACAGGATATTTAGCTACAGTATATAGACCATTATTGCAAAGGGAAGCCATACCAATAGTTGGCTCTGATCAGCAACGCAATTTATATTCTTGGGGAGAATGTTGAAAAATTGCATTCACCAGCAGGGAGGCTTAGATTTGGGTGTCTTAGTTGAATTCCGCAGAATCAACTGACCAAGCACGTTCCCTGCATTATGAGTGATAAGCACCCATGTGTTTAATGCACAGCAAAATGAGACTAAGGACAGGGTGGGCAGCATTCTTCAGGTCTAGTTTGCTCCCTACTGAAATATAATCCCTTCCATAATAATGACGTAGAGAACTGACTGGCCTGCTGCCCGGACAGGTTTTGGACCTGAACACTGTGCAAATTTTCACAGTGGGTGCAAAAGTTCAAACTCAGTGTGTGTGTGATGGTCCTTTGATGGTTTATCACCATCATTGACCATGTCACAAAAACAATGCACGTGCTAATAATTGCATATGATGTGTACATTTGCTCTTAGTTGGACTCCTCCCCATATAGTCCCCCAAGTTGATCTGAGTCTTTTTTGAATGCGTTTTGTAGGTTGTCATGGGCGGTGGGTGAGCATCGCCTAGCAACACAGCAAGGTTTCGTGTCCTCTTGTATTTGAGATAATCTGTATAGATTTTGTCAGTGCCTCAGGCTCTCATTACCAAAGATAAACAAAGGTGAGAAGAGCAAAGATGGCGGCTTTGTTGCCATATTCCCTAGTCATTTTGTTGATAAAAATCTCAGCTCATCACCTCTCCCTTATTTATCATGAAAAGCACTCCTATGGTCTAGATTAAAAACTCGTCAGTGACTGCCTCTTTTTTAATCTCAGGCTGTGATTTGGATTTCATCCATTAGTTGAACACCAAACCAAAATTCTGTCCAATAGGCTGCTGATAAGACCCTACCCTTTAAGACTAATTTTTAAGCACTAATTTACACTTGCAATGTGCAATGTTGCACTGTTAAACCTAGTAGTACATTTTTGCTTTAGTATTATACCAGTCTCCCAACAAAAAAACTAAATCATTAACAGATAAACAGCCTTAAGACTGAGGGAGTGAAATTATGTCTGTCAAAAGATGCAAAAATTCTGTGTCGATAATTTTTTGTAGTTAATTTGTTAATGCATTTAGTTCCTTTGTAAGGGAAGATAACAAAATACTGTGTAAGTTTTGGGTTCAGAAGTTCATTTGGATGACATGCAGATTCCAGCAGCAGTGCCCACACACATTGTGTATTCCTCAAACTGCATCAAAAAGGAATGCAAACCCTGAACTCGCACTAAATCTGCAATAAATAGCTTTCTCCATACTGTACTTGCAAATGTAACAAAAATGATTTTTGTCTCTGTTGTTTGATGATCTTCTCATTAATATTTGTATATTTTGTATGCAAAATTTGAACATGTTGCCACCTAGCACCAGCAGTTTAGCATTTTTTGACAAAGCCCCCAGAATATATTGTTATTTGAATATCTGAACATGCAATATACAAAAAGAAAGAACAGAGCCTCTGCTTTTAAACAACAACAAAACATTTTTGTAAAAAAAGCTAAATTTTGAACAAAAATCTGAGAAACATAGATGGAATAGATGGAGTCCCTCAACACCCCGAGAGCTTCATAGTTCTACCTCGTCCTGGGTCGACATTTCATCCGGTATAGGCAATTTTGAATGATGCTGTTTAATGTTTGATGATCACATTATTTTACATTTGCATAAGCAATGTTTCTATTGCTTGTCTCTGCTTCTGCTTCCCCTGTGTTTTGATCTGGATATTCTGTACACTTTCAAAAGATTCAAAATAGCCCCCATTATTACCGTATAACATGAAAACCATGTCATAACATGGAAAACATGGACTGCCGTAAAATTCTGTTAATGGCAGGGAAATAGTTAAATACAAAGTTCTGTCATGAAATTCAGATGGCGCAGACTGATAGATCCTTATAGGGCACAGCTGTTTGGTTCCTATTGAATCAGTAGCCAATGAGCTTTTGTGCTCAACCTTCAAATACTTGGTCAGCATTTTCTGTAGTTGCAGAACGCTTTCAGAGACCCTCCACCTTCCCCAGCTCCACCTGTATAGATCTGCTACAGGTAATTCCTGCTATATTGTACAGCAGCAGGATGTCTTTGCTCACAGCAGCGTATTGTGTATCTATTGGCAGTAGCAAGACCCGTATTTGCACTACAGAAGCAGCAGCAGCGTAGCAGATCTTTCCCGCCAAGACCAAACATACAACATTGTCATACCCATTACCAAGCCAAACACTCAGAGAGCTGTCTTGACAGAAGTAGATTTGGAAATTTGTAGAAATTCCTATACTATACTAAACGACACTATACTATACTATACTATACTACTCCTACTACCAGTGGACTACACAAGATTCACATACTCAGAATTAGGAACATATCTGTTTTAAATTATAATAATATTTCACAAAATTACTGTTTTACTTTATTTTACATTAATGAATGTAATTGTAAAATTTGCTAAATTACGATATATTACTATGGTTAATACCTGTAGGATATACTGTTCAAAACGGCAATGCAGAGGGTCAGAAAATCTTCCCATCTGTCCTACTGCTTGCATTTGTTTCTATTACAACAGATTGCTTAGCTTTTTATGAAATTTATTCTATAGTCTCGACTAGAGCCAAAAGCAGTTTTAATAAATCAGAGTAATATTTAGGCTTGTGCTATAAAATTCAACAGCCAACAGAACAAAATATATTTAGTTAAATGTAACACAAATGGACATTCATTTCGAAGATGATTTGGTCTATATTATGAATCCCATGGCCATATAATTTTATCTCTTGTGGCCCGATTTCTCATATTTTGATGCTCTTTTCACAGGAGCACAAACCTTCATTCTCCACACCTGTATCAAGCAAAAAGGGCAGTTATTGTGACCTCCATTTTGCCCTGCTCTTCTTTCACACCTTTAATTGTTTGGATCACCACGACACGGCACAGCCATGCCCAAGAGCAGTAAAGTGACTCAGCGCGAGCACAGTAATGAGCATGTCACAGAGTCTGTGGCCGACCTCCTGGCGCTGGAGGCTCCCATGGACTACAAGAGCAGCCAGATGAGCATGGCAGGAGGGGGCCCTCCGCCCATAGGCAAACCAGACATCTCCCCCGACCTGGAAGACGGACGACCTGCCTGGAACAGTAAGCTGCAGTACATCTTGGCCCAGGTGGGCTTCTCGGTGGGCCTGGGTAACGTGTGGCGTTTCCCTTATCTTTGCCAGAAGAACGGAGGAGGTGAGTTACTTATTAGTGATGTGCATTTGTAACTGTTTCAAGGTTCAACCTAAAAAATATATATTTCTATCATAATTGATTCAACCTCCATTTCTTCTATAAAACACAAAAGGAGAAATATTAATTGTTGCTCTTTTTCATGCAACTACAATGGATGGGGACAACATATTTCAATCTCAAAGAGGCAGAAAAGCACCAATTAAGATACATAAATGTTTTCCTCAGGTGTTTTGCATTGGATTTCATCCATTAGTTGAAAACTAAATCAACATTTCCTCCAATGTGTTGATTATAATCACCTTTAATATTAATTTTAAAGCAATAATAATTTACTCTTTAATGCAATGCTGCATTTCTAAACCTAGCAGTACATTTTGGCTACAAATAAACAACCTTGAGAGACTGAGGGAGTGAAATTAGGGCTGTCAAAATTTAAATGCCTTCAATGTATTTTTGTTTTTGTTTTGTTTACATGTTAATGCAGTTCCTTTGTAAGGGAAGATAACAAAATACTGTGTTGGGTTCAGAAGTTCATTTGGATGACACATAGCAGAATTATGTGCATATAAAAAGACACACACATTGTGTATTCCTCAAACTGAATCAAAATGCACAACAAACACAAACCTTGAAGTCGCTCCAAATATGCAATAAATAACTCTCTCCACATTTTAATTTTATATCAAAAACACAATAAAATTAAAGCTGCAAGCAGCATTGAAAGGGCCCTCGCACACGTGCCATCGCCACCCGGTGGCTTTAGGAAGACAGAGCACGGTGGGCAATGTGCATTTAAGTAGATAAATATAGTGGGAGTATGTCAAAGTCAGTTACAAAAATGTCCTTTATTGTGGGGATAATAGCATGCGTTATCACTCAGATAAGTGTTGCTAGCATGTTTTTAGCATGTTTAGAACTCAATGGCATATTTACTATGTTGCTAGTACTGCATCACAGTGTCAAATATGTCACTTCCTTTTGACAGTAGGTGGCGCTATTACTTTAACTTAAAATTGTAATGCGGATTTGTTCAGGCCATGACTCTTATCAAACGTGTGAAGTTTGGGGCAGATTTGACATTCCATGCCTCAGTTACAGCAAATTCCTATTTAATTGCAGTAATAGCATGCATTGGCACTTAGTTAAGTGTTTGCTAGAATGTTTCTAGTATGTTGCTAGCATGTTTAACACTTGCTGGCACTTTTTTATATATTATTAGAAGTCCACAACAGTGTTAAACATGTCACTTCCTGTTGCCAGCAGGTGGCGCTATGACTGTAACTGAATATGAGCATGCACATGTGTTCAGGACAGAACTCTTATTAAACTTGTGAAGTTTTGGGCAGATTGGACATTGCCTTCTTAAGTAAAAACAACTTCCTGTTTCATAGCATTAGCATGCTTTAGCACTTAGCTAAGAATTGCTAGCATGTTTATAACTCAATGGCATATTTACTATGTTGCCAGTACTGCATCACACTGTTAAACATGTCACTTCCTGTTGCCAGTAGGTGGCGCTATTACTATAGCTGAAAATTGTCATGTAGATGTGTTCAGGGCAGGACTCTTATCAAATGTGTGAAGTTTGGGGCAGATTGGACATTGCCTTCTTAAGTAACAACAACTTCCTGTTTCATTGCATTAGCATGCTTTAGCACTTAGCTAAGAATTGCTAGCATGTTTTAACATGTTTCTAACATGTGTATAACTCAATGGCATATTTACTATGTTGCTAGTACTGCATCACAGTGTAAAACGTGCACGGAGGGGAATGTGCATTTATGTAGGTAAATATAGGAGGAGTATGTCAATGTCAGTTACAAAAATGTCCTTTATTATGGGGATTATACAATGTGTTTTCACTCAGATAAGTGTTGCTAACATGTTTTAGCATGTTTCTAGCATGCTTGGAACTCAATGGTATATCTAAATTTGTTGCTAGTACTGCATCACATTGTAGATGTCACTTCCTGTTGACAGTAGGTGGCGCTATTACTATAAGTGAAAATTGTCATGTAGATGTGTTCAGGGCAGGACTTTTATCAAAAGTGTGACGTTTGGGGCAGATTGGACATTCCTTGCCTGAGTTAAAACAACTTCCTGTTTCATGGCATTAATAGCATGATTTAACACTTAACTAAGTATTGCTAGCATGCTTTAGCATGTTTCTAACATGTTTAACACTCAATGGCATATTTTACTATGTTGCTAGTACTGCATCACAGTGTAAAACATGTCACTTCCTGTTGACAGTAGGTGGCGCTAATACTATAACAGAAAATTAACAGAAAATTATCATGTAGATGTGTTCAGGCCATGACTCTTATCAAACATGTGAAGTTTGGGGCAGATTGGACATTGCCTTCTTGAGTAACAACAACTTCCTCTTTCATTGCATTAGCATGCCTTAGCACTTAGCTAAGAATTGTTAGCATGTTTTAACATGTTTCTAACATGTTGAACACTCAATGGCATATTTTACTATGTTGCTAGTACTGCATCACAGTGTAAAACATGTCACTTCCTGTTGACAGTAGGTGGCGCTATTACTATAACAGAAAATTAACAGAAAATTATCATGTAGATGTGTTCAGGCCATGACTCTTATCAAACGTGTGAAGTTTGGGGCAGATTGGACATTGCCTTCTTGAGTAACAACAACTTCCTCTTTCATTGCATTGGCATGCTTTAGCACTTAGCTAAGTGTTTGCTAGCATGTTTTAGCATGTTTCTAGTATGTTGCTAGCATGTTTAGCACTTGCTGGCACTTTTTTATATGTTATTAGTAGTCCACAACAGTGTTAAACATGTCACTTCCTGTTGCCAGCAGGTGGCGCTATGACTGTAACTGAATATGAGCATGGACATGTGTTCAGGACAGAACTCTTATCAAACATGTGAAGTTTGGGGCAGATTGGACATTGTTTGCCTGAGTTACAGCAACTTCCTGTTTCATTGTATTAGCATGCTTTAGCACTTAGCTAAGAATTGCTAGCATGTTTTAACATGTTTCTAACATGTTTATAACTCATTGGCATAATTAATATGTTGCTAGTACTGCATCACAGTGTTAAACATGTCACTTCCTGTTGCCAGTAGGTGGCGCTATTACTATAACTGAATATTCTCATGTAGATGTGTTCAGGCCATGACTCTTATCAAACGTGTGAAGTTTGGGGCAGATTGGACATTCCATACCTGAGTTACAGCAAATTCCTATTGAATTGCAGTAATAGCATGCTTTAGCACTTAGCTAAGTGCTTGCTAGCATGTTTTAGCATGTTTCAAGTATGTTGTTAGCATGTTTAACACTTGCTGGCACTTTTTTATATGTTATCAGGAGTCCACAACAGTGTTAAACATGTCACTTCCTGTTGCCAGCAGGTGGCGCTATGACTGTAACTGAATATGAGCATGGACATGTGTTCAGGACATAACTCTTATCAAACGTGTGAAGTTTGGGGCAGATTGGACATTGTTTGCCTGAGTTACAGCAACTTCCTGTTTCATGGCGAAACATCAAAATTTGTCAGGCCGCCGAGGACACGCCCTTCGACGAAAACTCAAGATCTTCGCAATTTAACGTCGCAAAGGCCTTAAGATTAGACTCACCAAATTTGAAGATGATCAGATTAAAACTGTAGGAGGAGTTCGTTAAAGTACGAGGCCTGAAAATGGCAAAAACTGCACAAAAATCTGAGAGGAAGTTCAAAATGGCTGACTTCCTGTTGTGTTTAGGGCTACGCTCCAAGAGACTTTTTTGTAGGTATTGGGCCATTACAGGTATGTACCGAATTTCGTACACGTACGTGAAACGTAACGCGAGGCGCACTCCGTTGAACCTTTATAGGTGGCGCTATCGAGCCATTTTGCCCCGCCCAATTTTGAAACGCATATCAGATGTAAATTTTCGCCAGTTCTGACGCGTGTGCAAATTTTCGTGAGTTTTCGTGCATGTTTAGGCCCTCAAAAATGCGATTCATTGCGGAGAAGAAGAAGAATAATAATAATAAACAGAGCAATTCCAAGAGGGTCCTCACACCATCGGTGCTCGGGCCCTAATAATCCTAAATGTTTTCAAGTAGCTATGTAGCCTATAAAATGACACCAAAAAAACGGCCAGGGAATAGAGATGTGCTTTAAGCCTAGATTTAAGATCCATAACTGAAGGTGCAAGGTGAATGTCAAATGGCAACTGATTCCATAAACTAGGGGAATAATCAAAAAAGCTCTAATCTATCACCCTTTTGTTTTAACCGAGCTCATGGGAAATTCAAGAATGCTTTATTGGATCTGCTTGATGAAAAAGGGAGGATGAGATATTTAATGTAAGATGGGGCTTGAAGTTTTAAAAACAATATTTTAAACTGGATCCTAAAATAAACCAGGAGCCAATGAATAGAGACTAAGATTGAGGTCATAATAGTCATGTATCTAGCATAATAGTCATATAGCTGATTTACATTGAGTTACAGTAGTCTAATCGCAAGGTAATAGAAGCGTGAATTACTTTCTGTAAGTCCTGAAAAGACAGAAATTATTTATAAGGGAAATATATTATCTTTAATATATAAAGATAATTCGGTAACACTTTACAATACGGTTCATTAGTTAACTACCTTAGTTAATATGAACTAAGAATGAACAATACTTCTTCAGCATTTATTTATCTTAGTTAGTATTAATTTCAACATTTACTAATACATTATTAAAATCAAAGGTTGTATTTGTTAACATTCAGTCACAAATTAGACTTTTCTCCCATGAACTATTGTGAATTGTACTTAACACCAACTTATTGTAACATATTCCACTGAAAGCAAGTTTGAAGAGAACCCAAGTGCAGTTTATTTACAAACAAGATCAAACACGAAACAAAAGCATGGCGTGGCGTGGCATGAACTAAAAACAAGATATAAGCATGGATAAGACTCTTACCAACAGAGGTTACAGTGAAACATAACTAGACCAAGACTACTACTACTACTACTACTTCTTCTTCTTCTTCTTCTTCTTCTTCTTCTACTTCTTCTTCTACTTCTACTTCTTCTTCTTCTTCTCCTTCTCCTTCTCCTTCTTCTTCTTCTTCTTCTTCTTCTTCTTCTTCTTCTTCTTCTTCTTCTTCTTCTTCTTCTTCTACTTCTTCTTCTTTCCAATTTTACGGCGGTTGGCACCCAGCTTTTTGGTGAATTTAGACCAAGACATGGCAAACATGAGGGCTTAAATACACATGACACATCAGACAAGGGAACACATGGCAGGATCACATGACTAACACGGGATCACATGACAGACATGAAGCATGACAAGAGATATGAACCAAAACCAAATCGGGACATATCCCCCTCTACGGGTGGCTTCAGACACCGAAACAAAAGAAAGGAGGGTGGTGGAGCGGAGACAGTCTTGGCGGAGGGATGGTGGGCCAGGCCCGTGCAGGGGGACAGGACATGGGACGTGGCATGGCGTGGACGGGCCTGGGTCGTGAAGCGTGGGAAGACAGGGCGGTGCCGGCAGTGCAGGTGGCCAGGGCGGACCAGACAGTTCAGGGGGCCATGGCGGCACGACCTCCATGGTCCTATCAAGGGAAAAACAATTCTCGGGGGCAGCTATGGGTTATGGACTAGAACAGTAACCGGCTCAGGAACAGACATGGTGGCGGCCATCTTGGGACGTGACTCTGGAACGGAGGCGGCCATCTTGGTACGTGACTCTGGAACGGAGGCAGCCATCTTGGGACGTGACTCTGGCGTGGCGGCACACAAAATAGCTGTGGCCACTATACGATTAGCGCTGCATTTTAAGAGCTGACTCGGGCGCGGCGGCCATTTTGTGCGAAGACACAGGCACAGCAGGCATGACGTGAACAGTCTCTGGCTGAGCAGGCTTGACGTGAAGAAGCTCAGGCTCGACAGGCCTGACGTGAAGCTCAGGGTCAGCAGGCCTGACGTGAAGAAGCTCAGACTTGGAAGACAAGACGTGAAGAGACTCAGACTTGGCAGACATGACGCGAAAACACTTAGGCTTGGCAGGCATGACGTGAAGAGGCTCTAGGTGAGAGGATACTGTGGGGTTGCGGGTCTCCTCGTCCGCAAAACCCACAGTAAATGAGGAGCCCACAATAAAGCATGGTCAATATATTGCTCAAGGGACATCTTTCCCCCAGGGAGCCTTGAGCAAATGGATTTGTTTAATACATGACGAAAAATGTCTTTTAACGCCACGTCATTAAAGTCCACCATATAACAAAGTTTACAAAAGTCCTCAACATAATTTCCAATTGCCAGGTCGCCTTGACGAAGACAAAGGAGGGCAACTGCTGGGTTAATTTTAGGTCAAGTTTTCTGTAATGGATCCACTGGAGGCAAGCTTTGAGAACCCAAGTGCAGCTTTATTTCAAAAACGAGATCAAACATAACATGGCTATTTAAGACTATTTAATTAGTCTTATGGAGCACTTTTATGTTTTTTGTGTCTTTTTGGAGCTTGACAGCGCCAGGGCAGGCTTTACCCACTTTCATTGTATAGATAACAGAGGCGTAAGTAAACGATGATGGAAAATAAAAAAAATTGTGTGACCTATTCCTTTAATGTTTTCACTCTTTTTAACTGTAAAATTTTTCCATTGAGACAGTCTTTTTTGGGTCAGCTGTGTGCCTTGTGCACTACTACTTGGTCTCTCTACATTTATTAAGCTGACGATAGTGTTATTTAGGGCAGCAATGTTATATGGGCTGTTTAAAAACAGGAAAGTCAAGGCCAGTGTGGTCTTGGTTTGCAAATGCACATGCCATAATACAATAATTTTCTAGCTGTCATTGCTCTTTGGCTGCTTGGACTATTCTTCATTGTTCATATCCTCCTTTAATCTGAAATGTACTGTGTCATGCAGTTTCACAGCCTCTAGACAGAAATGTGGTTTAGAATGAATTCAGGAAATTATTGATGTAATGATAACGTCCCGGGTTACGTATGTAACCCTAGTTCCCTGAAGGAACGAGACGCTGCATGAAAACGCTGCGGGAACGCTTCTAGCGTTGTGCGTCTTGAAGCATAGTATGGAATCAGCCAACAGCGAGACGGAACGTCACGAGTGACGCCATCGACCAGGAAACTATAAAGCACACCCATGAACACAATGGCGACAGCTTCTGGAAAAGTCTGAAGCAAGTCGATCAAGGGAATGCTGGGAGTATGGCAACGACACGCAGCGTCTCGTTCCTTCAGGGAACTAGGGTTACATACGTAACCCGGGACGTTCCCTATCAGGAACATCGAGCTGCGTGAAAACGCTGCGGGAACGCTAATACCCACGTCGCCATAAGAGCAAGTGACCGACTGTGTGAATCACGGATTAAATTCAGCCGAAAGCACCTGCGCCCCAGGGGTGGAGCTAAGGTCTAGGTCATAAAACCTGACGAAAGTATGCGGTGAGGACCAGCCTGCCGCATCACACACGTCATGAAGAGAAACTCCTGACAATAAGGCTTTGGAAGCCACCATACTCCTGGTAGAGTGAGCTTGGACAGTCAAAGGTGAAGGCTGACCAGCCGACTCATAAGCAAGTGAGATGGCCTCGACCACCCACTTGCTCATCCTCTGCTTAGACACTGGAGACCCCTTCTTAGGTGGGGTCAACAAACAAACAACTGTTCTGATTTCCTCCACAGGGCAGCTCTGTGGACATAAGTATCTAGAGCCCGGACAGGGCAGAGCAGATTAAGTTTTTCCTGATCTGACGATGTAAAAGGAGGAGGACAGAAGGCCTGCAGAACTATAGGTCTGGCCACATTGGTAGGGACCTTAGGGACATAACCTGGCCTGGGGTGGAGAAAAGCCTTCACCATCCCAGGCGCAAATTCCAAACACGAAGGAGGAACCGAGAGAGCCTGAATATCTCCGATTCTCTTAAGAGAAGAAATTGCAAGAAGAAAAATAGTCTTTAAAGTAACAAACTTTTCAGAAACTTCTTCAATAGGCTCAAAAGGAGCTAGGGAAAGACCTTCTAGAACGATGGCCAAGTCCCACGCTGGCACCCTCGTGCGGACTACAGGCCTCAGCCTCAAAGTACCACGGAGGAAACGAGTTATAAACGGGTGTCTCCCCAAAGAGACTCCACTGAAAGGGACATGGTAAGCAGCAAGTGCCGCCACATACACCTTTAGTGTGGAGGGGGATAACCCTGAGGAGAAACGCTCCTGCAGGAACTCCAGAACTGCACCCACTGGGCAGTTAACTGGGTCCAACAGGTGTTCTCCACACCAAGAAGTGAAGAGCCTCCACTTCAAGGCGTATAACTTCCTCGTGGAAGGAGCTCTGGAGTGGGTACCGGGAGAAAATGGGCACCGTCTGATGCGGTGAACACCTTTCTCTCACGGTAGGGACCACCCTCAGCATCCTGACGCCAGTGGCGTCAGGACTTCTTAGACGAAGCCTTCTTGGCCATAATGACTGTCCTCAGATCAGTCTTATGGCCAGAAGACCTCGGTTGAGAGTGTCACGCCTGGTCCCACTGCAAGGGGAGCACAAGACGCGACACTCTGTAGAGGGGGCGAGCGTCCCTCGGGAACTGCTTCCAACCCTAAACTGAGGCACTGAATCTAACAGTTAAAGGCTGAGATAGGGCGAGGCCCGTCTCAAACCCCGCTGTCAGATTCACCCGCGATCCCCACGACACGCGCCGCCGCTCTGCCTCGACAGAAGCGGGACCCGAGCCGCGGGGAGCGCGAGCCGAACCACTCTCCTCAAAGAGTGATCGGCGGGAGCAGAGCGTTCTTATTGGAAAACGCTCGCAATGCTCACAATCAGCCCCCTCGAGAGCTGACCGGGCATGCTGTACTCCCAAACAAACAACACACAGATCATGTGAATCCCCACCCGTGAAATAACGAGTACAGGGGGAACACACACTTTCTGTAATGCTGCTCGCTTAGATATGTGAATACATATATATAGCCTTTTTTTTTTTTTTTTTAAGTGAAAAACTCCTGCCTAGCAATCACTAAAGACAGACAAAAAAACTGGGACAGATTCACACACAAATCGCTTGCTGAAGACAACAGAAGCTGTCGCCATTGTGTTCATGGGTGTGCTTTATAGTTTCCTGGTCGATGACGTCACTCGTGACGTTCCGTCTCGCCGTTGGCTGATTCCATACTATGCTTCAAGACGCACAACGCTAGAAGCGTTCCCGCAGCGTTTTCACGCAGCTCGATGTTCCTGATAGGGAACTGAATCAGCTTAGTCTCTTCAAAATTAAATATATCCACAAAATATAATGAATAAAGGTAATTCCATGAAATTGTTAAACTATAAAACTTATTATGTTTTGTTTAAAAAACAAACAAACAATGTAAATTGGGTAAGAACAATTAATATTAGAATTAGATTAAAATTGATAAGATATTAAAACACGTACATTTGTGTTGTTATAGGTATCTTTAAATATATTTTCATGAAACAAGACAGAAAAAAGAGAAATTTAGTTTTTGCAGTGCATAATTGATTGCAAATTATTTGGAAAAAAATTTATTACTGTATAAATGAAAATAGTATAGTAACAAACTATATTAAAAAAGTTCCTAAAATATAGTTGGACACGTTTATGTTCTCTGAAAGTGAAACCTGACACCTTAATTAGATCGTCATGTCTTGTCCTTGCTTGTCTTGCAATTATGAATGTTTCCCAGACGGCCTTGTTTACGCTACGCACCCTTGCTCTCTCCATCTTCTCTCTTCCATCTGTCCATCCATCCCTTTGTCTGTCCTCCAGTCTCCTCTTTTCTACGCAAGGCCTGTTGTTTGTTTCATTAGTTGTATGCATAAATGAAGCCCAGACAAAAAGCCTCGACAAAGCAACATCGAACACAAAAGAAATGCAGTAATCAACCTGATAACAAGCAGTTCTTCATCATAAGCTGAGGCCAAGGGAGTGCTTTGCTGTGATCATCCCTGGCTCTAATTACACTTATAACCTCCCAAGAGGAGGGGTTTATGGTCATCCGCCAGCAGTGTGCGCTTTATGTCTATAGAAGCAGTTATTTTTGGATTGTTCTTTGACTTCAAACAGGAAGCTCTGCTCAGACCAAACTCTTCGTCACCATGGAGCTAGTTTGACGTCAGGGCTCAGCAGCGTGACTTGCTGTTTTATTCTGTTGTCTGTTCATTCATGCCTACTGAGGCTCAGGCTGTCATTAGCCCATAAGAGACCATCTTATGCATCTGGGTGGTTGAAATTTAGCTAGAAAATGTATGAAACACAAAACATAAAAATAATTAAGCTTTGCCAAGTGTGCCAAGAAAATATTCCCCAATACACCAGCACCAGCTTGAACCGTTGATACAAGGCAGAATAGATCCAAGCTTACATGTTATTTGCACCAAATTCGGACACTACCATCTGAATGTTGCAGCAGAAATGCAGGCTCATCAGAGCAGGTCCATTGTCCAATTTTGGTGAGCCCATGTGAATATTGGCTGATTAGATATTTGCGTTAACGACCAGTTGAAAAGGTGTACCTAATAAAGTGGCTGGTGAGTGTATATACTATAAAATGCATTAAATACTGTATTTTAATCACTACTATATACTATATGATTTAATGTCATACATAGTTTCATGTAGTTAGATGAGTCGATGTCTTAAATTAACTAAAAATATAACAAAATATAAAAGGTGACCCCTTTATAATATATTTTACTTAAGACATGTCACAGGCAGTCATGGATAGTATTTTGACTGTAGCAACAGACATATTTTAAAATAATTTAGGCTACTACTTTTTATGTATGTATGGAAAAACAACATAAAGGGGGGAAAAGTCTGAAAGATTTGTGGTGAGCTTGATTGATCTTGGGCTATTGGTTGGTCATTAAAGACACTGTTGTAAGGACATTACTCTCAGTGTTTACAAGTGTCGCTGTCTCTCTTTACAGGTGCTTACCTTGTTCCATACTTCATCCTTCTTATCCTTATTGGCATCCCACTCTTTTTCTTGGAGCTGGCGGTTGGCCAGAGGATTCGTCGAGGAAGCATTGGAGTGTGGAATTATGTTTGTCCACGACTTGGTGGCATTGGAGTGTCCAGCCTGATGGTGAGTGAATTATGTTGAAACACAAGACACAAATGAGCAGTCACTTAAATGTGTTTTCTTTTCTTGACTGAGATAATGTTGCTTAACTTGGTTTGAGAGTGTTTATGCGTAAATGGAGTGGTTGCGGTCAATTGTGAAAGTGAAACTAAACTTTGAATACAGCTATAGACAAGATAAAGTAAATCATTCTTCATGGGTTACGATCTCCAGACTTCAGATTGTGAGTGTTTGGTTCACATCAGCTCAGACTGGGCAATTGATTCTAGTTAAGATGCTAATGCATTGTTGAAAAAGGGTCACAATACAATGAGGAGCCTGCGAGTTCCAGACTAATAATAACCAATGTAATTTCCCCCCTTTATTTTGTTCTGAAGGCCTTAATAGAAGCATTTATTTTTGATGAGTTACAGGCCTAAAAGTGTTAATTCACCAGCTATTCTGTGCCGCGTCATCCATTACTCAGCGCTGTTCTCAAATCATTTTAATATGAGCACAGTCACGCAACCTATCAGATGGGTTTCGATCTTAAAATATCACTCTGTCTGAACATTTAATAAATCTATTTTCAGTCCTAGCTGCACCTGGTCTTTCTGGTTTTCTTTCCTTGTATAAGCAACTGCACTTTGGAGATATAGCAAGTCAGCAAGTATGTAAGGCTTTTTGGGAGGTGATGGTTATATACCATAAGCCGATGCACCAGCATGGGAATCTGGTATTGTGCGAATCAGCAGTTTTTTGTGAATGGCTTTTTCATTAGTAACAGAATGAGATGAATACCAATATTTAAAAAAATATATATTATTCTGTTAATTTACAAAGATAATCTTGAATGTCTTTTTTGTATTAATGTAGTCTGAGTGAGACTGCTGGATTCATTTACTTGATTGGGAATCAACCTTGTTTGTGTTAATCTTCTACTCAAAGGCAATGAAAAAATACATAGGAAAAGCCATTTTGATATCACATGCCTCTAGGATGACATGACACTGTTTTCAACTTAAAAACTGAAAACTTTTTTATATGTTTTGGTTGTTAATTTACAATGGCATTTTGGGGGCCTGAATTTCAAATTGCACGTTTTTGAGAACAATAACGTTATTGTCTCTGTGTAAACTTCAAAAAAGCAAATTTTTGATAACGGTGACGACATGCACATGAGTATTACGTTTTCAGTCTGTAGGCGCATAGTTTGTTTACAAAGTGATATCTCTAACTACTGGCCTGGCATCCAAAAGACAAATACTTTGTCTTTTGTATGCAACAAAAAAAAAAAAAAATGCAAAGGTTTTCAGTACATTGTTGTCGTGTAAACATATTCTAGATAAAAAGTCCCACAGTTAAAATTACTGTAGAGAAACACTCAGGGACTATATGTGGCTGTTCTGCTGCAGCCTCAGCTATTAATACCCATGAAGCTACAGCAGAAAGAATGTGCTTCAATTATTCACTAACTCAATGTGCTGTGGATTTGTTAAGTCACAAAGTACCATTATGGCCCTGTTACAGACTGCAGGGAAAAATCAAGGGATAGATATGCTGTTAACAGGCACAAGTTGCTAAACCCTCAAAATACACTGTATTTCAGCATACATAGACATTCATTCTATTCTATTGTGTTCTATTTCTATAATGCACACTATATTTGGAGTAATGTTATTGAGTTTTAAGAGTTAAAACACTTTTATCCATTAAGACATCCGATCATATATCAGATGAGACTCCAGGAGCCAGACTTTTGACTGTCAGCACAGTCTGGTGCACATCAGCACTTATACAACTTGCAGGAACTGAAATGTACTGTAAAATGAACTTTCCACAATCCTAAACTGGCATGTAAGCTCATTCAGACTACACCTTTGAAATTTGTGGATTTATATGTAGATTTTGGGGTTTCTGGTCATCTAATATAAATAGCAATTATTTCAAAGCCATAAAGCAGAAAACACTCCCAGATAAAGATTCCCAGAAGGTGCCAGATCGCTAGACCAGATTTTGTCATCTCGTTATTTTTAGTGCAAAGTGTGGCTCATGTTCAGTGAACAGTCTTAAGCAAAATGAGCCTTAAACTAGATGAGACCTTTCCAGGGCGCTGTTCTTTTTTCAGTATTACAACTCAGTATTCATCTTAATTATTTTCTAGATGTTAACCAATACCATTTGTTCTTTCTTTTCTCCATTCTGCAGGTGTGTGGTTTTGTGGGTCTGTACTATAATGTGATTATAGGCTGGAGCATCTTCTACTTTTTTCAGTCGTTTCAATATCCTCTACCTTGGAGCGCCTGTCCCATCAGGAAGAACGGCACTCAATCCAGTGAGTGCTTTGCAGTTTCTCACATAATGACCATAAAGATGGGAGGCATGTAATTTCGTGAGACTTTTAATTTAGTACAACACAGCAAGAAGCTTCCTGCATCCTTTACAATCGAAGCTGTAGAAATATGTAGTATCCCATCATATGCATGTAATCATCATAGAGGAGTTTTGTTTTCATGCCCTTCGAGAGTGATCCCTATTTCTCTTGACTTAAACAACAGATGACCTTGATAAGATTGTAGTCTGTTATGCATCACCATTTGTGGCTGTTGGTAACTTGTAGCACTGCAGTCTTTCTTAAATATATTCTACCCAAAATTGATTAATGCACAGGTAGTTCCAAGTCAGTTCATTCACTGTTCTATATTAATGTTTTCATTTAAGCACACACACACATATCAGAGATCATGCTGCAGACACACAGAAACATTCAGGAGCACAGAAACTTATCAACACTTTCCTGTAACTTTTAATAATAAAATAGCTTCGCTATTGAATCACTACATTTTATTTCTTAGCAACAAGATGCTGCACTCTCTCTCTCTCTCTCTCTCTCTCTCTCTCTCTCTCTCTCTCTCTCTCTCTCTCTCTCTCTCTCTCTCTCTCTCTCTCTCTTTCTCAGTAATTTACTCAAATGTATGCTATAATCCATTCATTCAAATGAATGTAAAGCGGGCAGAATGCTAAATCTAACAAGCTATAATTGACATTAATAACCATAATTTTTACCCTTTTGGTCAAATATTACGCTCCAAACATCAGTAACAGCTTTAACTGACAAATGACCGGGATATAAGGTATATACGGGATAATTCACGGCTAGCTTTGCATTACGTAAATTATTTTAATGCACTCCACTGAGGCATTGCTCCGCTTCGCATTGGGTGGGTTTGCCTCCATGCCGTGCATTAAAATCGTTTAATGCACAGCTAGCCGTGGGTTATCTCTTACTTAAAATAAGACAAAATGAGCATTAAAATAAATAAAGATATTTCATAGTATTTGGTTAGTTTTAAAACCCGTATACATCTTCCTAATTGCCAAGCTCTAAAATATTTTATTGGGTAGAAATTGTGAATGGGGCCTTCAAATATTGTTGTGGACGAAGGGGGTGAAAAATAAGTGAAAAAGGTTGTGATCCACTGTTCTGCCCTGCAGTGTTCAGCCCATCACGCACCTTATCCTATAATGCTCTTCATGAGCCTCGTTCTCAAGAGCATGTTGTGTGTTTGAGGCTTCCCAGCATGCCCTGCTGTTGTGTCCCCTGGTCAGTGAGCAGAGAATAAACTAGACAAAAGCTGTGACCTGCTGGCAGACTCACTCTCAACCTCACTAAGACTAAAATACATGTAGACATGCAGGATAAGTGGACACAACCCTCTGCAAAAGTATAAATAAAACCCAAAACTATTATATTCTAGTCTAGATTATATTCAAACACTGTTTGGACTTTCTTTATGTTTGCAATTTTTGTGTAGTACAAACTTAAATAAATTGATATAACGGTCAAATTGTAATGATTAAAACACAGCATTTGTTAATGTGCAGTGTTTCATGGACATGTAATGATTTCATGGACATGTAATGATGGTTTCACTTATTCCTTTCCCAGATACTCTACTATGCTGATAGAAGTAACACTTAGAGATTCCCATAGCACTGTCAATATCCCCTGCTGAAAATATCATATGTTGTGTTTTGGATGGTTTTCCCACCAAAGTAAACTGTCTTTTTAAATCAAAGACTCGACCTGGGGGAAAAAACAATCAATATTCCAATAAATCACGATTTCTGTTTGAACGATCCCAATTCTTTGTAGTGAATCAAAAGAAATACTGCACGACCACGTGCTGCCTGATTCTCTGTACACACGACTCTCTCAAGTCAGTTCTTTTATTGAATCGTTCAAAAAGATGAGTTACCGGTTTAAATCAGTCTGAAACACTGTTCTGTATAATTGACAACATTAGCAGGGACATCATTAATTTCATACAGTATCTAAGCAAAATGGACATCGCAATTGAAATTTATCGGAATCAAATCCTAAGAAATACCATCCTGATCTTTTCCAAAGGGTCATTAAATAGTCAATGGTGTAAAGAAATATGAATAGACAAGGAATGTTGTGTCTCTGCTTTTCTTTTTTGTCTGATTAGTTGTGGAGCCTGAGTGTGAGAAGAGCTCAGCAACCACATACTACTGGTACCGCGAGACCCTGGACATCACCAGCTCGATCGCAGACAGCGGGGGTCTGAACTGGAGGATGACTTTGTCGCTGCTGGCTGCCTGGATTATTGTCTGCCTGGCTGTAATAAGGGGCATTCAGTCTTCTGGGAGGGTGAGCCAGACTTGCTACTGCATGAGATAATGAAATGAGAACCAACTCAGTTGAGAAACATCAATTTTCAGATAGCTCAAAGGCACAATATGCAGATGTTGCGTTGTCAGGCACATCTGAACAATTACACAATCACGATGCGCAATTCTGATTATATTCTCAGAGTGGAACGTTTGCTTTCTCCTTGAAGCTAATTCAAGGTGTGATAGTGCTGCAGTTTTTGCAAACATATTTTATGTAAAAACCCATTTACCAACTGTTTAAATGTAGCACAGTGTCTGAACAACAGGGACACAAATAGTTCTCTATAAATCAAAATTTTGGTTAATCCCAATAGACCAATAGAGCTTCACCACCTGTTCTGAGGACAGTTGCATAAACTTAACCAGCAAGTCTTTAGATATAGTCTGACCAACTAGTAATTAGTTAAGGCTAATCAGTCTTACTTTTTAGATTGAAATTAGACCAATCTACATTTTTATGTAAATGACAAAAATATATTACCAGTCTTTAATAAAACGTCTAAGCAGTTTATGAAACCGGCCACGTCAAGTAACTAAAATAGACTCCATAAGGCCTCCATATATATATATATATATATATATATATATATATATATATATATATATATATATATATATAATGATAAAAAATAAATAAATAAATAAATATATAATTAAATAATTGTATCTAAAATAATGTTTACATTTAATTTTAATTAAATAAATAAATACAAATAGATTGTATTAGAATTTTCTTTGTTTATTAATTGCCAAAAAAGATATAAACCAAAAAAAGTGGGAAGAGTGGATTCTTACCAATTTTTTTTTTTTCGCATTTATTTATTTTTTCTATTTTTCCTATAAAATTTATAATGTGCCGAATTTACGAACTCTTGTTGTAATAAATAATACCAAAAGCATTAATACACAATATAAAACAAATAAAAATTGTTCTCTGAGAAATGTATGCACAAATCATTTGAACAAAAACAATAAATATTGTCACACTGTGTTTGTGCAGGTGATGTACTTCAGCTCACTCTTTCCATACTTGGTGCTCTTCTGCTTCCTGGTGAGAGGGATGTTTCTTAAAGGAGCAGTAGATGGCATTGCTCACATGTTCACACCCAAGGTAAGGTGATTGTGCACACACACTTTCTTAAATGCACACGTGATAGTTAGGATATCCAGATGACTTAAGATTTAGTTTTAGAAACTATCAGACATATTTCATGCAGTGAAAGCAAATCTTTTTAGGCAGTAATCTTTAAATTAAAATGTGTGCAGCTAAAATGTAGTGCTCGTCTCATGGTTGGACTCCCTCTTGTGGTGTATTTGGGATATTTAATCAAATTCACATTATGAAATATTATTCTATTACATTAATCACACATGATTCTATGCAATAGAAGGCCTTCAGCTATGGTGACTCTTATTTGGCACTGTTCATTTACTTAGAGATTAGATTTTCAATCACTCAAATGTAATAAATAGTTTTAATTGATTTAATTTTAGCTGGAGATCATGTTGGAGCCGCAGGTGTGGCGTGAAGCTGCCACTCAGGTCTTCTTTGCTCTTGGTCTGGGTTTCGGAGGTGTCATCGCTTTTTCCAGTTACAACAAGAGAGATAACAACTGTCATTTTGATGCTGTGCTTGTCTCCTTCATCAACTTCATGACCTCTATACTGGCCACACTCGTAGTGTTTGCTGTCCTGGGCTTCAAAGCCAACATCATGAACGAGAAATGTGTTGTGGAGTACGTATGACCTCTCAATGCATTTCATTTCTCTCAGGAAAGGATCATTTTTGTGATTGGATTAAGTTACACTCTCCATTATAATATAATAATTATGCCTATACTTTAAATCTACATGTGGAAGTTCATGTCTGTGTTGTTCTCATGTAGGAATGCTGAAAAGATTTTAGGGTACTTGAACTCAAATGTGCTGAGTCAGGATCTCATCCCCCCTCACGTCAACTTTTCTCACCTCTCCACGTCGGACTATGCTGAGATGTACGGCGTAATAAAGATTGTGAAAGAGGACAGTTTTGCGCAGCTGGGGCTGGAGCCGTGTCTGCTGGAGGATGAGCTCAATAAGGCAGGTGTTCAGCCCCTGAGCTAAAGGCTTTCAGCAGGTTTTCAGCTAAGCCATTCTGGATGGATGAAACCAAAATTAAAATTTAGACTTTTATGATTTATTTTTAAAAAAAAAAATTTTGCCAAGCTCAATAGACAAAAAAATAAATTGTGATAATGCCTTTGAACTGTAATGTTCTGGAATATATTGTACTGTTCAAGCTATTTATCATTTTAGAGCCATTTTGTTTTTTTATTTTTGCACAATTAATTTTTTTTATTAATCTCTATCAGTGTTCTTATATCTTTTTCATTTCTATTTTAGTTGTTAGTTTTTTTCAGTGTTTCCTCTTTTTACTTCATTTACTTTATTATTTTATTATATTTGTGCTGCCAAAATGAGTGCGCTAAATGATTATTTAATTACCAGCATTAAACTTCTTATGGCTGTCTGGTGGTATAGTGGCATATTCATTTATGAAAAGATGTTATAAAATGTGAAACTTTTACAATAAATTCTATATAAATGTCTTAATTTAGTGTAGTTTTTACAATTATGTAAAAGTTTTTTTTATTTCATGTAATGAAAATGTTTTTATTTAGTTTTCATTTGAGTTTTTTTTTATGATAATAACACTGTTCTCTCTCTCTCTTTCTCTTTCTCTCCCCCACCAGGCTGTTCAAGGCACTGGTCTGGCTTTTATTGCCTTCACAGAGGCTATGACCCATTTTCCAGGTTCTCCCTTCTGGTCTGTCATGTTTTTCTTCATGTTGATAAACCTGGGCTTGGGCAGCATGATTGGCACCATGACTGGCATCACCACACCCATTCTGGATACCTTCAAAATTCGCAAAGAGGTGCTCACAGGTGAGAGCTCCTGGTTTGTTCACTTCTCTTTTTTTCTGAGCCAGTAAATTAAGTTTACTCTAAATGATGCTGGGCCAATTTTATAAGGCACGACTAACTTGTATGATCTTGTATTTCCCCAGTGGGCTGTTGTATTGTGGCCTTTTTGTGCGGCTTGCTGTTTGTCCAGCGTTCAGGGAACTACTTTGTCACCATGTTTGATGACTACTCTGCTGGTTTGCCCCTCACTATTGTGGTGATCCTGGAGAATGTGTCTGTTGCCTGGATCTATGGCACAAAGAGGTGGGCAGATTGTTTAGTACTGTTTTCTGGTGTTTTGCTCAGAGAGCTACTCAAAATAAGATTGTAGGGGCTTTCGCGTTTTCATAGTTCCTATAACTATTAGAGAAAGAATGCTCTTTTTGGTCTGTTCTCACTGAAGGAACTGAGAACGATTTTAGTTATAGGAACACCTTTTCCAAGAACATGAAAAACAGTGATAGATAGCATTCACCCCTTGTGTGCAGTGTTATGTTCTTTTCCTAGCCAAGCCGTATTCTCTTATCAGTAGCCATAGCAACAATGAACAAAGTAATATCAAAGATGGCGACGTCAATAACGCTGAAAAGTCTTATCACTTTTAACATGAAAAGAGTCCAAATTGAGCCGCTAGTTCATTCAACAAATCTTCATTGACTGACAGCAGCTTTTATATTTGGGTGGAGAGCGGAGCATTTGAGACTCACATATCACTCAAAACTGATGGGAGCAGCTTCGGTGGAAAACAGCGACTGGATCTGAAACACTCGTATCTTCGTCACTGTTTGATACCGAAAAACCATACATGAAAATCATACATTGCAGAGCGGCTCTACACTGTTCACGTTCCGTTCACACAGTGCGTGTTTTCTGAGAATGGGGTTGTGAGTCCTGAAAATGTACGGGTGTGAGTTTGGTTAAAATGCGGTTGTCACTACAGTGAATGTAACCTGGTACTCAAGTACTCAAATACGTGACTTCACTGAGAAGTGTTTTATGCTGCTGTGTGAACATATAAGCCAATGGTTCCTATATAAGCTACAAATGCAAGCAGAAAAATGGCCCTAGTGAAACATTTTATTCGCGGAAGACCGCCCTAGTGGCTAGTTCCTATAACTGAATTCCAGTGCGAAAGCCACTATTATCTCTGAAATCTAATCTCCTTATTGTTTGTTCTTGCTAACCCCAAATATAGTCTCTATGCAATCCAGTTTGCTTTTGCCTTGGGTCTGATATTGATCTGTAATTCTGCATGCTTTATGTTGTCCATTAGGTTCATGCAGGATCTGGAGGACATGCTGGGTTTCAGACCGTGCATTGTTTACTTCTACCTGTGGAAGTATGTGTCTCCAGTGTGTCTGATCATACTGATTTCTGCCAGTGTTGTAGAGATGGCCATCAACCCTCCAGGATACAATGCATGGGTGCAAGACCTGGTTAGTTATGCTTCCATTGTTTAATATTGATATTTTGAAATTAAATATTATTGTTATATTTAAAATAAATACTATTTTATCTTGCATTACAGTTTTTGCATTTTGTTGATTTAAAAAAAAAAAAAAAAATATATATATATATATATATATATATATATATATATATATATAGGCCTATTATTATTTTTTTAATTTTTTTTCTTGTAGTTTGTATTAATACCTGTATTTTACATATGTGGATAATTTTCCCCTTCTATTATATATGCAAGTAAATCTATCTAAATCAATCTTACCAACCCCATTATTTTGAATGGTATTGCATGTATTACAAGGAACAAGTTACCAATGAATTCTAGATTTTGATGACATTTAAATTGTAAAATTATCATTCAAGGACTTTAATAGTTAACTTAATGTCTTCTATTGTATTTCACCAATTCTTTCTCTCCTTTTCCCTATAATTAGGCCATGGAGAGATTCCAGAGTTATCCTCCTTGGGCATTAGTAATGTGTTTTGCTCTGATCATTGTGGCCATGCTTCCTCTTCCATTGGTCTTTATTGCCCGTCACTTTAACTGGCTCCCAGACGGCTCCAACAAGCTGTCTGTCTCCTACCGCAAGAGCCTGGCAAAGGAGGCATCCACCCTGGAAGATGAGACGAGGTTTATCCTCGGGAAGAATCCCAGCGAAGCCCCTTCTCCCATGCCCAGCCATCGGGCCTATCTGGGCCCTGGCGGCACATCTCCTGTGGAGCTCATCACCAACTCTACCTCCATCAGCGGCTACGGCAGCGGTTACCAGACCAACCCTGCCCCTCCCAAATCTGAGTCATGATCCTCCAACCCACCACCCAGAGACTGAGACGGAACGAGAAAGAAGATTCTGAACAGATGAGAAGGTCCTAGTGTTGGTCACACCTTAACCCAAGCCATCCAGAGGAGCAGAAACGAACCACAAGAAAACGAACAGAAAGAAACAGAGATCCTTCCGTATTCCCTGACTAGACAGTTTCCCTGGGCCCAATTATTCATACGGACTACAGATGTTGGTCTGAAGGTGAAAGAGAGCCTGGAGCTTTCAGATCAGTGTGTAAGGTGGCTTATTTGGTAAGTTATTTTTGCATATAGATAAATAATATCAACTCAAAGAAGGTAATGAAAACATTCAAGCTGCAGGTTTGGTCTCTGTCACTGGTTTGGGACCATAGGGGTGTAGCACATCCCTCTCTGTGAGTGCTGTAGTAAAAGTTGTTGCTTAAGTTAAGGTGTTACCAATGCTGCTGAACTCCAGACATCTTACAAAATGCACAAGATAAAAGATGCCATGCAAGGAATTTAATTTAATTAAACCCACCTTTAGAGCTCATAAAGATAGATGACTCAGAGGGCCTCAGAGAAACTAAAGCTTTCACTTATTACAATGAGTCCTCTAGTGGATATTATGTAAGTGTCACTGTTAAATACAGACCACCTGACAAGCAGAGTGAATCGATAGCTCAATTTCTGTTACAGACTGAAGTATATGTTCATTTGATAAGTGTTCTTGGTTATAGACTGCACATCAACGGTCTGTCATGTCCACATCTCAGCACAGGAGGGCGGCATATGTATTCATACACAACAAACGTACTGTAGTCTCAGTGCAGTATCAAATATATACAGTATCAGTGTCAGGTTCAGGCTGTTTTTGCAACTGGATTTTTCTGATTTTCTTTTTAAGTTTCATTTTTGGGAAGTTTTATCTAGATGTTTTTTATTTTTTATAATCTTAACAAAAATATGACTGCCTGATTAGAGGTGACTTTCACACAGCACAAGGAATGACATTTTTCAGGATGCAATAAGGGGTACGGTTTGAGCCACCAAGCACAACGACTATAACTTTAACAATTACAAATGAACTGAACATCAACAAATATTTCATTTCCATGTCTGCAATGGCAATAATATAAATGAAATGAGTGGCATTAGCTGCCAATGTGAGTTTTACTCTGCACCACAGTTCTAAACCAGTGGAGAAATCTGCATTAGCTGGATTTAGCTGCATAAATTACCATGCTTGGTGGAGACTAACCTATATGACAGAATTATTTATAATTATTCTAAGTGAAGACAATAAGTTCCAAATAGGGAATGGTACTGAAATCTACTGTATGTTTTTAAACTTCAAACCACAAAAGATTTAAATGGTTATTAAGTTGTGTTTGCTTATGATTTACAGATGCCAATCTCAGATTATTTACTTATAGTGAGTTTACTGCACAGAGAAGTGTTTGGCCCTTGTTTAACACTGCCTGATTTCAAATTTGCGGTCCTGGGGCCATATTACAGACACATTTTCTCGTCATGGCCACTAAACAGTAGAGTTGGGATTTTTCTACAATACGGCTGATCTGGAATGTTTGTAAAATACATTATGATGTCACCTGTGTGGATTTCAATCTGATATTGTAAGAATTCTTTCAAAATGCCACACACATGATGACATCGTAATTTCACACCCTGCTGACATTCGCAGATCAGATATACAGGTGAAACTCGAAAAATTAGAATATGGTGCAAAAGTTCATGTATTTCAGTAATTCAAATTAAAAGGTGAAACTAATATATTTAGTATATAGAACTATATACATATTCATGATTATACTTTTCAGAGGGCCGACATTTCTGTATTTAAAATCCTTTTTTTTATTGATTTAATGTAATATTCAAATTTTCTGAGATTTTGAATTTGGGGTTTTCATAAGTTGTAAGCCGTAATCATCAAAATTATAACTTTAGCACGATATTCTAATTTTTTGAGTTTCGCCTGTGTGCTATCATTCAAAATGTTGTGGTCACTAAGATTTTTTTTAAAGAAAAAATATTTGTATTCAGCAAGGATGCATTACATTTATCCAAATTGACAGAATAGACACAAAAATATATTAAAATATAAAACAATTTTAAAATGTAGTATTTCACAATTTCGCCAAATAACGCATCCTTGGTAAGCATATGCTTCTTTCAAAAATATTGTAAAAAATCTTAGCGACCCCAAACTTTTGAACAGTAGCATATATAGCCTATTAAGCCTCTTTGCATGATATTTGTTGCATTTTTTTCTCTCTTAAAAATTGCATTAAAAAAAGCAGGCTCTGAAAAATGTAAATGGTGCAATATATTTAAAAAAAGATTCATGTAAATCAACCTGATATGGAAAAGCAGTTGAGTGTATTTATAAGCTAATATGTTGCGCTGGAAGAAGGAACAGTCTTGGTTCGTGTAATGTGTAGTCCCTTTATGTGAATACTGTGAAGACTGCTTAATGTAATTGAGAACTACTGCCCTAAAAAGCTCACTGCCTAATAGTCTGTAAGCCTAAACATACTCTCCCTTTTAGTTTATGTGCTTTTAATGAAAGGGGTACATTTTCAGTTTTTATCCCAGTAAGAATAGATTCAGGGAGCAGAAGAGGGCTGGAGAGCTGTGGAAGGAAGAAGAGTAGGACCAGAGTTGTGGGTCATGTTGAAACACTGATGAGTACAACTGCAGCTTTTGATCATCCAGCTGCTTGTAGATTTTGCGTCTGTCACAAAAGCTTCTGTGATAAAAATAGACACGGGCTTGGCTGGTTACCTAGGGGAACCTGTGTTAGAAACAGCACGGCTGCATTGTTAATGAGGGGGGAGGGGGATCAAGATATAAGGGCCTTGTGGTATCCCTAGCAACCACTGCATTTCACAACAACAAGGGGGAAATCATTTAAGGGACAGTTCACCTAAAAA